>JANAVB010031819.1:8787655-8877809 GCA_029216955.1 Iris pallida
CCCGAGGGTGAAGATGCGACGCATTATCTTCGTTGATGCACTTGAAGGTGACTGTTACATCCAAAAGTCAGAGTCGAGGGCTTCTGAGGCAGGCAGAAGGTGCCTGTTGCATCGAAAGATCGGGATGCTCGAGCCTCTTCTCCGTTATGCTGGAAGAGCCGCAGATCGGGATTGCGGTGCTCCGATCATCTTCCTTGGGCTTTGGAGGCTCTTTCTTCTGTCAGAGTGGGTGTTGCCCATTCTGGTTGTGTTGAAAGCCTCCTTTTGCCGCAGGTCGATTGCGGTGCTCTCCTCTTCCTTTGGAGAGCTCTTCCTCCAGCTAGGGGATTGATTGCCCACCCTCGTTCTGCTCAATAAATGCTTCATTAGTCGAAGCATTTGATCGGGTCGAAGTGGGGCGCATATGCTGAGACTTCATGATGCACATAACTGAGGCTCTTGAAGAGATGCGCCTGACTGAGACGCCGAAGAGATGCGCCTGACTGAGACGCTGAAGGGCAGCACATAACTGAGTTGCTGAAGGGATACACCTGGCTGAGAAAGTGATGCGCCAAACTGAGACGCCGAAGAGATGCGCCTGTTTGAGAGCACATGGCGAGATGTGCTCGTTTGAGAGCGCATGGTGGTTGCTGCGCCTGGCTTTAGACTTAGGGTTTTTTCTTTTTGCAGAAGTTCTCCTTTGTACAGCCTTTTTTAGACATGTAATAGACTTTTATATGAAATAAAAATTTTCTTTTAATGTCTATGCTTTTGCTGTTTACTATGCCAAGTACTTCATCTGAGCTTCCTGGCGCATGTAGTGTTAGGCGCATAGGATTTCTGTTCCTGAAATTCCATGCTTGATCTACACAGGTACCTTTATACTGTTAGTCGTAGTATTTACAGACGTTATATACAGCGTTCTACCGCCGATACTGCGGCGAAGGCTGGACGTACCCACGTGATCGTGCCCCTCATAAGGGTGCGGGTCGTGACACAATATTAGGATTTTTTTTCTCTCCTCTCTCCTCCTCCTCCTCCTTCTTCCTCCTTCCTCCACCGGCGTTCCTCCCTCTCAAGTACCTTCGGTTTTTCTACTCCCTACCGCCGCGGCCATCGCCATGGCCACCAACTCCTCCCTCCTCCCCGCTCACCGCCCTCCCCTCCTCTCCTCCCGGATCCGCTCACCGCCCCTCCCCCTCCACCTCTGGCACGGGCTCTCGGCACTGGTCCCTTTCGCCGCGTGGCACGAGAGCGGCGGCTGCGCCAGGCCTGACAGGTAGGTCCCTTCCCATCTGTTGCTGCTTCTTCTTCTTCTTCTCCGAGGAGTCGTAACATATGTTAGGACTGCCAACATGCTGGCAGTCCTACTTGCTGGAAAAAATTGGGCTAGCCCCAAGTAAAAAAATGGATGTCAAACTTGTATTTTTTTTGAACATTTTTGGGCTAGCCCCAAGTAAAAAGTGTGGTGCCATTAGAAAAAAACCTATAACAAATGCTCTCTGGGACGGTAATAGATATGTTATTTATAGACTTAATTGTAACTTGATACACTGAACTATTCAAGTTTTTCAACTTGATACCCTTTTTTTTTTGTAACAACTTGATACTCCACCCCCCCCCCCCCAACCGCCCGTCGCCCCCCTCTGGCCACCTGCCCCCCCCCCCCCTCCAGTCCTTGCCCGCCCCCACCCCTCCCCCCGCCCCCTTCGGTCGCCTGTCCCCCCCCCCCCCCTCCCGACCCCCCCCCTCCAGTCCTTGCCCGCCCCCACCCCTCCCCCCGCCCCCTTCGGTCGCCTGTCCCCCTCTCCTCCCCCTCCAGTCACCACGCGTGCCCGGAGAGAGGGGGAGGGGGTGCGGTGGTGCAGCTGGGGTGGGAGGGGAGGAGCGGGGACGGCGGTGGGAAAGCATAGGGTGGGGGGGGTGGTCGAGGGTGGCTGGAGGGGGCGGGGTAGGGGAGGGGTGGTCGGGGAGTGGTGAGACGGCAGGGGGGAAAGAGGGGTTGAGTTCGGTTAGGAAGTGAAGGGGAGGGGAGGGATAGTTTTGTCCTTTTTGAAATTTTGGGTATCAAATTGAAAATATTAAATAGTTGATAGTATCAAATTGTTAAATAAAAAAGTTTACGATATCAAGTTGAAAAACAGAAATAGTTGAGGGTATCAAGTTGCAATTAAGCCTTCTTTATATTCTCAGAATGAAAAGTTTATTCAATTTAGCGAATAGCATGGACCAAGTGATCAAAACTTCACATACAAAATGCACAACCCTCCATAACCTGATTTCCAGTACTAGTGTTTCTATAACTCGACACTCTTAAATTTTAGCCACTTCTCAACTACAAATATTATAATGCACCAATAAATATAATTATGCTTCCATACAAAACAAGCTTAGCCCAGGCTCCAATCTCCCCAAGGAACAATTTCTCTTTACAGCCTTCCATGCTCTCAACTTCCTTTAGAATCTTGCCTAGCCCATGGCCAATCTTCTTCCCTGCTGAAGTCAAGCACCGAGCTCATTCACTTCGGATCCAATCTCCTGGCAGTAGCTGAGCAATCTCTCCACCGACCAATAAAATCCTTGTTATCGAGTTTTGAGCTCTTTTAAGGCTCCAGTGAACTGGAAGTGGCACCTACAACAAGTTGTGCAACCATCATTTCCTCCGGGGAGAGGTCATCTCCAAGATCGTCAGGCTTAGCAGCCGGTTCACTAGTAAAACTGGTGGCAGTGGCAGACTGGTTCACTAATTTAGAATACCAGCATTTCATGGAATTGAGATTAACACAATTGATTGCTTTATTTTTTTCTAAAAGAATTTTGGAAACAAAATTTGATGCACACCACAGGTGAAAAATACAAAAGTCAATACGACGGCAAATTTCTGCCACATGATAACATAAATATAACTGCACTAGGTAACTGAGACTTAGGCTAGATGGAGGGAAATTCCGATTGTCAAACTGCATTTGTCCTCTGAATCTCCATGTTCTATCCAATTCCATGTGACTATGGCTGGATTTAGGCATTTTTTCGAGTCTCAAGAATGGTCCTTCTGAAGATCTTGTCAGAAAGAATTTTATTTAGCCACATAGGAGAAATGTATGAAGTCCATTATTACATATGCTAGAGCTGATCTGGACTCCTGTGAAGGGAAAGGGCTGATTAGACCAAGTTAAAATTTAAATTTAGGTTACTGTGCTGCAAAAAGAAATTTCCAGTGTGGGAATACACCTTACTGGTTTACTTCAGTCCATTTTCCAATGGTAATATTCCTTCAAGTGTTCTTTCCTTCGCCATTTTGGCCTGCAAAGATTTAAGTTTACGTAAGACGAAACCTAGTTTTAAAAGGGTGCACTTGTACAGGAAAATAAGAGATTACCAAGTTACAGTACTGTAAGTGCATGAGCATGAGGAAAAGAGGGTTTTCAATAAAAAATGATAAGGATTTCAAAACAAAAAAAAAAAAAGATAATCTTCAGCACTATTTAGGTAAAATTGTCAAAAAAAAATAAAAAAAATACACGAGTATACATGATATTTTGACCATTTGGTAAGATAACCATATAAATGTAACGAAACAATACAGCAAACAACCTTCCAATCTTGAGGTTGATCATACATGGAGAGCTTGCTAAGGAGAAACATTGAACTGTATGGAACTTTGGTGAAGTTAACTATCCAGCAGTTAGGAGGAAGATAGGCAGTAATAATGTATGACAAGGTATGCTCATAGAACACTAGACAATCAATCTCTATTTGCTTGCTCTTTATTACGAACACCATATTAATTAGAATCTGTAATGGATGGATCTATAGTTTTGATATTGATGTAAAATTTAAATAACCAAGTATTAAAAATAAGTTTCATTTGGAATATTACAACAACAACAACAACAAAGCCTTTATCCCAACATTATGGGGTCGGCAATCATTTGGAATATTGTACACTGGAAATCTATCCAATAATTTTTTTATAATCATTTTGGAGGTAAACTGAAATATAGAATTTTCAGTTTGAGAATTTGACTTCTTTATGCCAATCTTCCTTTCTTTTTCTTTTTCCAAGTGCAGTTTTATGATGGAACGCTTTAGTCTAATATGAGGGATTGAAACACCCGAAGTTTTAGAGTGTGAAAGAGTTAAATAATCATTCTGATGAAACATACTGAACTTGGTAATTACAAAGAACAGACCTGTTGTTGCCAATTTATACAGCCTGTTATAATAAGGAGAAGCACTGTCTGCAATGTAGCCCCGCCCAATATACCAATCCAAAGGCCTTTTCCTCTTTTGTGCAATAGAAAACCCAACACCAAAGCTACCGGAATTCCAAACAGATAGAATGCTCCAAGGTTTACATAGGCACCTATGTGCTGCCACCCACATCCTCTTGCAACACCTGAAGAACCAAAGATTGGCCATCTAATAGTAAGAATTAGTAGTCTTTTATATGAAACAATAAGCATTACGAATATGACGCACAAATATTAGTGTAGAAGAAGGCGCAGGCAGGCTTCAGTACTGCAAGAAACTGCAACAGCCAGTTTCCTGCAGGCTGCGGGTGAATAGTAGTGGCTGTTTTGATTTTTTTTTCCCTTCCTTTTTAGTTCCAAGTTATTCTTAATATATATGTATTGTGAAATCGAACTTGAGAAGACTATCAATCAATAAAAGATTTTTCTCTCCTTTCTCTTCTCCTTCTCCTTCTCCTCTTCCAACCCTAATCCTTCTCTCCAGATCCCTACAATTGGCATGAATTTCAATATGGTATTTGATTATATATTAATACGACTTTGCTTCCATCCAATCAGGAGAATTGACACGATTCCAACACACAATGAAATACACATCATAGAAGCTATGTTGCACAAATACGGACAAGGATACGGAACATGATACAGATTCATGAATCATGATACAGATATTTTCATATAGGTGCAAAAGTAGTTGTCTTGTTCACACTGATACAGGTACACACATGATAAAGATACAGAAACCATTTTCCCTGTCCGTGCTAGAAGGTAGATGGTGTCTAATGGCTTCAAAGTTCTCTGGAAAAATGAGTGGGTCTCATAAAATTGCAGTAGCCTAGGTTTGATAGCTATATAAATCTATGGCGATAGACAAAGAAAAAGTTAAGGGAGGTGAATGCAAATAACCTGAGAGAACCCCTTGTAGGCTATCCATGATTACTGAGATGCAAAGAAGTGGCACTATCTCCATAACATAATCTATCACCTCTTTCTCATTGGTGTAAGCATAACCCACAACCCTGCGCAAGGCAAAGAGGGTTACACTCACTAGAACAGCCTCCGTCAGGGCCATGACCATTACAACATGGACAGCTAGTCGAGCTCTTCGTGGGTTTCCAGCTCCCAATTCATTAGATACTCGCGTGCTACACAACAAGAAGACGTTGCTCATCAATTAACGTGAAAAGGTACACAACCAGACTAACAATTTTCTGTTTAAATATCTGCAAATTAACAGGCTTTTAAGCATTAATGTGCCTTAGGATTGTGCACATTGAAATGAATGCAAAAAGAAAAACCTTTCATTTTGATGTACCAAATATATCAGTAACTACATCGAAAGATTTAGATAAACATGTGAGCAAGGTGTACATATTTGTATACAAGATATAAATGCATGGCTGTATAACTGCAACATACCTTACAGCAGCACTGAGCCCATATGGTATGGCATAAAGACAAGAAATACTGGTGAGGCTGCACAGAAAAAAAAAAAAAAAAAAACCATTGATCCTGAAGCTTCTACATAAATTAGTTATAAAAATAATTTGTTATGCATTTATACCAATCAAAATATCCCTCTATGCATATTTACCTCCTAAAAGTTGGAATGTTCATATGCAAGCTAATCTTAATATTTAGTTCACAAGAAGACCCACAAGAATGGAAAACACTACGGAAGAAGCTATAAGCAAAAAGATACATATATATATATATATATATATATATATATATATATATATATATATATATATAGCAAATGACCTCTAGCCTAGTGGTTAAGAGAGATGCATGTGGCCCGAGAGGTCAGGAGTTCGAATCCCAGTGTGAGCGATTCCAGAAACAATTTACCTGGTTCCAAAAAAAAATAAATATATATATATATAGGGGTGGAGGTTCAACAGCTCCACGAGTCCACCAATCTCAAGATGTTAACTAATCAGGCTCTGTTTCTCATAGCTATGAATCACATTAAAGCTTAGGTTAAAGATATTAAAGGGAATTTTCAGTTTTGAACTGTATGTTTGCACTTTGCAACTTTTCGAAGGTGTTTATGCCCCAACTGATATCCAAAGACGCATATGCAAATAAACCTGTTATTTAACAGCAAGTAGTAGTTCCTCCTTACCATACTGAGAGCACCGCAGTTTCAAGTTTTGGATTGGGCAAGAGACCAGAGAGCAAGATAAGTAGCTCAAAGGACCACCATTCGAGGCTTAAATCAAGTAAGCAAAACAATAGATTAGCCATGGTTTGCCAAAAAAACATCCCTACAGAAGAAAAGTAACAATTAAGACAATTACCACATCATTGTTGCAGAGGGAATAGCTAGGCGCAAGAACTCATTGATGCCTCTAAATGCCTCCTTCGTAATAGGTGATCGTGTCATCTTGCATGATTCTGAGTATGTAATGTACAATCCAAGTATAAGTGCGTTCAACCAATATAACATACTCATAGATAGTGCTGCACCGACATTGCCCAACCCCGTTTTGAATACCAAAAGCCAACATAGAGGAATGTGAAGGACCATAGTCAGAAATGAGCTTAAGAACATAGGAAGGGTTAGGCTTTGAGACTGAAGGAACTTCATGAGAGGCTGAGATATGGCATAGGCAAATAGGCCAGGGATCATCCACACCACATACTTCCCTGCCTCTTGTGAGATCTGCGGTTCTTGGCCCATGAAGCACAGGATCCTTTCCATGAAGACCCATAAGATAGAGATTGGAAGACAAACTAGTACAAGAGAGAGAATAGCTCTGTACATATGGATTCCTAGCTTTTGGTATTGTTTTGCTCCGTAGGCTTGCCCACACAAAGTTTCCATTCCACTGGCCATACCTAGCTGTATTTTCATGTCGGTCATGTTAGTAAAGCAAACATAGAACTTCCCAATGCTGTTAATCTTCGAGTATAAAAACAAAAATCAGTGCAGCAAAAATAAAATTTAGACTAGTAGCTTAGTATGGTTGTAGTTTTCTTCCTCCACTATAAGGCATTCTACAATTTTCAATAGAAGTATTCTAATTTTCTTCCATTGAGAGTTTTCATGTTCGTGGAGCCGGAGACCATGGGTTCAGTTCGTTCGATACGGCTGAGGCTCAACCCTCTTATAGAAGTATCGGTTTTCAGCTTCGGTCACTCCGCACCTTGGTTATGTCTTCTTCCCCTCGTTCGTATCCTTCCTTACGACTCCTTCAGCATCAATATTATGCCATGTGTCACTTGTCAACACATCGTGTTGATCCTATGGAGACATAAAGACGAGCACTTTTTATTGGAACTTTGAAGCCAGTTAATCGGAAGTGATGCTACTACTTCCACCTCCACGGCCGCCAGTACCACTGGTGGATTTATGACGAGGTTTCAGGAGTCCACGTGTTGACACTTCCATTATTTCAACGATCACCACCATAGCCATGTTGGGTCACCTCAACAAGAGCACTTCAAAGCTGGGGAAAATGATGCGGACCCATTAGTTTGGGACAATCCAAGCCCAACTAGAGTTACTTTTTTATTTAAATTTAGATTATTTATGATTTAATTATTTATTTATGTTATCTTAGTGGTGTTGATTAGTATTGGTTAATTATGAGTTTCGGATTCTTAAAATTCATCCAGCTTTCTTTATGTTTTATTTACTATAAATAAGCATGAATATAAAACTTTTTGAGGGAAATATAATTGATATTTCGAGGAGAAAAAAAAAATTTAGACAGAGCATAACTTTCCATTATAATTTTGTGAGTTCACTTCCGCGCATGTTCGTATTCACCGAAGTTCATGTTCGTTTCGTTGTTTGCAACTGAGCCCATCGTTCTGAATCGATCCCCGTCGAGATCCCCTGCCCGATATCGTCACTTTTCGATCGATAAATTTAAATTATGCTTTGCTATTACATTGTTGGTTCTTGGAAATTGTCAGATTATTTTGTAATAAAATTATATGATAATTATTCTCAAACCTAACTCTGTCTAATTTCCCTAAGTCTTTATAAGTCCATGAAATCCGTAAGTTTCATTATCCAAAATAGGGTAGTCACTTTTCCTTGGGTTCCGTCCTACCTCGCAATTCATATAAGTTTGGGGTTGAGTCTAGCCCTCTACATAAAGACGATATCTTATATTTTATAATAAAATTCGGGATGGGTCCAGATATTTTACTCCCAACTATATTAAGAAAAAAAATTAAAATCATGTTAGAAATTCTTATACTCATATACCCCAGATCTATTCATAGTGCCTTATTTGATATCTCTCAATCCCTCGACAAAAAGCATATCCAAATACCATGGTAACCTGTGATTCAGTCACACTTTCTCGCAGTCGATAAACACGCTTAAATTTTGGCCAGTGACTAATCAAAAGACACGCCTAATGATCCTCATGCCAGATACGGTTCTTGTTGTTGACCCGCTTTCCTAATCATACCCCTTGATATATGGTATTGGTCTCATTGTACGGGTAAGTGTGTCAAAGTAGATCACAAACTTCAAGCTTTTTCTGCATGGTCATCTATAATATAAAGCACAGTGGGTTTTTGGTCCGACCCATGTGCTTTGGTTCAACGATGATGAAAGGACTAAATTGTCCCTCACTCTATAAGAGAGGAGGAGGTCCCATGTTGGGTGCGGAGCAACCGGTTGTTCCAACGGCACCCCCGCCTCCAGCTCCTCTTGCACCGTCCCTCCCTCCGCCGCCTCCGCTCCATCCTCGCCTACGTCGTCATCGCCGGCCTCTTCCGCAACCCCTTCGTCGCAAGCAGCCTCCTCTACCGCGCCGCCGACGCCGACCTTTCCTTCGCCGCCTCCCTCTTCTCCGCCATGACCAACCCCAACCCCTTCTCCTTCAACACCGTCATCGCCATCTCCGCCGACCCACTCTCCATCTACTCCCAAATGCTCCGCCGTCGCGTCCCTCCCGACTCCCACACCTTCTCTTCCTTGCTCAACACCACCACCGCCGCCGCTGCCACCAGGTCGCTCCACGCACACGCCCTCCTTCTCGGATTCCGGCCCGACCCCTTCGTGCAGACCATCCTGCTCACCGCCTACTCCCGACGCGGCTCCGCCAACCACGCCCTGCGGGTGTTCGATGGAATGCCGCACAGGGACGTCGTCTCCTGGACCGCCGCCGTCTCGGGCCTCGACGCCCTCGGACGTCCCGCGACGGCCCTACGCGTCTTCGCCTCCATGAGGCCCCACGTCGTCCCGAACGTCGCCACCGTGGTCTTTGCCGTGTCCACCTCCGCCAGGCTCGGGTCCCTGGCGCTGGCCCGGTGCCTGCACGCCTACGTCGAGAAGGCCGGGTTCGGAGGCCGCGTCTCCGTCCGGAACTCCCTGGCGCTGGTCCGGTGCCTGCACGCCTACGTCGAGAAGGCCGGATTCGTGTCCGTGCCATTATGGCACGAATTATCCACTAGTATGTCTATAAGGGAAAGTGCACAACAGGCTTTGTCAGAGCTCACATAGAAAGGAAGAAGGGATCCATTTCTCGCTCTTCATTGTGGTCGTTCTAGCAGACGTCATATGAAAATGTGTCATAGTGGAGAGACTCTCTCAGATAGCGTATGTCTATCTCCTACGTAACACCATGCAGACCTACTCTCTAGTGTTTGGCTTTCCGAACCCCGTGCGTTGTCCGTCTAAAAGCGACAACAATAGTTAGGTGTGGCTTTACTACAAGTCACAATAGAAGGTGGACTACTAATATTATGTCACTCGGACTATACTAAATCATCGACGACCTCATCCCGACTTTTCGATACGACTATCAAGTACTCACATTGTTGCCTCAGTCCTTAGCTCATTATCATTATTTTCAACGCACTATGGGACGTACTCAGTCTCATCCTTTACGCTTCCTCATAAGCATCAAGGGTGATCGTTCATGTGAGTGAATTGAACTCTACCTGTCTGACACATTGCAATAACATTCCACATACTTAACCAATTCTCATACATACCCTATTCAACATAATGCAAACACATGGAGATGATTTAAAATGACATGTAAAAGAAGCAATCCATACAATGTTTCTAACATAAATGATACAATCGTCTACCGAAAGTATATTACCATGGACATAGTTCCATAGATTTGGTGTGTGCCACGAAGCGCTCTTCAGTAACCCCCTAGTTGAGAGTATCCACGATCATTTCCTTGGTTGATATGTACTGCAATACTACAGTGATGGCGAGTCTCGATGTATTTGGTCTTTCTGTGATACTTGGGATCCTTCACTTTGACTCGTATTTATAGTTTACACACTTGTGTATTGCCTCTTCCTACTACCATACTTATGTTAATGTTACGTAATAGCCGCCATGTTGTCACTGTAGAGGGTTACATGATTATAAGAATGTTGCACTACCTGTAGGTGCTGAAGGAACCTCTTCAACCACGTTGCTCCATGCGTTGCTACGTACTCTACCTACATAGTATGCAGAGATATACAATCTTGTTTTTCGCTCTGCCAGGAGATAGCTCCACTAGCTAACATAAAATGGAGGATATACCCTCCGGTCATATCCAACATCTTCATATTGTTGCATGCCAATAATATGTTATCCACGTACAAGGACAAGATCATAAATCTCCGATCATATCTCTTTATGTACACACAATGGTCCTCTTCAATCATGGTCATATCGCTTTATTGTCCGTTCTTTGTACATAGACATTTGTAAGGGTTTCGCGAAGTTTCAGTAGTTCTTTCGCTTACAGGATAAATTTTTCTTCTTGTGCCTCATAAAATCATAACCCTGATAATATTGATATAACATTATGCATGAATGGTTCTTCTATCCCGAACGATTGGGGTTAAGTAAGGGATAAAAAGAAAAAGAAAAAAATAGAATAGAAATGACAGCTCGGTCGAACCAATTGTATCACTGGCTAGATGGTTGTTTCAGGTCGTAGATGGACTTCTTGTGCTTGCACTTTGCGCTCAAGTCCCTGGGTATTGAAACAAGTGGGTTGATCCATATAGATCTCACCCGGTTCACCATGGAAGAAAACTAAGAAAACGGTCTTAACGTCCATATAGACGAGCTCTAGATCAAGGTACACTACAATTCCAACGATAACACGAATGGATGGAATTCTCACCACAGGAGAAAATGTGTCACCATAGTCCACCCATCTCGCTGGGCGAGAAACCCTTCGCTACCAAGCGTACCTTGTAGTGTTCAATAGAATAGTCTTTCTTCTGCATGACCTTAGAAGCCCATTCATTTTGGTAGCCTTGTGACGAGACGATAGATCGACCAAGTCTCAAACTTCATTCGTCCTTACATAATCTAGTTCAATCATCGCTACTATCCACTTTTTTGCATTCGGCCCAAAAGTAGCCGCCTCAACAATCTTATGCTCTGCAACATCATGCGGTGCAACCATGAACGAAAGCTCCTCCCTTCTCATAACGACGACGAGGACCCGTTGCATGGGAGTTTCTACTAGGTTCTTGAGATAACATTGGTGGGACTGAGTCCTCCGTTGGAATGTCGCTCTCACTATTCCAGGTGGTCGAGGAATTACTTCCTCTAGTCTCATCCCTCATTGAAGAACTAGGGGTGCCCTCAAAAGCAAGGGCGGAGCTATTAGTTTGCTAAGTTTGGCTGCAGTCCAGCTGAAAAAATAATATTTGATTGGGACAACACCCCAAAAATAATACCTTTTCTAATTGTCTTAAGCAACATGTCTACTTATGAAAATCATCATGTCATTTTAATAACTTTTTTTTGACATCTGATATTCAATTCACACATTTGGATTATGATAACATTCTAATAAATTAAGTGTTGGATGTTTAGTTTAATTTATTAGTAGGCTAAATTACAACTTGATACCCTCAACTATTCGAGTTTTTCAACTTGATACCCTCAACTTTCATAGGTACTAACTTAATAAATTCTCCCAACTAATATTTTTTACTTTGGTACCCTCCATCAAGACAGCGTTACAAATTTCAATAAAAAAAAAATCTTCCTAAAATACCCCTTTCCTTCTCCCCTCCCCATTCAAACCCCTCCCCCCTAGCCACCCACCCCTCCTGCACTGACCTCTCCTCCCCCTGTGTCACTCTCCGTTCCTGGGATACGTATTTTTAATACGTGTACAACTTGACTGTATTTATTTAGTATTTATCATGCATTTATTCTGTATTTAATTCCTTTAATTACATGATAAATATTTTTCTGTATTTTATTTTCTGCTTTTGCTTAGCTCTTGGTTTATTTCGGTTCATGTTGAACCAACTTGGTTTGGCTTGGTTCATCATGATAAGGGGTGGATGGCCTAGATTGTGTGGGGAAGGAATGGGTAGTGGCGATCAAACTTGACTTGATATTTATACACATTTCCTTTTCTCTCTCCTCACAAACTCTCATTTCATTTCTTCCACCAAAAACCCTAACCCAATTTAGAGAGACAAGTACATCTTGTCGAATGTTGGACAATGCTATTTTTAATTGTCTATTATCTTCCTCAAATGATTCTAAGACCCTTTAGTTCTTTGCATTTTTCATTTTTGTGGTTCAAATTTTGTAGATCTAAGTTTATGTCATTTTCGGTTTTTCTTGGTTTTGATCTATCAAACTTGCTTGTTTTCGAAATCTAATTGTTCCATGTGGTAGAGAATTTCATCTTACCTAAATTTGACCTTTGAAAAGTTAGATTTCGTTTTGTTTTGACCGAGTTACGCAAGTTTGAAGTACATGAGTTCCTTGGTCATCTTTCTCGAATTTTTGGAGAAGATGAGCAGTTCGGCCGCATGAGTCTTGGACCGCATGAGTCTTCGGCCGCATGAATCTGCGGACCGCTTTGCTCCTGCGGACCGCATGAGTCTTCGGCCGCATGAATCTGCGGACCGCATGAGTCTTTGACCGCATGCGTCCTGCGGACCGCATGAGTTCCTGGCCCCTTTGGTCCTGCGGACCGCATGAGTCTTTAACCGCATGCGTCCTGCGGACCGCATGAGTCTTTGACCGCATGCGTCCTGCAGACCGCATGAGTTCCTGGCCTCTTTGGTCATGCGGACCGCTTGCTCTTGCGGACCGTATGAGTCCCGCAAACCGCATGATAAAATCGCACCATCTGTCTTATCTTGCGCGATTTGCCGAATTCGAACGTTTCGTCTTATCTCGCGCATTCCGCTGGATTGCGCCACTTGATGCATGTTAGTATTTAATACATATTGTTGTGTGGAGTGTGCCCCGTGTCTTGATTGGCTTGTGGGCATCCCGTATCACTGGTACTTAACCCTGAGAGTTATAGACTCGACCATACTAAATACTAGTTTGACTTTCATGCCTTGTCACGAATTGACATAGATTGTTACCTTGACTAAATGATTGATCATGCGTTCCTAGTTGGAACTAAAAGACTGGCTAGTCGTCTTATTGAATTGAATGAGACACGTTCATGTATGAACCATGAACCATTGCGATCGACTAACCGATCCCGAACATTGGCATATGGACACGTGTTGACTTTAACTTCTTTCTACAAAAGCAACATGTGTACCTTACAGTCAAGGCATGATTATCCCGTGGTTAGGTTTGATTCTTGCATTACGCTATGTAAGACCTACAACCTAACCGTACGGGCATCGTTGTAGAGTTATGCATATCGTACTCTGTACGGAAGTACTCATTCAAAATGACCATGATCCACCTACGGCATGAGATTTCAATTAACGTAGGGACTATTAAGTAAATAAAATAACTATTGCATGGAGAGAATGGATTTTCGAGTTCTTACATGACAGCCATCTTGGGACAATTAGTGCCCCGACATGCCGGCTGGTTCCTACGGATACTGCAAACCTGCCACACGGGCAGGGAGTGACATCTGTTTATATTTTTCTGCATATCGATGACGGACGTCCCGCTTGGACACGTCTAATTCATGATTGGCGCAATTGATTTCTGGATAGACTAGCCTTGCTCGTACATTGTAAGAACTGAGGAATCCCTTATTGCATATTTCCAGGGCAACTTGGAACTGACAGTTAACAAGCCGTAGTGGTTGTATTGCCGTTTAAATTGATTTGTTTGTGTACTGTACCTACTCTGTTAACTACTGAGATGAGCAGAATGTCAAGACATGACGGGTCAACTTCTGTCCTTGTTTAGTTGGGAAGTTGGCTTGAAGTGTTTAGTGTCACGACCCGCACCCACTGTGAGGTACGAGAACGTAACTACGCCCAGCCTACGCCGCAGTGTCGGCGGTAGAACGCTATCCTAGGTCAATCATCTAACAATATAAAGGTACATGTACAGTATATACACTCCGAATGGAGGTGACATAACAGAACAGTCTCAATCACATCTAAGGCAGATACAGGATAGTAAAGGTAGATAGAGAGATCAAAACCACAATGTAATACAAATGAGAGAGAGAGCAAATCTAAGTGTCTAAGATAACAACTCAAGAACATCCAGCTCAATACGAGTCTCTAAATATAACATCTCAGAAGAACAACTGAAAATCAAATAACAAAGCTGAAAGAAAACTAAAGCCTAGCTATCTAGCCTAGACTCTGGGAGTAGCATCCTGTACTGCAGCTGGATCCTCCAGAGGAACCAGGTCGCAGGTGTCGTCTAAGCCTGCTCCGTAATAGGTGGTACATAGGGCCTCCTCCTCATCCTCTGTAATATTTTCAACAGGTCCAGTCAGGACAGGAGCGAGTACATTCTCTGATCATTTCATATCCTGTGACGTTGTGTTAATCCCAGTAGCAAATCAAAAACTTATTTATCATATTCTTAATTCTTATCACTATTCCTAAATCCTCATGTCGGACTTCCTTTGTGGTACTTGCTATTTGAGGTCTAACCTCTCTGGTTTTGCATGGCCAGATTTAGAGCCAGCTCCCGAGGACTCAGCTTACTTCCACCCCCAAGATGGTCAATACTAGAGGGATGATCGCAGGAGGACACGAGTGGGTTCCTTGCTCCCCTGCTCGTTTTGTCACTTACTTTTTCCGCTTGGCACCGACATGTTAGTCGGACTGTCTTGCACTTACTTTTACATAATTGTAACTAAGTCAGGCTATAGCTGATAACGATTGTGTATACCTTGTTACATCATCTGGCTATGTTTTGTAAAGCCAGATCTCAAGAACATTTTGACTGAACGTTTGGGACGTCGTACTGCTTATTCTTATATGTTCTCTACTTACTGCTTTTCATTGAATGATTGGGACAATAGATGTTGAGTAAACCTCGTGAGACTTGTATGTAGTATGCACCCCCTTGTCTTGTAGACAGCATTGATCGTATTATACGGTATTCATCTATCCGTAATACGTAGTTGGCTGAGTCATTCCCCCTCCAGTATTCTGGATCTGGGGCGTGACATCCTGCCCCCCCCCCCCGGCACCTCCCCCCCCTTTCGGCACTCCAGCGCGTTGCCGCACCCCTCTGCAGCTACGCGTCCCGCCTCGCCCCCGCGTCCCCCTCCAGCCAGCGCCTCGCCCTCGCTCCCGCGTCCCCCTCCGGCCAGCGCCTCGCCCTCGCCTCCACGTCGTCCTCCGGCCAGCGCCTCGCCCCCGCGTTCCCCGTTGCTACTACTCGCTGCCCCCCCCCCCCCCCCCCCCCCCCCCCCGCGGACTGCCGGCATCAAAGAGAAAGGGTGGTGGCTGTGGAAGAGAGGGAGGGGAGAGAGAACATGGAAGGGTAATTTTGTCATTTTCCGTCTCCGTGTAACCCCGTTAGGTCAAGAATGGAGGGAGGGTATCAACTTGATGTCTATCAAAGTTGAGGGTATCAAGTTGAAAAACTCGAATAGTTGAGGGTATCAAGTTGTAATTTAGCCTTATTATTAAGTAAATAATTGTTTGTGGTAAAAAAAAAAATTGAGTATGTTTTAAGTTTTAATTTCAGTCCGGGGTTAAACTAAAATATTGGCTCCCCACTAAGCTACTACAACACACGCTTGTTCAACCAATGACAAAATTTGGAGTGGCCAATTCCTTAACTTCCTAAGAAGGAAGGAAAAAAAAAAAAAAAAAAGATGGAGCAGGAGATGGAAAAAGTGGTGCACTTACGAGGAGGCTGAAGCCGGTGACGGTGACGAGGGAGTTGCCTATTGCGACGCTGGAGAGGGAGAGCTCGCCGAGGTGTCCTGCCATCATGTTGGAGATGACCTGCAGGGAGTACTGGGACAGCGTCACCGCCACCATGGGACCGGCCAGCCGACCCAACCTCCCTCCTTCCTCCTTGATCTCTCCAAACAATCTCCTCCTCCCCCTCCTAATTCCACTCTCTTCCCCCTCCTCTTCATTTGGGACTGGGTAGACAACGAGAGGCTCTTCCATCACCCCCCCTGGAGTTTTTTTTTCTTCTTTCTTTTTAGTCTTTCTATGTATTTTATATAGTCTGGTCTTGAGCAACACAACTTATTTTACTTTATTTTTTTTGATACAATGTAAAAAAAAAAAAAAAAAAAATCTTTTTTTGGAGAGAAAGGGGAGAAGATCAACTGCCCCTATTGCTCTGTGTCCTGTTCTGCAACTTCTTCTCTCTATGCATTAAAGCACGTGATCAAACACCCTACACTGGGTGGATACGGATAACCAACAAATTTACACAATCAAAATAGGATACCGATAACCAACAGACCTACACAATCAAAATAAGTTCTACTACGATTATATGAACTCAGATAACAACTTACAATAGGGCCATAAAAGCATCCACAGTGGCAACACTCTAAACCATACTCTAAGGTCTCGTTTGGTTCACGGAAAGAAAATAAATTTTCCTGTATTTTTCATAGGAATGAGAAAGTAGGATTCCTGTCACATTTTCCCTCCGTTGTTTGGTAAAACAAGGAAACTACCTAGGAAAGAAAAACAAAATATAACAATGTTCCAATAATATACTTACCTTTTAAAATAAAAATAATATTATAAAATATAACATTAATGGTAAAATAAGGAATGACACATTGATACTTTTGTCATAACTTTTGTAATAAATGTTGGGAAAGGAGGAGGAAAAATCAATCCCATAGGGTCTTGAGTGGAACCATATTCCCACCAATTTTTTCCCTTGTCAGGAAATTGATTCCCAAGTTTGTGGCTACCAAACAAAGGAAAGGAACAACTTTCCTTTCTTGGTTCTTTAAGTCCGTGAACCAAACGAGGCCTAAATTACTTCAAACCATACTCCAAAAATTAATTTTGAAATATTTCCTTCATGTTGATACACAATGGTATACTCCAAATAAACACTCCAAATTGACAAGTGGCAACATCCCATCTTTTTCCTCCTTAATTTTTCTTCATAATTGACAAGTGGCAACACTCTAACAAAAAGAATGAAGGAAAAAAGTAAATATGGTGGGCCCCAGGTAACTATAGCTCCACTAGTGGACTCTTCAAATTTGGAGAGTCCTTTGGCTTTCTACTCTTTTTCAAGTGTGGACAAGAGTCCATTGTAGCCCTCAAGTGCTATAAAATTTGGCCAAAAATTAAATATAGCACTTGAAAATAGTCCCACTGTGGATGCTCTAACACATGATATTTATTTGGGTGCTGCTATTAGCACTCCTAAAATATGCACTCATCTTTCATTTTTTAACATTCAAATTCCAAATCAACCTACACAATCAAAATAGGATACCAATAACCAACAAACCTACACAATCAAAATAAGTTCGACTACTATTATACGAACATATAGCAACTTACAACAATACACTTTTTCTTGGAAGAAAGGGGAGAAGATCAACTGTCCTTATTGCTCTGTCTCATGTTATGTATCTTCTTCTCTCTATGCATTAAAGCAATTAGCGATCGAGTTGATAGCAAAATCAAACCCTCTACACAATCAAGATAGGGTGGAGATACGGATATCGATAACTAACAAACCTACACAATCAAAATAAGATATCAATAACCAACAAACCTACACAATCAAAATAAGTTCGACTACTATATGAACAATTGAACATATAGCAACTCACAACAATGTGGTCATAACATATGACATTATTTTTGCATGTAGGTCCTTGATTTTTTATGTTTAGGTCCTTAAAAACTTAAGAGATGAGATGCATGTGAACCAACGACTATTAATGGTCGAGTTTTTAAAATTAAGAACTCATTAGTTCCTCTACAATTTTTTAATCAAAATAAAACTCTATTAATTGAATCTAGACCTTTTTTAATTCAGATTCTAAAGAAATTCAAATCTTTTTTTAATTATTATTAGATTTTATGCAAATATATTTTCTATGCTTCCTTAAAGAAAGCCCATGAGGGCATAGAGTGGTTCAAAGTTTTGAAACGGACACTATCACTTTTGGAATGATGACCTTAGTTATGCAATAGGGCTGTCAAAATTTTGACACTTATAATGAGTTATCTCAAAAAAAAAAAAAAAAGAGAGAATAGTTTAAAAAATATTTATGTCATCTCCCAGATAGAAATGCAGTGCAAATAACATTTATCTTTTATATGCTGTTTTGATCATTAAAAAAAAGTTTTAAAATGTTGTACACGTACCACTAACTTTTGTTTAATATGTGTGGCATGTTGGATTGTATCTCGTTTCCGGTTGAGCGCTCAAATGGGGAATGACAATGGAGTTGGTAATTTAGTCCTACATCGGTTAGGAGGTGGGATCATGTAGTATAGATAATTGGAATTTGTTCAGACCTTACATAAGAATTCTCTTTTAAGGCATATGGGCCAAATTCAACATCGCACCTCATGGACCAACTCCGGTTCAGGTCATACCGCTTTCCCAACAAGTGGTATCAGAGTCCATGGTTACGGGACTAGTTTGGACGGCTCTAATTGGTTCGAGATAGATGGTGCTGAACGTTCATGTGTATAATCGGATTATACGGACTCTTCTCAAGGTGGAGTAGGAGCATCAACTACAAGAATTGACGGCTGGCGGGAAGTGTGCACGAACAAATGGTAGCCGAGTGTACTAGGTTGCTCGGTCAGTGGAAACCAGCTAAGGTGGAGATTGTTGGGTTGTATCTCGTTTTCGGTTGAGCGCTCAAATAGGGGGTGACAATGGAGTTGGTAATTTAGTCCAACATCGGTTAGGAGGTGAGATCATGTGGTGTAGATAATTAAGATTAGTTCAGACCTTACATGAGAATTATCTTTTAAGACATATGGACCCAATTCAATATCGCACTTCATGGACCAACTCCAATTCGGATCATATTGCTTTCCCAACATGGCAGGCTCCTTCTTCCATTTTGCGCTCTACCGGTCATTTTTGACAGGTTTTTTTTGTTTTGTTTTTTTTTTTTGGTTAGGATCCATGACTAAATTAAAAATTAACAACACTCAACATCATGTCGTAGCTCTATATACATTGTTCTATTTGTAGTGTATTCACCCGTATTCTTAATAACTTGTTAAGGAATTTAGAAAAGATGTTTTTTAATCTTTCTTTGATCAGGTCGCTGGTGGTGGCCTATTATGAATTTGGGGCTTATCGTGTGTGGAAGATCCTAACCTTTCCCTGTCTGTTCATGTCAGCAGAAACCTTTTTTAAGGGTTTTTTTTTTTAATAAAGCAACATTTCAATCAAAATAAAAATATAACATATATGGTCTCATACCAACAAGGACAGTTTAACCATCTTCCATAGAATGATACAAAATTGGAGGGTCCCCTAGCAAGATGACAAAAGTTAGAAGGACTTGTAATTAACTCTCCCAATCTACTAAACTTTGGTTTATATTATACAAATGGTAAGTTCTCTTTTTGTAAGTAAATTGTCAATTTAATTCGAAGTTATAAAAAGAAACGTACGTAGCTGAGCATAAGAAGCAAGAAAAGTCTATAGCAGTATCTACATGAAAACTCTTTTAGTACATAATTAGGTCAAAAGTACTAAACATTAGAAAACAATGTACGTATTTCAAGTTGCTAGTGTTTGCAAGTTATCATCTACTTGCTTGTATAACTTTTTAAGAGACTTTTCAACTCTTCATTCTTTCATATTTAATAGGGTTATTGAGTTTTAGGATCTCGTATAATATTAAAAATTTACTTCTCCGTCACCATATTGTCCAGAAAATGGTTTGGATCTCATCCTAGTAGTTGACTTTGTTGACCATTCAAAATGGAGACATAAATACAAATTTTGAATATTATACGAGATTCTAAAATTAAACGAAAATGTGTGAGGGTTGTGTGACTTGGATTATTTTAGTTTTACATGGTAGGAGCTGTCTGACTTTGGTTATTTAGTTCTGTTATGACCAATTGAAAATGAGACTCGTGACACTGTTGTTTGCTTCTATACTGATCTCAGCAACCACACAACCCTTCAGGACTCTTGAGTTGCAAGCATTCAACAATGTGATAGGGACGAGAGATATCTGACGATACATGATGTCCATAAAATCAATATTCTCATCGAAACTTTGTTGTGTGACTGTTGAGGTCATGATAGAAACAAACAACAATGTCACAAGTCTCCTCATCGATTGGTCATGACAAAACTAAATAATTCAAGTCACACAACATCACCATGTAAAACTAAATAACCCAAGTCACACAATCCTCACATATTTTATTTTAGTTTTAGGTCTTGTATAATATTCAAAATATGCGTTTATGTCTCCATTTTGGACGGTCAACACAATTCAACCACTAGGACGAGATCTAAACCCTATTCTGGATAATACGGAGACCTAAATGCAAATTTACAATATTATACGATATCCTAAAACTAAATAACCCTAGTTAATAATTTAGCATACGACTCTTCTAGAAACAAATTTATACTCTGCAATACCATATGCTCAGCATGATTCCCCCTTTCATGGTGTTGAGATAACACAGTCAATTGCTTTATAGTTCGTAAGAAAATTTGTAACAAAATTAGAGGCACACCAAAGAGAAAAGATGCAAGAAAATACAAAGGCAAAGTTCTCCCATAAATTGATGCTATGACTATAACTTATGAGTAGGTAATTCAGACAGGCCAGATAGAGAGGGCGGACGCCGATTGACAAGCTACATCTGTCTTAGATCTCCATGGTGTATCCACTTCCTTGCATCTATGATCTATGCCTGCATTTTTGCGTCATGGCTTCTTAATGATCCTTCCCAAGATGTTGCCCAAACGAGCTAACGAGTGAAATTCTGATCTGAAGTGAAAGGGAGGTTCAGACAAGTTAAAACTTGAAATTGAAGTTAAGACTTAGGAAAATAGAAAATCTCCAGTGTTGGAATGCACCTTACTTTTACTTCAATGAATTCTCCAATGGTATTATTCCCTCAGAGGTTCTTTCCTTGGCCATTTTGACCTGCAAGGTTGAAAGATTTTCCAACATTAAAATCATTTTAATAGTTCACTATTCCAACAGGAACAGAAAAGATTGTCAAGTTCTAGTACTGTAAGTGTGATATCATGATGGGACAAAGAGGATCTTCGAGAAAAATGGTAATTTTCAGAGCTCGTTAGGGAAAATGGCAAAAAGGAAATGTATATATTTTGAATTGTCGATCAAATCATTTGGAGATTGCTTACTTGTTCATCAAGTAAATATGTTGGGATATTATACACCATGAAATTTTATTTCAATCATTTTGGTGGTAAAATAAATCTACATTTACACTTTGAGGATTTTACTTCTTACTGTTGATCTTCCTTTCTTTCTTTCTGCTTCTTTCTTTTAATTGCAGTTTTGTGATGGGCACTATTTAGTAATATGAAGAATTGAAACACTTGAAACTTCAGTGTGTTAGTTAAAATAACCCTTCTGATGAAACATACTGTTAAACCTTTCCGATGAAACATACTGAACTTGGCAATTACGAAGAACAAACCTGTTGTTGCCAATTTGTACAAGCTGTTATAGTAAAAAGAAGCAGTGTCTGCAATGTAGCCCCGCCCAATATACCAATCCAAAGGCCTTTTCCTCTTATGTGCAGTAGAAAACCCAACACCACGGCTACTGGAATTCCAAATAGATAGAATGCTCCAAAGTTTACATAGGCACCTATATTCTGCCACCCACATCCTCTTGCAACTCCTGAAGAACAAAAGGACGGCCATCAAAATCATAAGCATTAATTAGTATTCTCTCATATGAAACACAATAGTCATCATTATGATGCATAAATATTGACATGAGTGTGAATATGGTTCTCGATTAGAAATACGACTGTGTTTCCTTCCAATCAGGAGAATCTACACAATTGACGTGTTTTAAGTTCTAAACAAATGATGACATACACATCATAGAAGCTATATTGCACGACTACAAACAAGAATACTGATAAGGACATTACATTGGTTGCGGATATGGATATTTTCGCATAGGTATGATAAGTAGCCACCTATTTTTAGGATACAGTCACGATAAGCATACAGAAACCATTTATGCTAGAAGGTAACAGAAAGACAATTGGAACTATATCATGGTTGTCCACTGGCCTCAAAATTCTCTGAAAATGAGTGGGTCTCATAAAATAGCATTTGTAGGTTTGACAGCTACATTATATCTGGAATGATAAATTACAAATAAATAAAAAATCGAGGTAATGCAAAATACCTGAGAGAACCCCTTGCAGACTATCCATGATTACTGAGAGGCAAACAAGCGGGACCATCTCCATAACATGATCTGCTACCTCTGTCTCACTGCTGTAAGCATAACCCACAACCCGGCGCAAGGCAAAGAGGGTCACACTCACTACAACAGCCTCCGTTAGTGCTATGACTGTTACAACACGGACAGCTAATCGAGCTCTTTCTGGGTTTCCAGCTCCCAATTCATTCCCTACCCGTGTGCTATACATTAAGAAGATGCCACTCGCCAGTTAATGTGAAAACTGAAGAGAGATTTAACTAGACTACAATTCTTCTATTAAATCTTTATATGTGAAATTAACAAGCTTCTAACCATTGATTGGAATTAACAAACTTCAACTTATACTTTCATATTAATAGCTTGAAAACTGTTAATCCACATACAGAGACTTAAAACGTGCTCACAAGGAGTATATATCGGTATACAAAAATAGACACATGGATGAAGAACATATATACCTTACAGCAGCACCAAGCCCATACGGTATGGCATCAAGACATGAGATACTGGTGAGGCTGCACAGGAAAAGATATAACCGTTGTCATTACGAATGAATCAGTAGTTATCTATTATGCATTTATACACATCAAAGTATCCCTCTAAGCATATCTACCTCTTAGGAATGTGCATATGCAGTCTTAACATTTGGTACAAAATGAGATTCCATGATAATGAAAAACGTTAAGAAAACAACATTTTGTATGAGAGGCTCCTACAAAAATCTCAATATGCAGATACTCCCTAATTTTATCACTCCACTATCAAAAGCCAGTATTTGATGGCTCCATGAGCCCACTAAGCTCAAAATGTTCACTAACAGGGTCAAATCATGCTGGCTAACTCTATATAAAAAAATAAAAAAGGGTTAAAGAAAAACTAAGTAAATAATGTTGTTGAATTCACTGGAATTCCGTACAAGTATTGAAGACTTTGTCCATGGAAGTGGTGAAAAACAACAAGAAAACTTGCTAAGAATGTGCATTACCAACAGGATTGTCGCATAAGATGAAGCTTGTTAGGGATGTGCACTTATGCACTACCATCGATACTGTCACGGAATATAAAACAACAGAGTTGCTAAGATATTCAAGGATCTAAAAATATAGTGGAAACTTTAGAATGAAGTTCTTTCCGGGATGATGAAGATTATCATTGCTCAAAGCGAGATTCGACTATTCTCGTCGATCCGTTCCCAGTAACCGACAAGTTTGGTAGAACTTCTGGAACGTTCCTTTGTCACCTCACTAGACGTCGGACGGAGCACAAACAAAGCACTCGGTTGTTGCTGCTTCTCTATTTTTTTGTTCACTCTTATGTCTTGTGTCTTGCGCTAAGTGCAAAAACAAAGATATTTATAGGGGAGCCACCCCCTGGCTGCCATAACTGTCCACTAAGAACTTTAGTAGAAAATCGGAGAGTTACTCCCCATAACTTGGATATTACCATCAGTAACTTTCTATAAATAATGCAGTTACAAATTGAACCGTCCCAGCAGCAGCAGAACCGTGGCAATAAAGAAAAAGTTCCACAATATTCTACGGACCGCAGAAACGCAAATCGCCACGGAACCCGCGAACCGGCGCACCCACGGAGAGACCATGACACATGATAATGGTCATCAAAGTGCCACTTTGTGTCCACGCCCGGGTCTGAGTCGCTAGGCCCCTAGCTCCAAAGCGAATCATTTTTTAGTTTATGACAAAACCAAATGTTTCTTGTGGGATTGAACCTTGCTCTGTAAAGAAACCTGCCTATCCATTAACCACTTGAGCTAACTCACCTCATGTGCCCAACTCAATAAATGGTAGTTCAAATACTGAAATAGACACACTTAGGGTTTCCCACATCATGGAGTAGTGGGGCCGGGGTCACTGGTGACCAATTTCAAATAAACCCCAACAAATAAGAACCTACCCTTGCAGCAATAAGTTTCTATGTTATCATAGTTTTGCATCCTAGATCTAAGTATGTCCCATTGCATGAAAACTTAGGTTAAGGAGATCAAAATGTAGAAAATTCAGTTTTGCATTGTATGTATGTACTTTGCAACTTTTGAGAGAGATTTATGCTTCAACTGATATTTGAAGGGGCATATACACATTAACCTGTCATTTAACAGCAATTAGTAATTCATCCTTACCATATCGAGAGCACTGCTGTTTCAAGCTTTGGATTGGGCAAGAGACCGGAGAGCAAGACAAGTAGCTCAAAGGACCACCATTCGAGGCTTTAATTAAATCAAGCCAACAAACAAACCATTAGCAAACAAAATGCCAAAAACATCCGAACAGAATAGAAAAGAACATTTATGACAATTACCATATCATTACAGCAGACGGGAGAGCGAGATGAAAGAATTCACTTATGCCTCTAAATGCCTCCTTCGTGATAAGTGATCGTGTCGCCTTGCATGATTCTGAGTATGTAATGTAAAATCCAAGTATAAGTACATTCAACCAATATAATATACTCATAGACAGCGCTGCACCAACATATCCCAGCTCTGTTCTGAATACCAGATACCAACATAGAGGAATGTGAAGGGCCAGAGTGAGAAGTGAGCTTAAGAACATAGGAAGAACTATGCTTTGCGACAGAAGGAACTTCATGAGAGGTTGAGTCGTGGCGAAGGCAAATAGGCCAGGGATCAGCCACACCGCGTACTTCTGTGCCTCACGTGAGATTACTGGATCTTGGCCTATGAAGCAGAGGATCTTTCCCATGTTGACCCATATTAGAGAGATTGGAAGACAAACTAGTACAAGAGAGAATATAGCTCTGTACATATGGGTTCCTAGCTTTTGGTATTGTTTTGCACCGTAGGCTTGCCCGCACAAAGTTTCCATTCCGCTTGCCATCCCTAGCTGTTGTTCATGTTGGTCGTGTCAGTAAATCAAACATAGCACTTTACAGTGTCGTTAATCTTCAAGCATACAAACATAGATCGGTAGCTTGTACTTTCATAAACTTCAAACAATCTTCAAGCACAACAAAGTTTTATTTGAAGTTTGTCAGATGAAGAAGCTGTATTATTATTTGAATACCCAATGAAATAGTATATCGAACTTCAAATAATATAGCGAATATAGAAGAATAATTCTTACTATTAGTAATCCACAATCAGCTAATGTCAAATGAGGCACATTCGAGAAAGAAGAAACTAAAACTAAAACTAAAACGAGAGCATAAGTTCAGAGCTCTCATCCTACACACATGTGAGACGTTCAATAGACAAGATTCAAATTATGTTATTAGATGTCAAGACTCAAGAGTACATGGATACACTCAAGATTTATGGTATCTTTTTTTTTGTGCCCATTTCTTCTGGGCCCCAAGCTCGGGACCGTGACCGTCCCGCGGCCACCCAGCCATCCCGTGCCCAGGGGAAGGCTTGAACTTTGGACCTCCCCCAAGTGAGTCCCCCCTCCCAAACCACTTGGGCTAGGGACCTTGGACAAGATTTATAGCATCATATTGTAACAATTACAAGTGTAACCCATGGATAATTCATGGTACCGAAGACGGTTTTAAAGGCAGTGATTAGAACTATACTTTTAGTGAAGTTGAATCGGATTATACGAGTTCGCTTCTAAGATGGAGTTAGGATCATTCTCCATTAGGTGGTCTGGGTGCAGAGGACCGAACCGAATGTTGGAGGAACTATACTAATAGGGCTTTAAAGATTGGTCTAGCCGTCGGGTCTAAGGTGGAGTAAGATGTGAGGTTGGCACCCGGTAGTGGTGCAAATGGACGTGTAAGTTTAGCTTTGTGGTTGAATAGGTCGAGATGACAATATGCTTGATCTCATGGTTGTTCAAACTCATCCAAGTAGGAGGTGGAGATTGTTGATTGAGTTATATCTCGTATTTGATTGAACGCTCAAGGTTAACAAGGGAGGTGGTTACAACATTTTAAGTCCCACATTGGATAGAAAATGGGAGGATAAGCTATATAGAAAATTGAGATTGGTATTAACAAAGAAATTCCCTTTTAAGTCACATGGGCAATCAACTCCGGTTCGGGTCATACTCTATCCCCGACGCTAAAATATTAGAATTCATATAATTTTATAGAATCGGGTTACATGGTGTTGGATTGTATCTCGTTTCTGATTGAGCGCTCAAATGGGGGGTGACAATGGAGTTTGTAATTTAGTCCCACATCGGTTAGGGGGTGGGATCATGTGGTGTAAATAATTGTGATTGGTTCAAGCTTACATGAGAATTCCCTTTTAAGGCATATGGGCCCAATTCAATATCGTACCTCATGGGCCAACTCCGGTTCGGGTCACACTGCGTTCCCAACACATGGCTGATTGATGTGGTATTTATGGAATAGAAGTTTGTTTTGTAAATTTTGTGAACTTCTCAATGTTACAATGTACCAAATAAAAAACAGTATGGGTTGTTCAGTATGCATGTGGAACTAGGCACTCCCATGTCAGAGTTGGGTCAGGACACATTACAAAATTGGCAAGTTACCAAGGAAGTGGACTTCCGAGCTAGGAGGGAAGTGGGACTTACGATGACCGAGAAGCCGGTGACACCGGTGAGCGAAGTGGCGATGGCTGCGCTGGAGAGGGAGAGCTGGCCTAGGTGTCCCACCATCATGTTGGAGATGACCTGGAGGAGGTACTGGGACAGGGTCACTGCCACCATGGGACCGGCCAAGCAACCCAACTTCTTTCCTTCGTCCTTGATCCCATCCACCCACCTCCCATTCCTGCTTCCTCTCTCCTCCCCGGTCTCCAATGGAGGAAGAAGAAGAAGAAGAGCCTCTTCCATCTCTCTCTCTCTCTCTCTCTCTCTCTCTCTCTCTCTCTCTCTCTCTCTCCCCTCTAGGCACACAGTGCTACATTGTCTCGTTGGTTGGAGGTTTATTTATGCTTTTGAGCTGTGAAGTCTTGAAACTTTATAGAGGTCCCTAACTTTTCTTTGATTAGTTCAGGTCCCTCAACTTTTTTTTATAGGTAATTTCTAAAGGTACTCCACATTTTACTCCAGGACAGTCCAGTCCTAAGACTGCCAACTTGTTGACAATCCTAACATAAAGTAGGACTGCCGACAAAGTTGATAGTCCTAAAGAATTTGAATATTAAGATAAACTGTGAACGAAGTTTGCAGTCTTTTTTAATGTTGGAACTGTCAACTTTGTTGACAGTCCTAATGGACGGACCTGGAGTAACATGTAGAGTGCCTTTAGAAATTATCTTTTTATATGAAGAACATATTGTTTACCGTTAAAAACGGTAGCGAAGGTAAATAAATAAATAAAGGTATTAGTGGCACAATGCTAGTTGTATTTATTTGTCTTGTATTATTTTTAGCTCGAAAATTTTGATATTTCTTTTGCATCATTATCCTATGTTCTTGGGGTAGTAGAGGTTTACAAGCGCATTTAAAAGTTCATATTCTCATATTCAGATGTTGACACGTGAAAAATTGAATACTATTAACATTAACTTGGAGTTATAGCAAAAGGAGTTTTTCAGCATTAGAGAATCATGAATTGCAGGATTGAGAAAGTTTTTCTTTTAATATTGGAGTTTTGATTTATAATAACTTAATTGCAGCTAAATATCCTCAATTATACTAGTATTTTAACTTTATATCATATATTTTTATATTATATCAATAAATATCTTCAACTTTTAAGGAGTTTTTTAAATTGGTACCCTCCATAAGTTAGATGTTAACTTTTCTAACAAATAAAAAAAATAGTTTTCTGGACCAAAATAATCATGGTTGTCTTTATCCACATGCCAGCTTTTAGATGGAGCTCACCCTCTCTTCTTCATCCTCTCCACCTTCCCCATATTCGAGCAAACCCTAGTCCTAATTTCTTATGCTTCACTCTTCTTCAACCTCGCCTCCATCTTCCCCACATTGAGTCATAACCATAATTATTCTTCTCCTCCACATCCCCTCTCACTCACCCCTTCATCGTCCACTAAATGGAGCTCTCCCTCTCTTCTTCCTCCTCTGGATGCTCCTCTGACCTCCACAACCCTTGTCCTTGTTCCTCCTTGAATGGACTGAGTGTCGACGAGCTCCCCATGCCTTGCCAACCTCTCTTATCCTCATTTTTGAGTTTCGGCCACGATGATAGTACTCGAGACATCATCGATGAGTCCTACCTGAACTTGTCATCGATCGCGTTCGAGATAGGGAAGGAGGAAAGGGAGAGAGAATGGGGGTGGGCATTGGTTGTTCAAAGAGAGCCATGTTGCCGTCACATAGCCAACGTTCGATGGTTCCATTCCGATCCTAACTTCCTTGCCCCCGCGTCGACCCCTTTGCCACCGCGATTCCGACACTCGGTATTGCGTTCCTCGATCCCTTGCCCCCGTGTCGACCACCACCATTGGCCAAGCATATAATATCTTCCACTCCTTTGTTTTGGTCATGAATGGCAGGCCCCACTTTGGATTGTGGATCCCATTTCGACAATATAGAGAGAATGGGGTAGCGGAGAATTAGGATAGGGTTTGGACTGCTCAGTGAAGAAAATGGTGGAAAGAATATTAAGAGAGAGCGGAGGAATATTTTGGACATTTTGACTTTTTCGATAACTCCGCCAGAGTAGTAAGTTATCTAATTGTAGTTGATGATCAAGTTGAAGAACTAAAATAATTGATAATATTTAATTACAATTAAATATCGTTATCTTAATATTTTGTAATTTGAAGTATTTCACCATTTTGTTAGGGTTGTTTTGAGGGTTTGTTTGTTATGTTGGCAGTTTGACATTCTTGATTGGATGCACAAGTCTCCTACTAGGTGATTTTGTAGCTCCTTTTTTTAATTACTATGTATTTTGGTCAGATTAGTTTGACTAATAACTTCTCTTTCTTTTTTTCATTGAGAAGTGGTCAAGAGAAACGTACTAAACATACAACTCTGATCAAAGAACATGTACCAAAAAAAAAAAAGCATTTGAGGACCTTACCAAAAATCAAAATTTTAGGGACCTATAGCTATGTTTCCCTAATTTATATTTTGCTATATGCCATACATTTTTCCAATTTAAATTATATTGTAAACATTAATATTATATATATATATATATATATATATATATATATATATATATATATATATATATATATATATATATATAGTATACAAGTACATACTTGAATTATCGTTAATTATCATTTAAACATTTAAGAAAGTTCTAATGGCCTGCATATATATTTTATTAGGGACAATATGACAAAAGCATGCATCACATGAGAACAAGTCTATACTAGGAAAATATAAGCAATATGCTCTGGACATGTGCCGGCAGTACAAAATATTAAAAATAATTTATAAATTATAAATATTTTTTTAGTTTTTTCTCAACTTGCTTGTACGCAGAACTTTAAATAGAATTTTGAACTACTTTCTCTTATGATATAATATTTTCAAAACCCTTTTAGAAAAATACAGGACTAAACGAACATGACCCGGTAAATACGCTACTAAAACTTAGTAGTATATTTATATACATACACATATATATACTAAATATTAAATAATATTCATAATATTCATTATTCACCATCACAATCTAAAGCTGCGAATCTAGAAGCAGACAAAGTCAGTCCTTTTGGTGCTTTTTGTCAACTAAAATTGATTGGAAGTTAGCAAATTGTAGAGTAACATCATCAAACAATAAAGATGCCATCCATCCAAGTCAAGTATGTGTCGTTGTTTGATATTAATATATTTTTTCCTATTATTTGTGAGCTTAAAGTTTGGAGGGTCTAAAGCATCATTAGTAAGGTTCATCCCATTTTCTACATTCTAGATTTAGAATATATGAGCTCATTTTGTAGAATAATAAGTCTCATCCTTATTTCTAATTTCTACAATTTCGGTTCCAACCCATCCATGGGTGCTAAGGGTTGGGCCTCCCAATTTCTAGATTCTAGATTGTAGAAACTCGTTTGTAGAATAGTAAGTTCCAATTTGGAGTCCAACTTTCTAGATTCTAAACTTTATATTATTTTTTCCTACATTAAATTTTGACCACACAATTTTTGGGATCGGAGCTCACTTTATCATTTCTTACTATTCTCATACAAATCCAACCCATTCTACATTTACCTTTTTTTTTAAAATTTTGGGCTCCAAATTGTATTGGAGAGTCCCAACTACTAATGATGCTCTAACAACTTTTGTTCTTTGTGTATTGTTTAATTATTATGGCCAATGATTCGTCCAATCCATCAAGAGCCAAACTTGGGTGTCCCACCTCCTAATCTGCAAGGTGCCATGATCCCTTGTTATGTCTTGAACCTCAATAATTTAGTTTGTACCTCGTGTCAAGCTTAGTTATCAGTGATTCACATGTCAACAGAGCCTGTTCTAGAAGACTTAGACATGGATCCAGTTTCTCAAATTATATATATATATATATATATATATATATATATATATATATATATATAGGCTTAATTGCTAATCGCTACCCTCAACTATCACACTTTTTCAAGTTGATACCCTAAACTTTTTTTCGTAACAGATTGATACCTCAACTATTTTTTTTTTCAACTTAATACCTAACATTTTAAAAATGCTTAATTGCTACTTGATACCCTCAACTATTACGCTTTTTCAAGTTGATACCCTAAACTTTTTTTTGTAACAACTTGATACCCAGATAATTTTTTGGACAATAATGCCCTTACCCAAATTTTAAAACTACCACTCACCCCCCCCCCCCTCTACTCCAGGCCACCCCCCCCCCCCCCTCTCCCCTCCGCACCCCCCCTCCCCCCCCCCCCCCCGCCCCGCCTCGCCTGCACCATCCCCCTCCGCCGCCCTCGCCTGCACCCCCCCCCCCTCTGCTAGCTCCGGCGCGGCTCTGATGGCGCGAGCGGCGCTGGGCTCCCACGCCGCCGCCGCGTTCTCCCTCGCGCGTCGTCCGCTTCAACGGCTCCGGCGGCCCCGCGGCCTCCAGGAACCCCCGCGCCGGCTTCGTCCTCGCCACCCGCGCCGCCCTCCTCGGCCGGAGCTAGCAGGGGGGGGTGGGGGGGGGGGCCGGAGTGGGGGAGGGGATGGAGGGAGGGAAAGGATAAGTGCATTTTGGGATTTTTTAAAATGTTAGGTATTAAGTTGAAAAAAAAAAATAGTTGAGGTATCAATCTGTTACGAAAAAAAGTTTAGGGTATCAACTTGAAAAAGTGTGATAGTTGAGGGTAGCAATTAGCAATTAAGCCTTTTAAAAAACCCCAAAATGTCCTTATCCTTTCCCTCCCTCCATCCCCTCCCCCACTCCGGCCCCCCCCACCCCCCCCTGCTAGCTCCGGCCGAGGAGGGCGGCGCGGGTGGCGAGGACGAAGCCGGCGCGGGGGTTCCTGGAGGTCGCGGGGCAGCCGGAGCCGTTGAAGCGGACGACGGCGAGGGAGAACGCGGTGGCGGCGTGGGAGCCCAGCGCCGCTCGCGCCATCAGAGCCGCGCCGGAGCTAGCAGAGGGGGGGGGTGCAGGCGAGGGCGGCGGAGGGGGATGGTGCAGGCGAGGCGGGGCGGGGGGGGGGGGGGGTGCGGAGGGGAGAGGGGGGGGGGGGGGGGTGGCCTGGAGTAGAGGGGGGGGGGGGGGGTGAGTGGTAGTTTTAAAATTTGGGTAAAGGTATTATTGTCCAAAAAATTATCTGGGTATCAAGTTGTTACAAAAAAAAGTTTAGGGTATCAACTTGAAAAAACGTAATAGTTGAGGGTATCAAGTAGCAATTAAGTATATATATATATATATATATATATATATATATATATATATATATATATATATATATATATATATATATATATATATATATAATTTTTAAAATAAAAAAAAAATTAATTTTACGAAGTCCTCCTAAAATTTATAAAGATTCCAAAAATTTACAAACTCTCTCATAAATTTTATAAAGGCTCAAAAAATTTATAAATGTCACCTACATTTTTAAAGCCTCCTAAATTTTACAAATGCTCGCAAAAAAATGAGTAATACTACAGAGACACACTTCCCTTGAAAGTTGACACACTTTATAGTCATACTGATGTGACAGTGCGTTATTTGATGTCAAGAAAAGCCTTAAATGGAAGGTAACAATTAACATCCAATAATGCAGTATCGTATCAGTATGACTATGGAGTGTGTCAAGAAAAGTGTGTCCACATAGTATTACTCCAAAAATTTACATATGAGTCCAATTTATAGGATCGTCTAGTGTTCCGTTTTTGCTAGAGTCGACGCTGCATGTCAACTTTCCATTTTATGTAAGTTTGAATTTGGTTTACTTTTATGCTATACTAAAATCATTGCATCAACTCTATAGTTATAACCAAGATTTGTCATAAAAAAATCAAATTTGAGGATATATATATTTAAATTGTTGTACTATGGTACTTATTCTTGTGTAAAAATGATATATAAGCAATGAACCCAAAAAAAAATAGCGAAAGAGTTTATTTTCGGACTTCACCTTTGTCCACGTCAAGGATGTGAAATTTCACCACAACAATACAATATATCAAACGATATGTGCTCCAATATGTCGAGAATTCTTAGTATTTATAAAGTAAATGTGTAACCTTTTGTGGTAGTATTGGGTGAAGATGAAGTGTAAGTACAAGATAGAATTTAGAATTTTGCTATCAATTCCTCCAAATTCATTTCAAATCATCTTTCCTTACGAGGTAGCTGACGTAACATGTTAAACAAAATTGTATACAATCTGTCATGGCAACTAGCATATTAAATTTAACCACAAAATTTAATCACTCAAATTATTGTTAATGTTAATATTAATTTTAATTTTAATTTTAAAATTTATTATATCAGCTGTCATGTCACATGTCACATAAGAATGGATGGTTTGGAGTGAGCTTTGGATGAACCAATAACAATTTTCTTTATATTGTGCCAGGAGTGACCGTTTTTAGGATCTAGTTTACCTTTTGTATTAGACTCTTTGTCGATTCAAAGTCAAGTCCAGTTTGATTAAAATTAGAAAGTGTTTGGGTTTTAAATAACAAGTACACTACAAAATTACTTAGAAACGGATTTGGCCATGGTCGATTATAAGCTTATAGCTTGTCCTAAAAGTGAGGTTGATTATGCAAATGAAAACTTTTATATGGAGAGATATATTAAAAAAAAATTGATTGTAAGGAGAAGTTTAAAAAAATTATCTAAAAAAAAGACAAGTAGTTAGTCAATTTGGTGGATTTCCAACTGCACAAAATACATCAAACGGATTGGCGCATTTTGTCCGTTCTAGTTTTTCTTAAATTTTTTTTATTTTCATGATTTACATATTAATTTATTTTTAATTTGGCTGCAATGATAATGGGTCACTTGTTTCCATGAAGATATCGGATTGCGACAAGATCTACAATGTTAGATCCGTAGCGTCGAACTGTCCTTATTCCCTTATGAGGGTATTTTCAGCGAGATTTGTGGTACTTTTTTGGAGCATCAACCGCGAGGGCCGCGGGGAACACTTTAGAAAAATGTCGCAAAACTCGATAATAACCTCACAAGGATAGTTCTGTTGGCACATTTTATTTTGATTATTAACAGCATCTTCGTAGTTTAGTTTTCTGCGTCTTCAGATACATATCCTCTCAGAAGCTCAACTACATAAAGACTTTCCGTTCAAGAGCATCCGTCCTTCGCATCGAAGATTGAAGCAGCTACCGGCGCTCCTTGCATAAGATGGCGTTCTCCTGCTTAGAGTCTTCGTGTCTGTACAAGTCTAGGTATATCTGTAAACACCTAAGGACGGATGACAAATAAAAGAACAAGTCAAAAATCAAATACCTACAGAGCGGCATACCGGCGGCATGCTTCGGCATACCGGCGGTATACCGTTTTTAGAGTCTAGAAAGTTACTGTGACAAATTGTCGGCATACCGGCGGTGTAATGCCTGTGGTTCGTATTACGCATTCTGGAATACGTGTACGTATTTATTCCTGTATTGCATGATTTCCTTGCTTAGCTTTTCCTTCATGGCTTGGTTATTCTTGGTTCGGGTTGGCTTGGTTCGGTTTGGGATTGCTATTTGGTTCATTATGAACCAAAGGTGAACCCCCTACCTACCACCACCACTACCATTTATTAACCCTTCTCCTTTCTCTCTCTTCATTTATCATCTTCTCCACCATTACTTTCTTACCTACCAGAGAGAGGGAGAGAGAGGTCTAGGCAAGTACAACTTGCTTCATGGAGGAACTCCAATTTTATTGCTCCATTATCTTCTTTACAGCATTTTAGCTTACTTTAGAACTTGGCATTTTCACTTTCCATGGCTAGATTCTTCCAGATCTAAGTTTACTTTATTTTTCGGATTTCTTGGGTTTTGATCTACTTAATCCTGTTATTTCTGAGTTTTGAGGGTTCTATGTTGTAGAGAATCTTGTTCTACCCCATTTTGACCTATGGAAGTTCGGATTTGGGCTCCGGATGATGGAGTTATGGAGCTTGAGGACTTAGCTCTCATGGTGTTCTTCTTCTCTGAAATTTTGGAGAAGATGAACAGTGCTTGACTTGACCGCATGAATATTCATGCGGCAAGTGTTCTATTCAGCCGCATGACTGGAAGTTCTTGAGCCGCATGAGAGTCGAACTCATTTAGCCGCATAACTCGCTCAATTTCCAGCCGCATAAGTTCTGAACTCCCAGAGCCGCATGCGCCCCTTCCGCTGGCCGCATGACGACCCCGCGTCTTCCTAGCCGTCTGAATGCTCTGACTTAGCCTCATGCGCCCCCCCTCTTTCCCTGCCGCATGGGACCCAGTCAGTTCAGCCGCATAGGGCTGAGGACCTTATCCTGCCGCATCAGCTTATCTTGGCCGCATGAGTTGGACCCAGCCGCATGTGCACAGCCTTGACGAGCCGCATGAACCAGACTCACTCGCTGGCCGCATGAGTCCTATATCCGCCAGCCGTATGAGATCCTGAACCTTATAAGCCGCATGAACTCCCCCCGTCAGCCGCATAAGCAATCACCTTGACCCAGCCGCATGGGGCTCGACTTGGTTGAGCCGCATGGACTCATTTCCGCCAGCCGCAGGAGTACCCTTGCCCTCCTGGCCGCATGTGTCTTGTCCTTCTCTTGGCCGCATGAGTTCGATTTATTCCAGTCGCAGGAGAATCCCTCTCCTGAGAGCCGCATGGGTCCTTAGTTCCCCCGACCCGCATGAATCTCTCCCCAGCCGCATGAACCCGACTCCTTCCCCAGCCGCATGAGATCACTTCTTGGCCGCATATGCCTTAATCGCATGACTCTCCTATAGCCCTGTCTATTGATATTTTATTAGATATTTTACGTCCATTTTATATCCTTACGCCTTTTGTCATGAACTTGATTTTACTTAATATGTTTGAAATGACTATTGTACATGACATGGTATGACAAGGAACTAGCATAACACGATAGTGACCCGTAGTGGTGCACTCCTGATAAGTGACCTGACATGACCTGATGGTGGCCCGTCGTGGTGCACTCCTGACAAGTATACCTGACATGATTTTCTCGAATAAGCTGTTGCGACGGCTACCTGACATGACATGACCTGACGAGAATGAATATCTTGGACACCGTGGGCGATTGTGCTTGTACAAATAAACCAGTCTTGTCTTGTATCATATCTAGGAGGGGACTCCTGAGTACCACGGTCAGGAGTACCCATTGAAATGGACTACGGCTAATAACTAGATATTAATACACTTGTCATAAAGAGATTTTCCAGCTACAGGCAATCCCATTACCTGGGCACGCCTTGGGATCTGTAGCCTGCCGTCGAGTAGGGCACATTTCCAGCACACTGTCATGTGTTGCACCCTTCAAGCTACCTAAGGGTACATTCGTTTCCTGGACGATGTACCCACCTGAATTCAACTCTAAATCCTTCAACCCGGGTAACCTGGATGGTCTGCAGGGCTTGTGGCTGTGGAATAATCTCACTGCATCTTGTTAGTAATTAGGCTTGTGACAACCCTAGTTAGTTAAAGTATCAAGCCGTAATTCTTGCTTGGCCGTGAAGTGATTGGATGGAGTCTAACCAGTCTAGTCTTGTCCTGATCCTGTTCCATATTATTGAATGACCAGAATGCTTGTATTTATTTTACCAATAAATGGTGAGAATTTCAAGTTCTGTTCAGACGAAGGGTTATAACCTGGTCCTTGTTTGGTTTACGGGTTGTAACTTGGTTATCTGAATAGTTCCATGGTTATCTCGTCGTATATCATCCTGATGTATTTTCTTTATTTCCAGTTCTTACTTTTATCTATCTTGTGCTGATTGCTGGTTTTAGTTCCTAAGTGAAGCTTCCTTTGTGGCACATGCTCTTTCTGGGGTCTGACATAGCTGGTTTTGTGTGGCCAGATTTCGGAGTAGCTCCGGAGGATCTACCGACCTTCCAGCCAGATGGTGGCCACTAGACGGAACCCTGGCAACGAGTGGGTTTATTTTTGATCTCCCACTTTATTGTAAAAATATTCTTTTAAGGCGTTTAGCCGACGAGCACCTGTTTAGCTCGATTGCACTTTACTTACTGTCTGCCTACGGGCTGTAACATGATTGACATATCCTAGGGTTGATCATGTATGACTAAACTCTTGCTAGTCCTAACATTTTGTAACGACTAGTTTCATGATCAGCTGAATATGTAATGTTTGGGACGCCTTACTATTGTATATTTAATGATCATACTTCTTGTAACCTTTTACTTACTTGTTTATGATTGAGACACTAGGCTTGTTCATGACCTTAAGAGACTGTTGGCTTGTAGATAAACCCTCATATATCTAGACAGCCGTGACCGTATAGCGAGATGGATTCCATTTCATATACGTAGCTGGCTGTGTCTGCCCCCGCTCTCCAGTATTCTGGTTCTGGGGCATGACAGGCGGCATGCTTCGGCATACCGACGGTATACCGATTTTTGTGTCCAGAAAGTTGTTGTGACAAATTGTCGGCATACCGACGGCATGCTCCGGCATACCGACGGTATACCGTTTTTAGCGACTCAAAAGTTGCTGTGACAAATTGTCGGCATACCGACGACATGCTCCGGCATACCGACGGTATACCGTTTTTAGCAACCCAAAACTTGCTATGACAAATTATCGGCATACCGACGGTGTCACGATCCGCACCCTAGAATTAGGGTACGAGAACGTAACAACGCCCAGCCTACGCCGCAGTGTCGGCGGTAGAACGTTGTCCTAGGTCTCGATGCATCTAACAGTATAAGACTAAACAGTTTATACTCCCCGAATGGGGGTGACATAGCAGATACAGTCTCAATCACATCTAAGGTAGAGCATGATAAAGAAGATAAAACATGAAATCCAAAAGAGATACAGGAGATAGAAGTCTAAGTGTATATGATACATAAACCCATAAATACATCTCAAAACTCAATACAGTATTCCACAAAGTAAAATACAACTCCAGACAAAATGAAATAACTACCTAAACAACCTCTAATGTGTCTCCTCTAGGCTAGCAGGCACCTCCAGGCTATCTGTAAAATTTATCAACAGGTCCAGTCAGGACGGGAGCGAGCACAAAACATCTCACGCAGTTCATATCGAGTTAGGAAATATAAAGCATGCAATAGAGTAAAGTACATGAAACGCTGAAAGAAGAATGTATAGAAAACAGTAGAGATTTAATAACAGGAAATATCTAAATATGATAAGTAAGAACTGTAAGGAACATGTGATTTAGAGTACAATCTGGTTATGTAAACGGGCTAGAAAAATACAATGGTAACTCCATTGTACGTGGGTGTACAATAGACATATACAATAGTTATACAATGTTGTACAATAGGATTTGAGTACATAACCAATTCTACTCCCCCTCCCCAATCAATACACAAGGATCTACTCCAGTTACGTTATCTTATACAATAGTGTACAATGTTATACAATAGATGTACAATGTTATACAATAGTGTACAATGGTCTATCCCTGTGGCTCATGTGATAATGAGAGTACAATATGCACAATGAGTATACAAGGATATGGGTATTCAATAAATACAATATGGAAGTGAAACGCACGTCACAATATGTATTTAGTGAATACAAGGAGATAACATCTCAAAAGAAGATCCATATAGTACCAATCCGTGATAACAGTCGTGTCAGCATCAAGTACAGTAATCTAGAGCAAGAATGTAAATCCATACAAGTATGAAACGGTCAGAGAATGTACTCGCCTGATGTCTGAATGTCCAAAGTAAATATACTGTCCGAGGAGAGGTGTCTGGCTCCTAATTAGAACAGCACAAGTCACAACATGTCCAGAAGGGTAATATAAAGCACTACAATGCATTCTACATGAATCTAGGTCAAGCTAGGCCAAAGTCAACCCTTGGTCAACTCTGGTTAACTGCACTAGTCAAACTAGGTCAAACTAGGTCATGTCCTAACCCAGTAAGTCTTACTAGGCCTAACCAAGACTATCCTAGCAAGCACACATCAATACAAGGCTATACAAGCCAACATACACCCAACTCTATATAGCATGCAATTATTCAATACTCAAATAGGCAAGAATTCACATTGGATATACACTAGGTAATCTATTACTTTAAGCTATATATGTCTACACATATATAAACATGCATATATTAGTATTCAACATTAGGTCTATAATCATGGCATTTCAAATGGTTATATAAACTTATATATTACAACACAATATGCTAACATATATATAATATACATACATAGCTAAGTTAACTATATTCATAAATACTTATTTAAGAGGCTATGTGTGTGTATGTGAACATGGCAAAGGGGCAAGTGAGGGTTAAATGGGCATACATAGTGTATATATATCAAAGAGTGTCAAAGTGTAAGTGAACAATGTGTCAAGTGTGATAGTATCAACATAGTGTAAGGGGGTACATGAGGTAATATAGGATTTGTGTTAACATAGAACATTACATCTCATTAACTTGTATATTGTATATATTACATCTATTATTACATTACATTCATGCTTGCATTCATTCATCATTCATTTATTCTCTTGCACTACTATATGCACCATACATTACATACTATGGAACCTACATATTCATTACAAGCCATACTTATACATGCTTACATTAGATAGGATACTTACACCTCATACATCATTTATTTAAATATTTACTCATGCTTGTATTCTCTATTTAGTTACATAATGTATATACATTAACATGGGTTAAAATCAAATAGAACATTATATTACACACAAGGGTGCACAAAATGCATATACCGAATAGTAACTCCTACTAATAATGAATACTGTACCATCTCAGCATGAATTAAACTCTATGATTAAAGTATGTTATAGATCTATGTGTTAGCTTTCCTAAACTTTAAACGGATCGCGTTTTCGTTTCCGGAAACTCCCGGAATCGCGAAAACACCGAGAACGCGTTTGTTTTTCGTACAACTGACACTCAAATAATTCTCCAGAAAGTTACAGAAAGAATTAGGCCTATTAATACATGTTTTTGGAAATCTAACTTCAATACGCTTCTTTTAAAAAAAACGGTAGATTAAACTGAGCTTTGAACTAGAAGTTATGACATTTCGAAATTAGGGCTGAAATTAAAAACGTGGATAAAAATCATGACGGATTTAGATAGTTTGAGCCAAAAGAATACACAATATATATCCTAATTATCCACAACAATAATAGCAATAATAATATGAGGAACCACACTCACAAACTTGATTATATAATCATCATGAACCATTTATTACATATATAAATATAGATACACTCTCATTACAATATATATATATATATAAATCTATATATGTAACATGAACACATCCACAACACAAAGAACACTCCTATGACCTCCAAATGGACACAAAATAGACACAAATGGAGATACAACCATGGGGGTCATTCCTATGGGTTCAAAATAGACCTATATGCATGAGGAAATGAAAAGGAGAAGGGATTTATACCTCCCGGTAGATCGAATCGAAGAAAAACCTTTCCGGAGCGACACCGACACGTAGAGATTCCAAAAGGACACGAACGAGCTGCGAATCCTCCCAAACTTGGGTAGCTTCCTCCTTGACTAGAATGGAGAAGGAAAGAAGAAGATTTGGTGGTGAAATGGAAGGATTTGGTGGAGAAATTGCTAGGGATTGCTCTCTAGGAATTTGGGGAAGAACAAGAGAGAGAAAAATAGATGGATAATGACAAATGGGAGGCTCAACCCTATCCTTATTGTGGCTGGCCATAAAGGTGGTTTTGTCATATTAGAAAAAGTCCAAAAGCCCCTACTAACCTATTCTATGAGTATTAGGAAAGGGCTAATTGGTTGGGGCTAAATTAGTCATTCTAAAGTCTCTAATCATACTAACCTTATCCATAATAATTAGTCTAACCTCTAACTAAAATATTTTTATCATGTGGACTAAAATTAATATCATGTGGGCCATGCCTAACTAGTGTGTGGGTCCCACTAGAGTCAAACTACCCCCGGGTCTCCGTTTCAAGTCGGATTGAGTTGAAATTCGAACCCGACTCAAATAACCCCAAAACAATATCATAAATAATAAAATAATATCAAAATAATTCAAAGAGGTCAAATGCAAAAATATCCTTAGGCCAAAAATGACATTAAAATATCATAATCACATGGTTAGGCTCTAGGTCAAACAGTCTCTAGGGTTTCACTAGCAAAACGTCAAAACCACAAGTCATTGATTTAAATAATGTTAAAATAATTTAAAATCACCAAAAATTATATCATGAATTAAATATTATTATTAAAATAATTATAAACACGAAATTTCAAAATTACCCTCAATCAGAAAATTAAAATAAAATGAAAAAAAATCAACCCAAAATTTAGGGTGCTCACAGACGGCATGCTCCGGCATACCGGCGGTATACCGAGTTTCAAATATTTGGTTTTTGATTTGCTCTGACTAGCATTAATGGCCGCATTTAATGCTCTCAAACGGTCGTTAATATGACCGTTACTATTTGGCCGGTATACCGACGGTATGCCGCTGTATACCGACGGCATGCCGGTCTGCCTGTATTCAGAAGCATTAAATGCCTCCAACTCTTGGTTTCTCTATAAAAGAAAGCCCTCTCTCTCTTGAGGACTTTACCAACTCTTGCCATAAATTTTCCAACAACCAAGAGCTCCACCATTAATACTCTTCAAGCTTTTAATTGTCATCCTCTCCCAAAGTGATAGAGTATTTAAGAGTTATAAATTTCAATCTTCACGTGTTAGAAGATCAACAAGTTTCTCTTCTCATTTGTTTGAAGTTGGCGAGCCTTCGTAAGAAAACTCGTGTGTTGAAGTTGGCGAGTCTTCGGATCCAAACTCGTGTTGAAGTTGGCGAGTTCTTCGGATCCAAACTCGTGTGTACTATTTGACTAAATAGTGGATTTAAGCCGGAGAGAGTTCCGGGACTGGATTGCCTCAAGCGAGGATACCAGGATACATCTTGTGTTTGATCTTCTCACTCTTTATTTTTATTTGTCATATATTGCTTCTGTTGCACTAGTTATATTTTATTTCCCTATTCACCCCCCCTCTAGGGTTCTACAATTGGTATCAGAGCTTTGTTATCTTGATTTGGATTTACACCCTTTGAGTGACCCATGGCCTCTAACCCTAGTATCAACACCTTCCACAATGAAGGACACTCCACAAATAGGCCTCCCCTATTTGATGGAACCAACTATAACTACTGGAAGATTAGGATGAGCATTTATCTGAAGTCCATAGATTTTGATTTATGGGATTGCATGATAAATGGTCTTCCTACTCCTTCCAGAGTTATTGAGGATATTGCTTCTGACACCCTTCGGGACACACTTACTGAAAACACCAAGAAGCTTGCAAGTCGAGATGCCAAGGCAATGAATGCTCTTTATTGTGCTCTCGACAGTAGTGAATTCAACCGAATCTCTACTTGCAAGACTTCCAATGAGATTTGGAAGTTACTTGAAGTCACACACGAGGGAACTTCACAAGTGAAGGAATCCAAGATCAGTAGACTCACGCAAGAATATGAGTCCTTTAAAATGAAGCATGATGAATCTATTACTTGCATGTTTACTCGTTTTGGTGACATTATTAACCCTCTCTCTTCTCTTGGTAAGGAATATCCTGCTCATGAAAAGATCAGAAAAATTCTTAGAGGATTGACGAAAGTTTGGAGTCCTAAAGCTACCGCAATTATTGAGAGGAACGATCTAACAGTCATGAACCTTGAGACCCTCATGGGTAAGCTAATGACTCACGAGCTCAATATGAAGGATCAAGAGAAATCCTCCATACAAGAGAAGGAGAAGGAGAAGACCAAAGAGAAGGAGAAATCTCTTGCTCTCAAAGCGACAAAGTCCTACTCCAAGGATAGCTCCGACGACAATGAGTCGGACGACGATGAAGAAATAGCTCTCACAGCTAAGCACTTTCGAAAGTTCCTAAAATTCAACAAAGCCAACCGCTTCAGACGGGACAACAAAGAAGATCCGACGTGCTATCAATGCAGAAGACCCGGACACATCAAGAGGGATTGTTCGATGATAAGAAAAGACTCAAGCAAGTACGAGAAGCCTAGCAAGGGAAGCTCGTCCTCCAGAAAGTTCATCAACACAAGCATTTGGTGTGAAAGCGACACGAGCGACTCCGACAACGACAAGGAGTGCAAACACAATGCCAACGTCTGTCTCATGGCAACCGATGAGGTACTTGATGATTTCTCCTTAAACACTCTTACCTATGATGATTTGGAGAAAGCTATTCTTGAATTGCATGAAGAGCACAAAGGTGTTCGAAATAAATACAAGAAATCTCTTAAAGAGGTTGAAGCTCTTCAACTTGAAGTAGAGAGGCTCTCAAGCATCATTATTGATGTGAAGGGAAAATCTCCTGCTTCTGACACGAATGAAATAAAGTCCTTGCGACTTAAGTTTCAAGAATCTCTTGACACCATCAAGAAAAAGGATGATGAGATTCAATTCATGAGAAGCTCTTATGAATTTGCTATGCACAAAGTTCAAGATGCTAATAGGAGAGAATATGACACTTCTATTAAGTATAATGATCTTCTTATGCAGTGTAAGAAATTTGGTAATAAGGATACTACTCACATGCATACTCCTAGACATCTCCACACTCACCACAATGCTAGGCATACTTCATACATGAACACTACACACAAATCCTTTCCTAACACAAGGAAAGGACTTTTTATTAAGAAAAACACTTCGCATCATGCTTTTTATTATCATCATCACAATACTAATACTAAAGCTCCTCGCACTAGAGATTCACACATGCATGTTTCTCACATATCTTCTTCTAAATCCTCTATGATTTGCAATTACTGTGGCTTGTATGGACATACGACCAATTATTGTCATACAAGGAAACTTGTTGACAAGAAAGTTTTTATGTGGGTTCCTAAGACTAACCCTCAAGGACCCATAAGATAATGGGTACCAAAATGTTCATCTTCAACTTATGTTGTAGGTGAAGAGTCCTTCTCATGCTAGAAGCAAGTGGATTCTCGATAGCGGTTGTTCACGGCACATGACCGGGGATGCTTCATTATTTACAACGCTATCGATGAAGAAAGAAGGACACGTCTCTTTTGGTAACAATCTCAAAGGTCACATTATAGGGAATGGTAATATAGGTTCCCCTCCTTATCCTTGTATTAAGAATGTGTGTCTTGTTACTAATCTTAAACGCAATCTTCTTAGTATTAGTCATCTTACCGATAATGGTTATGATATCAAGTTTGTTAAGCTCAAATGCTTCATTACCGATAGTTCTAATGGATCTATTGTTTATGAAGGAATTAGAGAAAACAATATCTATGTTTTATATCTTGTTGAAGACACTAACAATGACAGGTGCTTAGTTGCTAAAAATGATGAGAGTTGGCTTTGGCACATGAGGCTTGGACACGCCAACATGGATACCATCTCTCGTCTTGCTACCAAGAAGCTCGTAAGAGGACTCTCAAGTATCCCATTCAAAAAAGGATATGGTATGTGAAGAATACGAGAAGAGTAAGTTAACAAAGTCTTCCTTCAAATCAATCAACTCTGTGAGTACTTCTAGACCCCTTCAACTTATCCATATGGGTCTTTTTGGGCCTAGTAGAGTTGCTAGCCTTGGAGGCAAGCTTTATGCTTTTGTTTTAGTTGATAATTTTTTAAGATTTACTTGGGTTATTTTTCTTGCTTGCAAAAGTGATACTTTTCGTGAATTTGTTGCCTTTTGTAAACATGTTCAAAATGAGAAAGGTTTTTCTATTAACAAAATTAGAAGTGATCATGGAGGAGAATTTGATAATGCCGATTTCAAAAGATTTTGTGAAAAGAATGGTTTTGGACATGATTTTGCTTGTCCACGAACTCCTCAACAAAATGGTATTGTGGAGAGAAAGAATAGAACCCTTGGCGATATGGCCCGGGTTATGTTAAACCAATATAAGCTTCCCCAATATTTTTGGACGGAAGCCGTTAATACGGCATGTCATGTTATTAATAGGGTCTTGATTAGACCTATTTCTAAGAAGACTCCTTATGAGCTTTGGTTTGACAAAATTCTCTCTATTGAATATTTCAAAGTTTTTGGTTGCAATTGTTTTATTTTGAATACCAAGGATAACCTAGGCAAGTTTGAAGAAAAAGCCTATGAAAGAATATTCCTTGGATACTCTACTCATAGTAAAGGTTTTCGTATTTTTAACAAAAGAAGTCTTGTTGTCGAAGAGTCAATCAATGTCTCTTTTAATGAACTCAACTCTTCTACATTCTCCTCTTCCGAGGATATTGATGACATCTCGTTTGGATTGGAGAACTCCTCTATTGAAGATCGTCCTTCTTCATCTAACAATGAAGTTGTGACTCCATCAAAAGAGTCTCCTCCTCTCGAGCCTCCTCAAAAGGATCTCCCAAAAGAATGGAAATTTGTCACCAATCATCCTAAGGAGCTTATCATTGGAGATCCTTCCTCAAGTGTTAGCACTAGATCCGCCACTCGTGATCTTTGTGCAAATGTGGCTTTTATCTCTCAAATAGAGCCTAAAAATGTTAATGATGCTTTTCTTGATGAGTTTTGGATGATAGCTATGCAAGAGGAGCTAAATCAATTCGAGCGAAGCAAAGTTTGGGAACTTGTCCCAAAACCTAGCAATCATCCCATTATTGGAACAAAATGGGTATTTCGTAACAAACTTAATGAAGATGGGTTAGTGACTCGTAACAAAGTCCGATTGGTTGCTCAAGGCTATAACCAAGAGGAAGGCATTGACTACGTCGAAACCTATGCTCCAGTTGCACGGCTTGAATCCATTCGTATGCTTTATGCTTTTGCTTATTTTAATGACTTTAAGCTCTTTCAAATGGATGTTAAGAGTGCTTTTCTAAATGGTATTATTAAAGAGGAAGTTTATGTTAAACAACCTCCCGGCTTTGAAGATTTTCAATTTCCAAATCACGTGTTCAAACTTCACAAAGCCCTTTATGGCCTCAAACAAGCTCCCCGTGCTTGGTATGAGCGTCTTAGCTCTTTTCTTGTTTCTCACAATTTTTCAAAGGAGAAAGTTGACACAACACTTTTTATTAAATCCCATAATGGCACTCTCTTATTGGTTCAAATTTATGTCGATGATATTATTTTTGGTTCTACTAACAACACACTTTGTGTAGAATTTGCTAAGTTATGCAGGAAGAGTTTGAAATGAGTATGATGGGTGAACTTTCCTTCTTTTTGGGATTACAAATCAAACAAGGACCCAAAGGAACCTTCATCAATCAAGCGAAATATACAAAGGACCTCCTCAAGCGTTTCGACCTCGACTCATCCAAATCAATGAGGACTCCTATGGCCACAACGACAAAGCTTGACAATGATGAAGATGGCACATCGGTCGACATTCGTAAGTATAGAGGTATGATCGGTAGCTTACTTTATTTAACTGCTAGCCGTCCTGATATCATGTTTAGTGTTTGCTTGTGTGCACGATATCAAGCCAATCCAAAGGAATCACACTTGTGTGCCGTTAAGCGCATTTTTCGTTATCTCAAAGGCACCATTAACATGGGTCTTTGGTATCCGAAATTCTCATACTTTGAGCTTCACGGCTTTTCGGATGCGGATTTTGTCGGATGCAAGATTGACCGAAAAAGCACTAGTGGCACATGTCAATTCCTCGGGAAGTCTTTGGTATCGTGATTTAGTAAGAAGCAAAATTCTGTTGCTCTTTCAACTACTGAGACAGAGTATATTGCGGCTGGTTGTTGTTGTGCACAAATTCTTTGGATGTCACAAACACTTTTAGATTATGGCATTTCTCATTCTTGCACCCCTATTAAATGTGATAACACTAGCTCAATCAATCTCACAAAAAACCCAATTTGTCACTCACGCACGAAGCACATTGAAATTAGACACCATTTTCTTCGTGACCATCAACAAAAGGGAGATATTCGTCTTGAATTTATTGATACTACCTATCAGTTAGCCGATATTTTTACCAAACCGCTCCCGGAAGATCGCTTTACCTTCCTTTGCCGTGAATTAGGCATTTTATCCTTTGATCCATAATCCCTCTCGGCCGGCACACCGACGGTATACCGGCGGCATGCCGTTTTTCGTTTCAGAATTAGGTTCTGTTTCGAAACTCGGCATACTGTCGGTACACATCGGCATACCGCCAGTATACCGGATGGAGGCGGACAGGATTTCAAATTCAGCTCTGGGCCCACTTTTATTCTCTCTCCCTTTATTCCTCTCAACCCTCATTAAATTCACTCACATCCATCTATTCCCTATTAATTACTCTCTCTTCTTTCAACTTTTCAACATCCCATCACATTTAATACCCATCTCTTTACCTCCTCCATTTACTCCTCTTTTTACTCCACTTTCCATATTTCCAACCCACTAACCTTTCATATCCCCTCATTACTCCCTCCACATCCGTTCCCAACCCACCCTCCAAATTCAAATCCATCCTTTCATCTCCCTCCTCTATTAAAACCCTTTCTCTTCTATCTCTTCTCCCTACTCCTCTATCATCCTCTCCAAAACCCTAACCTTCCTCCATGGCAAATCCGAAGCGTCCCCGCTCCTCCTCCTCCTCTGTAGTGCCCCGTCCCGCAAAGTCAATCGGAGGAATCGAAACGCCGACGACGTTCGGCCTTAGCCTTGCAACGGCTTGCTCGGAGACATCGCTCAGGTGGGGTAGTTTCGGTGAACTCTCCTCATCTTTGCCTTCACATAATAAATCGTGTTTTCAACTTGCACAAGTTAGGCTTGATAATAAAAGCTACGCATCCACATAGCTAAGGGAATAATCCCGACGGTTTGAATCGAGTTAGAACATGGAAAACGTCCCACTGTCGGCTTAGAGTTGGTGCACGTCGTGCTTTGAAAATGACACTCGGTCCTTCGTCCCGTGGCTTGGGAGAAGGAAAGTTGGTCTTCGGTGCAAAAGCTGAGAGTTAGCCTAAGTCATAGGCGTCGCCCGCACAAATGCTTGCTAAAGCATGCACGGTCCTGTCCCGCAAGGCTTGGCATAGCCTTTGCTCGTCCCTTGGGTTAAGTTGTAGGCTGAGTGAGTTAGGCAAATGTTATGCCGGTCGACCTAAGTTATTCTACGTGTTGTCCCGCTCATTCTGCGGTTGTCAAGATAAATAGTCCCACGACCCCAAGGCCCGTCATATGAAGTATGACTTGGGCGACAGCGTTGCGTCGAACACGAGTCGGTTTAGAGCCACGAGCCACGGTTGGTTCAGTGGAAAGTTATCCACGGTCGGTCGACACTTAAAGGAAACACGCTATGTTCAAGTTAAGTTGGAAGGCTATGCAGTAGCCGTTCCCTGAGTTCAAAGAATGTTAAGTCCAAGCTATGGTTAGTCGCCGAGGCAACCCTGGTTAGGGGCTCTGCAAAGGAAGTATGAAAAATGGAAAGAGTAAAACAACCAAGTAAAAGAATTGATCACATAACAAGCCCAAACTGTATTCTAAAACACTCCATGTAACCCTTATGAACTTGGACACTTGTCGACAAGGGGTGGTTTCTTCGAGCGGAGACCCGCGGCCACGGGACCGTCTCGGCCTAGGAAGAAACAAGTTGTAGCCGAGCTGGGTAATAGGCAACGCTGGTTAGGCGATCGGTATGTCGGGGACTTTCATCGGGGCTCGCTACCTGCGTTGAAAGGGTCCCGAGTACCAGGCTACGTCCAAGGCGGCTGGTTAGGCCAATCCCATAACAAACACTTAATAATAATTGTTGTTTTCAACTAATATGGTAAGTTTGGTGTCGGCACGGGCGACAATCCGTGTGTGTGTGACGGTGGATTGAGTTGAATATGTATGAGTTAAATAGACACAATGTCGGAGCCTAAGATTTGGCTACAGCGAAGGCGACGTGCTTCGGCACGAGATGTGGCGTCGAGTGTTAAGTTGCGAGTTAAGTCAAAAAGGGCCGTAGGGCTAGTTGTATGAAGTTATGTCGAGTTATTGGGCTCGGCCTCGAAATACGAGGCACGGCCGCGTTGTCACAACACAAGTATAGGCGAGACTAAGCAAGGAGGCACTGCCTCGGATATATTGAAGCACGGATCGAGTTATGGCACGACCGAGTCGTTACGTCCCAGAGTTTGGCACGAAAGATAAGTATAAGTCGGTGCGTCGACAATGCAAGCACGAGAAAGGTCTAGAGACAAGGAAATGGAGTCCTTCGTGTAGTTGCGTCTCTGATTATGGCCGTAAGGCAAACACGACCTGATAGGTTAACGTTGTTGGCACGAGAAGTGGTCTAGCGACAAAGTATGAGTTAACGTTGACATTGCAAGCACGGGATGGTTCCGATACACAAGTTGCGCTAAGGCGCCGGTCCTAAAACTGAACCTAAGGCAAGACTAGAAAGACAATCGAAAGGGATTTAAGCTGCACAAAGTAAATGAACGTGTAGGTTTTGTATGGGTGGGCGAGAAGCTCACTCCACCAGTACAGTGGTACTGACACCCACACAGTGTTTCATGTGCAGGCACAGGTAGAAGCTCGTGGTGCGGAGCTCGCTTGGATGCGTCGAGGCACGGAGTTCCTTGGCGAGTCGAAGCGTGCGGCCGCGTGAACTGAAGACTTATACAGGACATAATGTATGGACATCGCCTTCCGAAGCTTCCGCTGGATCCAAGTATTGTATCGAGAGATGAGAGAGAGCAGAGTGAATTGTAAATGAGTGAAAAGTGAGCCTGAGAGACTTGTATTTGGCCTTGCGCCCACAAATGTAATCTTGTACTCAATATCAATAAAGAGATTGTTTTGAATGTCTCGTGTTCATGTGTTCTTCTTTAAATTCCGCTGCAATGTATTCAAAGTTTCTGCTTGGGACTTCTGTGCGACGACCCCGTCGCCGCCGGTGTAATCGGCCGTTATGGAACTGCCTTGCACGAGAGCAAATCTAGGCTCGTGCGGCATCACGCCTTAGCGAGGACGATCGCTCCTACGGGAGCGGGGCGTGACATAGTGGTATCAGAGCACGGCTTTACGTCCTTGGACCGTCGATTGAATTCTTTAACTTCGATGTTTCCGCAAAACTCTGTTGCTTCCGCAAGTTGTTATTGTTGGTGCGCTCTCTCTCGAATGTCCCTCGGCATGTCCATACAATAAGTCTAAATATTTTCGAAAGCTCGTACAAGTACTCGGTTGAACGGGATCGATAGGGCCTTTGTGCCGAACGTTGCAAACTTGACTCGATAGAAAATGTGTGTTAATGTTAGCAAGTCGCACGTGTGCCCGAATAGTCCTACGTTGACCTTAGCAAGTTGCGTGCGTGCCCAATTAGTCCAACGTCGACCCTAGAAATTGAGCGTGTAAACTCGGAATATAGTCCGCACGGGATGGCCATGCGCACGGCCTTTTGGCTAAGTTGTGTCGTGCATCGTGCACCTCGACCCTTGGTGCAAATGAGTCGCGAGCGATATCAAGTATCGTTCGGTCGGGAATGGAGATGCACTTAGAGTGTCTATCGATAGGAACGCTATCGGACTAACGCTTAGGCGTACACGTAAGATTGATTTGGATTTTGAGGAAATAGTACGAACGACTTAGTGCGTCGTTGCGACGCGAGCGACTACGCTAGCGATTCGTCGAACGAATCCGAAGGATGTCTTAGCGAATGATGCGAATGTGATTGAGGACTAGATTGTATGGCTTGAATCCGAGTGGTGTATGTGATAGGTTCGGAGAAGAATAAGAATGAGTGTCGACGACTAGTCGAGTGGCTCGAATCCGAGTGGTGTATGGATTTTCTTGGAAATGATTCGAGCGAAGATTGAGGATTAGAAATTATAACGAGTACGTCGGCGAGGCGATGCGATCGCGCAAAGCCTTAGAACGCGTCACGCTTAGTTGGTCGTGACTTCCAATGGCCCGAACGAGCATCTCGTTCGGACAACTTGTGAACGAGCAACGCGAGTTAGAAAATGTTTCGGAACGATAAATAAAATTGAATGGTCTTGATCGAGGAAATTTAGAGGATCGCGCGTGCGATATCGGATTGATGCAAATAAAATGTGACTTGAGTTTTGAACAACGATCTTGAAACGAACTTGAGGAATTGCGATCGAACTTGATCTTGAATATCGAGGAAAATTATAGGATATCCAGTCCGAACAATAACATCGGTCGCACGACTCGAAATTGGTTGCAAAGGAAGATCGTCAGGTTACGCATATCGTCGATGGTATTGAGGCGTATCAAAGATCGATATGCGATAACTCGGGGGCACTCTGACTCGGCGAATGACGGTCGTGCAAATGTCATTGTTCCGTTGGACGCTATACTTGAAATATTAAAAATGTGTCGAGGAAAGGATAGACTTGGCTCGAGGACTTTCTAAGTTGAACGAATGACGATCGAACTATCGAACTTGGCTTGGATGAAAACTGGAATGTTTGGATTTGCTTCGTCGACAACCACAATGTTGATGTTCTTGTCTTATACGAGTGCTACTCCAGCCTCGTACATGCGTCATGCCGATTAGGGCGATCACTCTGCGTGAGCGCTGGTATGGTGATTCATACAGCGGGAGTGGTCGAACTTGTACGGTGCGACAATTTGTGCTTCGATTTGTGGTTTGACGCGAAGGTGACTCGAGAATGGATTTGTGTGCTTGAAGAATCGAACTTGAGGATTGAGTAGGTCTAATCCGCGTATCGAAAATGAGTTAGTCTAAACTCAAACAAGAGTTACGCCCCGATGAGAATGATTTTTCTGCGGGTGCGTTGCATGGTGATTCATGAACCACCGCGGATTATCACTCGCGTGAGATTGGGGCGCAACGTATTGTCGAGCGAGACGACCTCGTGATCGAATACATGAATTGGTTAGAATTGGTGAATTGAAGGGATTCGAATATACGCAACGCGTGCCGTAATGCGAATTAGGTGATCGTGCTCGATGTTTAGAAAATTTGAGTGGCGCGAGCTTGGGTAGAAGACCCCGTATGATCGACTATGGTTTGACCCTAGGATTGGGGTCAGTGTTGGCATTATTGTTGGGGAACTATGATTCCAATCCTGACATTGACTTAGCCTCGAAAAGAAATGGCCTAGCGGTTAGGCGAGACGCCATGTTTCATGAGTTATCAGTCGAAGGATTGATCTTGAGGATTGGCATGGATGGATAGCGTGAATCACGAATGTAGAAAACCCTGCTCACGAGATTCGGCTGACATGCATATATTTCAGGGACGCCTGGGTATGTGCACGATGCGACTCGAGTGAGAATGACAAATTTTTTATCATGCGGCTTGCCTGAATGCATGTATTTTGGGGACGCTTGGAATGCGTGCACGATCCAGCCAAGTGATACGACGAGTTCAAGCAAGGCTTGAAAGATGGGAGTGTGTCGAGATCTTGAATTCGTGTTAAAGGAAAGATTGATACTAGTGCGAGCGTGGCTCGGAATCGAAGAAACGCGTAGGTGTATGCGTACGATTAAGTCTTGGCCATAGAAATGGTAGGATGGCTTGCCTTCAAGAAAGTCTCGGGGACGAGACTTGTTCTGAGTGGTGTATGTTGTAGTGCCCCGTCCCGCAAAGTCAATCGGAGGAATCGAAACGCCGACGACGTTCGGCCTTAGCCTTGCAACGGCTTGCTCGGAGACATCGCTCAGGTGGGGTAGTTTCGGTGAACTCTCCTCATCTTTGCCTTCACATAATAAATCGTGTTTTCAACTTGCACAAGTTAGGCTTGATAATAAAAGCTACGCATCCACATAGCTAAGGGAATAATCCCGACGGTTTGAATCGAGTTAGAACATGGAAAACGTCCCACTGTCGGCTTAGAGTTGGTGCACGTCGTGCTTTGAAAATGACACTCGGTCCTTCGTCCCGTGGCTTGGGAGAAGGAAAGTTGGTCTTCGGTGCAAAAGCTGAGAGTTAGCCTAAGTCATAGGCGTCGCCCGCACAAATGCTTGCTAAAGCATGCACGGTCCTGTCCCGCAAGGCTTGGCATAGCCTTTGCTCGTCCCTTGGGTTAAGTTGTAGGCTGAGTGAGTTAGGCAAATGTTATGCCGGTCGACCTAAGTTATTCTACGTGTTGTCCCGCTCATTCTGCGGTTGTCAAGATAAATAGTCCCACGACCCCAAGGCCCGTCATATGAAGTATGACTTGGGCGACAGCGTTGCGTCGAACACGAGTCGGTTTAGAGCCACGAGCCACGGTTGGTTCAGTGGAAAGTTATCCACGGTCGGTCGACACTTAAAGGAAACACGCTATGTTCAAGTTAAGTTGGAAGGCTATGCAGTAGCCGTTCCCTGAGTTCAAAGAATGTTAAGTCCAAGCTATGGTTAGTCGCCGAGGCAACCCTGGTTAGGGGCTCTGCAAAGGAAGTATGAAAAATGGAAAGAGTAAAACAACCAAGTAAAAGAATTGATCACATAACAAGCCCAAACTGTATTCTAAAACACTCCATGTAACCCTTATGAACTTGGACACTTGTCGACAAGGGGTGGTTTCTTCGAGCGGAGACCCGCGGCCACGGGACCGTCTCGGCCTAGGAAGAAACAAGTTGTAGCCGAGCTGGGTAATAGGCAACGCTGGTTAGGCGATCGGTATGTCGGGGACTTTCATCGGGGCTCGCTACCTGCGTTGAAAGGGTCCCGAGTACCAGGCTACGTCCAAGGCGGCTGGTTAGGCCAATCCCATAACAAACACTTAATAATAATTGTTGTTTTCAACTAATATGGTAAGTTTGGTGTCGGCACGGGCGGCAATCCGTGTGTGTGTGACGGTGGATTGAGTTGAATATGTATGAGTTAAATAGACACAATGTCGGAGCCTAAGATTTGGCTACAGCGAAGGCGACGTGCTTCGGCACGAGATGTGGCGTCGAGTGTTAAGTTGCGAGTTAAGTCAAAAAGGGCCGTAGGGCTAGTTGTATGAAGTTATGTCGAGTTATTGGGCTCGGCCTCGAAATACGAGGCACGGCCGCGTTGTCACAACACAAGTATAGGCGAGACTAAGCAAGGAGGCACTGCCTCGGATATATTGAAGCACGGATCGAGTTATGGCACGACCGAGTCGTTACGTCCCAGAGTTTGGCACGAAAGATAAGTATAAGTCGGTGCGTCGACAATGCAAGCACGAGAAAGGTCTAGAGGCAAGGAAATGGAGTCCTTCGTGTAGTTGCGTCTCTGATTATGGCCGTAAGGCAAACACGACCTGATAGGTTAACGTTGTTGGCACGAGAAGTGGTCTAGCGACAAAGTATGAGTTAACGTTGACATTGCAAGCACGGGATGGTTCCGATACACAAGTTGCGCTAAGGCGCCGGTCCTAAAACTGAACCTAAGGCAAGACTAGAAAGACAATCGAAAGGGATTTAAGCTGCACAAAGTAAATGAACGTGTAGGTTTTGTATGGGTGGGCGAGAAGCTCACTCCACCAGTACAGTGGTACTGACACCCACACAGTGTTTCATGTGCAGGCACAGGTAGAAGCTCGTGGTGCGGAGCTCGCTTGGATGCGTCGAGGCACGGAGTTCCTTGGCGAGTCGAAGCGTGCGGCCGCGTGAACTGAAGACTTATACAGGACATAATGTATGGACATCGCCTTCCGAAGCTTCCGCTGGATCCAAGTATTGTATCGAGAGATGAGAGAGAGCAGAGTGAATTGTAAATGAGTGAAAAGTGAGCCTGAGAGACTTGTATTTGGCCTTGCGCCCACAAATGTAATCTTGTACTCAATATCAATAAAGAGATTGTTTTGAATGTCTCGTGTTCATGTGTTCTTCTTTAAATTCCGCTGCAATGTATTCAAAGTTTCTGCTTGGGACTTCTGTGCGACGACCCCGTCGCCGCCGGTGTAATCGGCCGTTATGGAACTGCCTTGCACGAGAGCAAATCTAGGCTCGTGCGGCATCACGCCTTAGCGAGGACGATCGCTCCTACGGGAGCGGGGCGTGACATCCTCTTTCTTCAACCCTTTCATCCCGGTGGCTCAACCATACGGGTATGACCAACGGGTCTTTACCAATTCTTTGGCGGCCGAGCTATGGTTCCAACACTTCGTTCATCACAATGTTTTCAAGGGACGAGCGATAAATTGGAATCTCTTCCCCGGTCACGTCTCCTTGTTTGACGAGGCCGGACTCTCCTCTCTCCTTCGGCGTCAAATACCCGTCTACCCCGCTGCCGTCCGTCTATTCTATTGCAACTTGGTCCCGGACGACGACCATCCCGCCATTCAATCTATGGTGAATGATCGTCACTTCCGTCTCACATCTCGGGACATCGGGCACATCCTCGGCATCCCGGACAAAGGGGAAGCCTTGCCATCCTTGGCTGCTCTTCACTCCTCGGCGGCGTCACCCTTCGACGAGTTCTGTCGTATCATCTGCAAGGGCCCCAACCCTCCTACCATCCCGACCCTCTCTGCACAGCTGGAGCCATTTTACTACGAGCTCCATAGGATTGTGTGTCATACACTCTTTCCTAAGGGCGGGAACTACGACGCCATTACCGGCGATGCCCTCGTGTGCATGTATTATCTTTATGCCCGGAAGCCCTTCTCCTTCCCGAAGACTCTCCTTCTTCTCTTCCGGCGTGTCATGCCCGCGGGAAAGCAGAACCTCTACTACGGCTCCCTTATCACTCTCCTTCTGGAAGCCCGGTAAGTTGATCTATCTCTTTGCTCCTCGGATGGCGTCCCTTCCTATCTTGCTATTTCTCGTTCCCTTAGTGGCGCCTCTACTTCACGTGCCTCGTCTTCCCAAGAGCAACCGGCATCCACTCCTGCTGCTCCCGCATCTACTCCTCCTGCTTCCGGCCGATACATGTCGCTGACTCAGTAGCACTTCGACATGCGCATGGCCCAGGCAGAGGAACAGATGAGGGCTCATACTCGTGGCCTTAGGAATCTGATTCAAGCCCGCTTTTATGATCAAGCTTATTTTATTCAGCGCACCATTCAAGACCAGGACATGTATCTGGATCTCAATCTTCAAGATCCAATGTACCAGGGTTCACGCTTCTCCGATCCCAATGCCTATGGGTTCATGTACCCGGACGGCATTGATCCTTATGGTGCCTTTCAACAAGCTCAGGATGGTGGGGACGACCCGGCGGATGATTAGGGCTGGCTACCCTTTGGATGATGGTCTCGAATAATGTATGGTTTAATTATGTGTGTTTGTTTGTTTTTTTATGTTCTGTCTTTTGCGGTCCTTCGGGGACCTTTGTGTGGTTGATCCTACACTACCAGAATAAGTCGTTTTAGCGACGCATAAAGACGTCGCTAAAACGACAAATTTCGTCGCTAAAGATATTTAGCGACGGAATTACCGACGTTTCGTGATAGTCGCTGAAATGTAAGTCGCTAATCTTCTAAACGTCGGCAAACGTCACAATTATCGACGTTTGCCGACGTATATATACGTCGGTATATTGCCGACGTCTACCGTCGTGACGTCGGTGGATTAGCGACGTCATACTGCGTGTCGCTACGCGTCGGTAAATTACCGACGTATTACCGACGAATCGTCGGTGGTTTAGTGACATGTTCAAAGTCGCTGAACGTCGGTAAAACCTGGGAATTCCTGGGAATATTACCGACGTGCACCAACGTTTACCGACGTTCTCCGACATATTATAACGTCGCTAAACGTCGGTAAACTGGATAATATCGCATATTTACCGACGTTTATCGACGTAAATGTACGTCGGTTGTCACCCCCGTTTTTCGTTCTACGTATTTTCAGTATACGTATACGGAATTCGGACATGTATTTTTATTTTCCTGCCTGGCTAGCTAATTTTAGTTTAATCTTGATTAGGTTCATCATAGCATGTAATGGTTTAACTTGGTTTATTTTGGGTTGGCTTGGTTTATTCTTTGGTTCATCATGTTAAACCCACCACCATCCTCCTTTATAACCCACCTAACTTTTCTCTCTCCTCTACTTTCTCATTAACTCTTCTTCCTTCTCCATTAAACCCACCACCAACCAAGAACACCCCTTAGGCAAGTGCAACTTGCTTCCACAAGAGAGCCCATTTTTATTGTTCCATTAGCTTCTCCTCATATTTCTAAGACACATTAGAACTTGTCATTTTCCATTTTGAGGCTTTAATTTTTGTAGATCTAGAAATTAATTATTTTTGAATTTTGGTGGTTTTGATCTATCAAATTTCTTTGTTTTTAAGTTTTGATGGTTCCATATTGTAGAGAATTTTATTCTACCCAATTTTGACCTTTGAAAAGTTGGATTTGGACTTGTTTTGACCAAGTTATGGACTTTTGAAGTTTTAGGTTCAAACTATGGAGTTCTTGCTGTTTTGGAGAAGACAGCGAGCAGTGCGCGAGCTTTTTAGCTTGTGCCACTGAGCTGCGCTCGCTCTTTAGCGCAGCACAGTCTACCTCATACGCTGCCTTTTGGAAGCGTATGTCTTGCATACGCTGACTTGGGTGACAAGGAGTCGTATGGACCTCATACGCTGCCTTTTGGAAGCGTATGTCTTGCATATACTGCCTGAGCGTATGCTGCCTGAGCGTATGCTGACTGAGCGTATGCTGCCTGAGCGTATGCTGACTGAGCGTATGCTGCCTAAGCGTATGCTGCCTGAGCGTATGCTGACTGAGCGTATGCTGCCTGAGCGTATGCTGCCTGAGCGTATGCTGCCTGAGCGTATGCTGACCTGAGCGTATGCTGACCTGAGCGTAGCCTGACTTGAGCGCAGCCTGATGTTTAGGCGCAACTGGACCTGACCCTACTTGCCTTGCATGATTAGTGACCCGCCGTGGTGCACTCTTGACAAGTAATTTAACATGATAATTCTTGATGGTGGTCCATTGTGACGCACCCTTGCCTTGATAAGTAATCTTGATAAGCAACCCGACATGATAACCGTGATACGCTGTTGCGACAGCTAACCTGACATGCTAAGTGAATTCTTGACACCGTGGGTGATTGTATTGAATATGCTTGTATAAGCAACCAGTCTTGTCTCGCATCATGTCTAGGACATGTATCCCTGGTTACCACGGTCAGGGATTCATACCGAATATGACTAGGTTAATGACTAGATTGATCAAGTAGAGCATATAGAGAGGTATTCCGGCTACAAGCAATTCCGTTATCTGGGCGCCTTCCTTGATGGACTTGTAGCCTACCGACGAGTAGGGCACATTTCCAGCTCACTGCTATGTGGGGCACTACATGAAACGATTACTATGCACACCGTCATGTGTTGCATCCAAGTCACCTAACAAGGCATGATAACTCTCAGCTTGAACCTTGCGTCTGGATAACCTGGATAGTCTGCAGGGCTTGTGGCCGTAGGCGTACCTCATTGCATCTTGCTAGTAACTAAGCTTGTGATAACCCTAGTTAGTTAAGTATCAAGCCGTACTCTTTGCTTGGCCGTGAATGATGGATGGAGTCCTACCTTGTTTAGTCTTGCCTAGATCCAGTGCATGGATAACTCCGGACATGCTTGTTTATGCTCTACGTTATCGATAATTGGTTCGAGGCTAAGTTCTGTTCAGGTGAAGGGTTACAACCCCGGTCCTTGTTTGGTTTACGGGTTGTAACTTGGGTACCGGAATAGTCCTTTAGTTATCTTATCGTTTATCATCATGTTTTCTTTAACTCATGTCTTATGTTATTTCACCTATGATTTATGTGCTGACATGCTGGTTTTAGTTCTTAAGTGAAGCCCCCTTTGTGGCACTTGCTCTTTCTGGGGTCTGACCCAGCTGGTTTTGTATGGCCAGATTTCGGAGCAGCTACCGAGGATCTTCCGACTTTCCTGCCAGATGGTAAAAACTAGAAGGAATCCTGGCAACGAGTGGGTTTTTATTTTGCTCTCCCACTCCCTTATAAAAATATTCTTTTGAGGCGTTTAGCCACCGAGCAAGTGTTAGCTAGTTTGCAACTTTACTTACTGTCTGCCTACGGGCTGTAGCATGATTGACAAATCCTAGGGTTGATCATGTATGACTTAAACTCTTGCTAGTCTTCGTATTTTGTATGACTAGCTTCATGATCATCTGAATATGTAATGTATGGGACGCCTTACTTTGTATGTCTGATGATCTACCATCTTGTTATATCTACTTGTTGCTTGAGATTGAGACACTAGGCTTGTTATTGACCTTAAGAGACTGATGGCTTGTAGTAAACCCTCATGCATCTCGACAGCCGTGACCGTATTACGATGTGAGATTCACTTCAATGTACGTAGCTGGCTGTGTCTGTCCCCCGCTCTCCAGTATTCTGGTTCTGGGGTGCGACATCGGTGTACGTCGGTAAACGTCGCTAAGTCTGAAAAAAAATAAAAAAATAAAATACAGAATGTCCATTTCTCCCTGCAGTTTAAAAAGATAACCATTTCTCACTGTAGAATAGGATCCAAACAATCACAGAATGTCCATTTCTCGCTGTACACAACTAACCAAGTTTGTATACTTGACGTCGATAATTGCGAATAACCAAATATCCAAATAACCAAGTTTACAACAATCACACAACTACTAACCAAATAACCAAATATCCAAATAACCAAATATCCAAATAACCAAGTATCCAAATAACCAAATATCCAAATAACCAAGTATCCAAACAACCAAGTAACCAAATCTACACAACCAACAAATATCCAAGTCACAAACAAAGAATGAAATAAACACAGAAACAGTCCTAACTAGGACTACTAGGAATCTGGTGCAGAAGGGGCACCGCCGCGACGAAGGGATAAAAACAACTCATACTCCGCACGTGAAATCGATACCGATGGAGGCAGTGACGTCGGTGGAGTCGGTGTCGAAGAAGATGGCGGTGGAGGCTGTAGTGCCCCGTCCCTACATCGTGCCCCATCTCCGTCCACGGGGTGCGCGAGAAAGGAACACTGTCGCTATCGATTCGGTCGGGACCGATAGGTCGGAATCGGCCGAGTCGATCGAACGGAAACGGTTGAATTAAGATCCATTCCACATTATGGAATGGCTTCTTCGGAACCAAGTCCCATATTCAGCGGGTTGCGCCTCGAGGATTGGCTCTGCGGCTGAGTTGGGAGAGACCTCCCGTTGCTCTGGTTTTCATGCCGCACTTGATTTGGTTTTGGCTTTCGTTTTCGTGAATGCGCTTTTCGTGAATGTTTTCGATGGGTTTTCGTGACGCATTTTCGAGTTCGCATTCATATCGAAATTTCCTTGAAATACACAGTGTTCTAATCGGTTGCTTATGCGATTGCAGGTGATCGCGTAGGCGACGACAGCGCAGCCAACCGGTCGCTCGCTTGAAGCAAGCCTAAGGCGAGTGGCTGACCTCCTTCGTCTCGTCCCTCTACTTCAAAACTTAATATGTGAAGTAAATAAATGCTTGTCATAATAGTGTAGACTCAGAGAAATCGTGGCACGATTCTTCACGAAACACTTGCTATCAAACTGCCGGTTTTGAAAATGGAAAACATGTTTTCTTATACAAATCCACTTAGCCTATGCAAAACAATGAATGAATCGATTAACGTTTATCGCAACGATACGGCTAAGGAAGCAAAATCGACTAAGTCTAAAAGAAATTGGTCATTGGACAACTTGTCGACAAGGTGAAGTTTCCTCGAACGGTTGCCTAGGCCAAGGGACCGATTCGGTCCGGGAGGAACGAGTGTAGCAGCGCCAACCCTTCATCGGCGCGAGTTATGCGGGCACTTTCGCACAGGGCTCGCTACCCGACGCGAAAGGGGCATCGTCTAACCAAATGCTATAGTCTGCGATGGCTTGACATTGCCAGTGGCCTTCATACCCCTTTCACTGCTTAACAGGTACACGGGACACGGGATGAACATGATAGTTGCTTAGTAATATACAAGTTCATATGCTTGCCTCAAAACATGTTAACATGCAAATCGTACAGGATGGTTAGAAAGATCATTGAAATAGCTGGCTAACATGTTTACGAAACTTCTTGAATCAAATGCAGAGCTTGGATTTAATTAGCCATTCGCCAGTATATGTGTTTCGTGCTGATCCTCGCTCTTTACAGGTCCCGCGAACCAGGAAGGACGCGCCAACTAGCTCGGCGGCATTCGTGACTTTTGAAGCTTTGGCCGTGCGTCGAAGACATACTCTGCGACCTCACTTTTGAAGGCTCTCGACAGTCCAAGGCAAATGACTCAGCGTCCCTCCCAACCAGGTCAATGGAGTACTTGTGTATATTGAGGGATGTGTGCAATGTATGAAACGGCTATCTCATCGGCACTCTTTTGTAATCGAGTCATGTTGTAGCCCGCGTGGCAGTGAGTCTTGTATCGGAGTCTGTAAAAGATGTTCATTATCAATAAAGATCAAGTTTCCTTTACTTGTTGTGTGTATCAATTTGTCTGCGTACTCTCTTAGATCTCGTGTCTCGGATTACCTTATGACTTGGCTTTGTGCGATTGCAAATTAGGTTCGCACGGCATCACGCCCGGGGGACGACTATCGATTCGACAGAATCGGGGCGTGACAGAGGCGGCGGAGTCGACGACGATGAAGGTGCACCCGGAAGACCAGCACGCTCCAACGCTGTAAGTCGCTGGTGGTATGAATCCATGATAGATAACATTCTATCACTGCTCTCGACCATCGACTCCTGCGCCAATCTCATCCTCTCGGCCATGGTCACCTGTCCTGTCTGCAGCTCCGTGACCGTGCGCTCTAACCCTCCAACTGTGCGCTCTGTCCTCTCAGTCGTCTCCCTGAGGTCCATAATGTCGCGGTCGAGCGCATCCAATCGTGCTAGCAGTGCAGGATCGTCGTGCTGAGACTGCTGCTCGATCCGTCGTAGCAGGTCGTCACGGAGAGACTCCATCATCTGGTGGACTCGGGCAGACTCCTGGGACGGCTGTGGACCATGCACACTAGCAGGAGATGTCCTAGAGGACTGGGTCGCAACTAGGGCGCCATAGGATCCCGTACCGTAGTACGTACCCCTACGGAGTCCACCAGCGACGGCAATCCACAGCTCGTCCTCCGACAGAGCTTGAGTGGGCTGCGAGGAAGTACCGGCCTCTCCTGCATCAGGTGCACTAGCAGCCGCCCGTTCCCGCAGCCTCTGATACTCGGCCTAGAAAGTACTTATTATTACTAACTTCTAATTTCTAATTAATGTACTTATTATTACTAATTTCTAATTAATGTACTTATTATTTCTAATTTCTAATTAATGTACTTATTATTACTAACTATATAAATATTTATTTGCATCATATTTACTAAGTTATATTAAAATTGACACGAAGTATTAAATTAAGATAACGTATTGTAATACTTACATAAGTCTGCTCGGCCCTCTCGTCAATAAGGTCAGCGCCGCGACGATGGATGGCCAGGAAGACGGTCACTATGTCGGCGTTACCGACCTTCCTTACCTGTAATTAAATATATTATCTTAGTAATAATTTATCAGTTTTGTATTAAAATAATATTTCTAAAAGAGGAAGACATACCAGACGACGAAAATGTTCTGTCATCGGAATCGACCCACCGCACCACTTCGAGGCATGTTGCCTAGCCGCCTTGGCCTTCTCAGACTTCTTCTTGTACTTTGGCTCCTCGAATCGAGCCTTCATCGCATTCCATTGATCAGGGGTGATCCAACCTTGGATCGGCTTTCCGGCACGATCACGATCCTTCTGATCATTGATAGAGTCGCGGATCAGCTTGGCAGCGACGGCAGGAAACATCCCCTCGATAAGCTCGGCCCGGTGCGGTGGATAGAAAAACATATCCTAGAAGAGCGCAAACCAAATATTTATCAGTTATATATAATATACAAAAATTATATGATTCATGTTAAAAGCAAATATATTTTAGCCTTGAAGCGCGCAAACCAGAAGGCCTTCCTCTCGTCCGGAGCCTCAGAGTAGTTAATCCAAGCACCACCATAATTATGCCTCAGCATGTGGCCTAGACGTCTCTGCACCTCTGGGGGACGATATCTATACAAACATATTATATTCATGAAAAAAGTTAAATTATGATAAAACAGAAAAAAAAAAATTATAAACCAAAACACCTACTTTGTACTGTCGGCCCAGATCTCCGTCCTTCTCTCCTCCGGAGGTGCGCACGCATCATCTGCATGATGCTGGTCGGCCGTCGGCGCCGCCGCCTCGGCCGTCGTCACAGCCTCCGCCTCGACCGTCGCCGCAGCCTCCGCTATCTGCTCATCCGTCTCCATTATCGTATCAGCAGTAGGAACGCTAGACGGGCTATCACTCTCAACAGGCCTAGAACTACTCGTCCCAGGAGATATGCCACGTGACGTCGTCCCACCAGGCCCACCTACTGTCCGATATGGAGGAGTAATCGGCGACGAGGATCCAGAGCCGGTACCAGAATGAGGTACCGAAGGAAAACTCCGTCCTCTAGCAGTACTTGTAGGAAGTACCGGAGGAGAGTGACCTCGTTGTCCCCTTCGGTACGCTCCGCGACGACCTGCCATACCTGATAACAGCATATAATAATACAACAAATAATAGAGACTAGAAATATGAAAGTACAACAAATAATAGAGACTAGAAATATAAAAGTACAACAAAGACAAGATAATAACCAAGACAACATATGATGATACATTCTACAATAAACATCTAAGTCCAGATAATGTATTCTAGAAGAAACATCTAAGTTCAGATAAGTATATCTCTCTCAATCATCTTCAGAATAATCATCTTGTTCGTCTTCCTCGACCTCATCTTCCTCTTCCTTCTCATCTTCACTTTCATCTTCGCCTTCGTCGGCTTCGTCTTCCTCTTCGGATAATTCTACATCTTCTATATTATGTGTCGTGTAATGCGTAACTTCCGTGGAGTCCACATCGACAATATTGGTTACAAGAGGTAGCTCGTCCTCCTGGTAAGCTTTTTCGTCAACATCAAAAGTATCTCTGGCTTTAGTCTTGCATACTGCCCACCAGTCAGACTTCGTTGCTCCCCGTCTCGGATAAGCTGTGAAGTACACGAGCTGAGCCTGAGTTGCTAGGACAAACGGTTCGTAGCCTTGATATCTACGCTTGTAGTTTATATCCAGAAGACCATGCTTGTCAATTTTCCAACCTTGATTTTCAATCGGATCGAACCATTCACACTTGAACAACACGATCTTTGCAGGTTCTCTGCCATTATTATATGACAACTCCACAATCTCTCGCAAGATGCCAAAGAAATCATTTCCTGGATCGACATCTTTGTAGTTCGAAGACTTGATACACAAACAACTGTTTTTCGTGGAATCAAGATCCAGGAAGCTGTCTCTGATCGGAGCATTTGTCGACTTGAACCGAAAGCCATTGACACAGTAACTTGGCCATATTTTAACAAAAGTAATTGGTCCCTTGGCAAGAGTTCTAATTAATTCAATCTCGGGTGAAATTAGACGATCGACCTGAATATCAAAGAAGCGATAATAAGTTATTTATTGCACAGTTGCATTAGAAGAAGCCAGTAATTACCGAGCTACTTACATATTCGCTCAACCAAGAAGGAAAATGACGTCTCATTTCTTGTTCTAATGCTTCGTCTGTTAGGTAGGGTCTAACCAGCCTCAACTCATCATTATATGTGCTGGAAAACAACGAAGCAACTGCCGATTAGTACAATAATATTAGCTTATACTATTATATTGAGATGACGTAAACTCACCATCCTGAGTTACTTACCCCTCTAGCTTCTCCACTTCATCATCGTCGCAATTGAGTAATACATACAACTGAGCAGCCCTTAGCTCTTCGTCATTCAAATATCTCTTCTTCATTTTCCCCGAAGGCTTTTCGGACGCATTGAATACTTTCAGTATTCCATCATTAAATTCTTGATATCCGTCGTCGTTTCCCGGAGCCCTCGTTCTATTCGTAGCAACATGAGGTTTGAAATAGGAGGAGCAAAAATTTGTAATCTCCTCGAGAATATAGGCTTCACAAATAGAACCCTCGACACGAGCCTTATTTTTCACCTTTCTCTTTAGGTGATTCAAATGTCGCTCGAACGGGTACATCCATCGATATTCGACGGGTCCACCAACACGTGCCTCGTAGGAAAGATGAATCGGCAAATGCTCCATAGAGTCAAAGAATCCAGGAGGGAACACCCTCTCTAGCTTGCACAGTGTTACCGCAATGTCCTTCTCTTGCTTTTCTAGACGTTCAACGAGCAATTTCTTAGAACAAAGGTCCCTGAAGAATATGCTAAGCTCCGTCAATGGATCCCAAACTGCCTGCGGTAAGAATTCCCGAAATGCAATCGAAATTAACCGCTCCATGAATACGTGACAATCATGGCTCTTCATACCTGTCAGTTTGTTCTCCTTGAGGTCGACGCATCTTCTCAAGTTTGAAACATACCCATCTGGAAATTTCAGACCTTGAATCCACCTACAAAACCTCACTTTATCCTCCTTCTCCAGTGAGAAAATTGCCTTAGGTTGCTTCAACTTCCCATTCCCGTCCTCTATCAAATGCAATGCAGGACGTCTACATATTTCTTCCAAGTCCAATCTAGCCTTTGGATTGTCTTTCGTCTTCCCCTTTACGTCCATTACAGTATTAATTATGTTGTCAAACACATTCTTCTCGATATGCATGACATCAAGGTTATGTCTAATCAGATAGGTGCTCCAATATGGAAGATCCCAGAATATACTCCTCTTCGTCCAGTTATGAGTGCGACCAAATCCGTCACACTTGTAGCCCGTAGCAGGCTGCTCAATAGCTCTTGGTAAATCTTTTACTTCTTTCCATATCGTGTATCCGGTCCACCGTGGCGGGGGATTAGCCTTCTCCACAACGCCAGCACGAAAATCATTCCTGTTCCTCCGGTACGGATGATCCTTCGGCAGGAATTGTCGATGACAATCGAAGAAGCACGGTTTGCCTCCGTGTTTCAAATGAAAAGCCTTAGTGCTGTCCATGCAATACGGATATGAAAGACGACCATGCGTGCTCCATCCAGATAACATTCCATAGGCCGAAAAGTCGTTGATGGTCCACATAAGTGCTGCCCGCATCCGGAAATTTTGTTTTCTAGATACATCGTACGTGTTGGAACCTACTTCCCACAGCTGATTCAACTCATCAATCAACGGCTGGAAATACACATCGATGTTCCTTTTCGGATTGTTCGGACCTGGGATAATAACGGTGAGAAACATATACGGAGTCTTCATGCACATCCAAGGCGGTAGATTGTACGGGGTGACGATCACAGGCCAACATGAATACTGGGATCCCGAAAGTCCGAATGGGGTAAAACCGTCGGAGCAGAGACCCAATCTGACATTACGCGGATCAGAAGCAAAATCTGGATACTCTCGATCAAAGTGCTTCCATGCTTCTCCATCAGATGGGTGATCCAACACTCCTTCGGTATGTTTCCGCTTATGCCAACTCATGTTTTCTGCAGTTTCCTTCACCATAAACAACCGCTGCAACCGCGGCGTCAACGGCAAGTAGTGCATCGAAGAGGTAGGCTTCCTGGCACCGACAGACTTTCCTCTACCACATGCCTTGTAGCGATCGACACCACAAAATCTGCAGGCGTCTTCATCCTTGTCGTCTTTGTAGTACAACATGCACCCGTTGCGACAGGCATCGATTTTTTCGTATCCCATCCAGAGCGATCTGACCATCCTCTTAGACCGGTAGAAGTCTTTAGGCAACTTCGTACCCTCAGGCAATATTTCTATAAGCAACTCCATAAGACGGTTGTAGCAATCTTGCGACATGTTAAAATCGGACTTGATGCTCAACAATCTTGTAACCACCTCCAACGGTGAATGATCCTCACAACCAGGATATAATGGAGTCCTTGCATTCTCCAGCAACTCCATGAACTGTGCAGCATCGGGGTTCGGTGCCTCCTCAGGTGCATCATGATCATTCGGATCGAAACTAGGCCCGGCCGCGTCGAAAACCATGTTCACCAACCCATCGTCGTAAGGAGCGTTGTTGTGGACATCCATATAAGGCTCGTACTCCGATGCTAAAGACACAAGTTCTCCGTGCTCGCTCCACTGCTAGTAATTCGGCGTGAAACCCTTCGAGTATAAATGATACGTGACATCCACTTCTGGATGATATTTCAAGTTGTGACATCTCACACACGGACACTTAATTTTGGTACCGTCCATGTACTGAGGGAACGCCTTGGCAAACTGCAGGAACTGGTGTACACCCTCTATGAATTCATCCCGCATACCGCACATGTCATCAGGATGACGATTGTACATCCAAGTACGATTCCGCAGATAGTAATTCAGCTCCATAATTCTGTAAGATAGATAGATACATCAAGGTAGTGAATGATATGCAATTGTCAGTTCATGCGGTCTACACTTTCTGCAGTATATGTACACATGACATTTTACGTTAAATGGTCAGAGATTATCTGTCATCTTCTTTTCGCATTGCTAACTTTTCTTTCGCGTATTTGTGCGTGCGGTGGTCAGAGATTATCGCGGCGGTATATCACCCGTGTCTACAATATTTCATATAGGCTGAGTTGTAGAAGTAAAGTTTTAGGATATTAGTCTATATATTATGTATAGTCCAACCGAGCCAACTCTAAGCTAAACTAGTCCAACTTGGTCAAACTAGCCATTTCTAAGTTGTATAAGTCAAGTTTTAGGATATTAGTCTATATATACTAGTATAAACTCTCCCTCCTCTCCAAATACCTGGTACTAGTTAACCCTCCTCCTTTCTCCCACTAGACACACACATACATATACATGATGTATACAACCACACCATAGTTCCCAGGTTCTTTTAACCTAACTTGCCAGTTGGTACTAACCTCAATAGAACAAACACTCTCACAGCTCAAAATACTAACACATGCTCACGCCTTACTCTTGTGATACTCCATTTCAAACACAAACACACACCTATATGTTCCCTTACACATGTTGCCATGTTACCTATAAAAATAGGAAACCCTTGTTGTCTAAAATAAGACACAATTGTACAAAGAGAACCATACTGTAGAACTCACACTTTAAGACAATAGATGAAGGAAGACTTGTATGGAGGATCGATAGGGTTGAGCAATGTCATTTTATTCTACAAAGAGAACCATACTGTAGAACTCATACTGTAGAACTCACACTTTAACACAATTCTACAAAGAGTTGTCATAGGGTGTTGAGCGATGTCATTTTATTCTTTTCTTCTTCTTCTTCTTGGGATTTTCGAGTATTGGATCTTGAGACATATATAGCGAGAACTTACGAAGAATGGAGTACCATACTTCAACAAATAGATGTTGACTAATTGGTTCATATACTTGTTGTCTAAAATAAGTGTAGGAATGTTGCAAGGTGAAACAATGTATCAAACACTATATCGAAACCCAAACCTAATATGCAAATCCAAATTAATACGAAAATACACAAGTGTATGTAGGAGATTAAGTGTACAGAGGTGAAATACATATATATGCATGCTTGGGGGTGTCCACGTGTCACGCCCCAGAACCAGAATACTGGAGAGCGGGGGCGGACATAGCCAGCTACGTATAATGAAATGGAATCCATCTCACCATACGGTCACGGCTGTCTAGATATGTGAGGGTTTATCTACAAGCCATCAGTCTCTTAAGGTCATAAATTATCCTATTGTCTCAATCTCAACCAACTAATAATAATCACAAGATATCAGATCACTAAATATACAATTGTAAGGCATCCTAAACATTACATATCCAGATGATCATGAAGCTAGTCGTATAAAATGTAAGGACTAGCAAGAGTTAAGTCATACATGATCAACCTCGAGTTGCCAATCATGTTACAGCCCGTAGGCAGACAGTAAGTGAAAGTGCATCGAGCTAACAGGTGCTCGTCGGCTAAACGCCTCAAAAGAATAATTTTTACAATAGAGTGAGCGAAACAAAATAGAAAACCCACTCGTTGCCCTGGTTCCGTCTAGTGTTCACCATTGGGCTGGAAGCTCGGTAGATCCTCGGAAGCTGCTCTGGTATCTGGCCATACAAAACCAGCTGGGTCAGACCCCAGAAAGAGCAAGTGCCACAAAGGAGGCCACGAAATAAGAACCAAAGCCAGCAAATCAGCACAATAATATAATTACATAATAAGAGACAGTAATTTAAGAAAAAGTATGATGGGTAATTTTAAAAGACAATCTTGTATAGAATCACTAAAAGACAGGACATATGGAAAAGCATGACAGGATGATATACGATGAGATAACCATGGAACTATTCAGATAGCCAGGTTATAACCCGTAAACCAAACAAGGACCGGGGTTGTAACCCTTCGTCTGAACGGAACTTGGTTTCCCTCACCATTTATCGACAAGATAAATATAAGAAATCAGGTCAAGTAACGATCTGGAGTGACAATTATTATAGTGACAATCTGGAGTGACAATCATTCTATCATTCTGGTACATTCTTACAATCAATCAATTCTAGACAATACTATACTGGACTAAACTCCATCCAAGCAATCACGGCCAATCATTGCCTACGGCTTTCTACATTAACTAACTAGGGTTATCACAATCCTAGTTACTAGCAAGATACAATGAGATGTTCCTCCAGCCACAAGCCCTGCAGCTAATCCAGGTTATCCAGGCGATTTGAATTCATTAAGCAGTTATCAATAATTATGTGCCCCACACGACGGTGAGCTGAAAATGTGCCCTACTCGACGGCAAGCTACAAGTCCAAACAATTGCGGCCGGGATAACGGGATTGCCTGTAACTGGGGAAATCTCTCATGACTACTGAATTATTCTAGTTATTAGCCTTAATCCATTTTAGTAGGTACTCCTGACCGTGGTACTCAGGAGTCCCATCCTAGACATGATACAAGACTGGCAAGCGGTTTTAACAAGCAAGCAAGAAAGAACCACCCACGGAGTCAAGGCAGGTCAAGTTAAGTTATCAAGTCATGTCAAATCAGGAGTGCGCCGCCACGGGCCACTATCATGTCAGATTGGTCATGTCAGGAGTGCACCACTACGGGTCACTGTCGTGTTATGCAAGTTCCTTGCCATACCAAGTCATGTACAATAGTCATTCCAAACATGTTAAGTAAAATCAAGTTCATGACAAAAGGCGCAAGGATATAAAATGGACGTAAAATATCTAATAAAATATCAATATACAGGACTATAGAAGAGCCAAGCTTAAAGAAAATAAAACCAAATCTCCATGATTGGACAAATTGCACAAGGGTCCCTGGGGTCGGGTTGCGCAGGAGTCAAGTGCGCCAGGAGCCAACTGCGCAGGGGTGAGCTGCGCAGCAGATGGATTGCGCTGGATCAGGTTGCGCAGGAATGGATGGCGCAGGGTCAGATTGCGCAGAGTATGGACTGCGCATGGATGGATTGCACAAGGGTAGACTGCGCAGAGTATGGACTGCGCATGAGCAGACTGCGCATGAGCAGACTGCGCAAGAATCCATGCGCACTCGGGTTGAGCACAGTTCGCCAAGAGGCCAGCTGCGCGGTCGGCGCTGCGCTAAAGAGCGCTGGCCGAGGGGGATGCGCAATCTAGCACTGCGCTAAAGAGCGCAGGCTGCTGTCTTCTTCTCCAGGCCGAGAAGAAGACTCCAAGAACTCCAAAGTTCAAAACTTCATAACTTGATCAAATCAAAACGAAATTTAGATTTTCAAAGCTCTAACTTGAGTAAAATTGAATTCTCTTCCACATGGAAGCATCAAAACAAACTAAAATCTAAGTTAAATAGATCAAAATCATGCAAATCCGAAAATAGTAAAAACCTACATCTAGAACAATGGAAACTCCAAATCACAAAATGTCAAGTTCTAATGTTGATCTCCATGGCCTAATCTAGCTAATAGACAAATAAAAAGTGATTCTCATGTGGTGGCAAGGTGCACTTGCCTATGGTGTGGAGAGTTGTGTGGAAGAAGGAAGAAGAAGAAGTTGTAGGAAATTAATAGAGTTATGGAGGAGAGAGAAAAGGTTGGTGGGTTTTAATGAGGGTGGTTGTGATGGAATGGAGGTGGAGAATAGGCTAAGGTGTTCCACTCATGATGAACCAAACCAACTCCACAAAATAAAACCAAGCCATGGTCCAAAACCCATTTACGAGAAACCAAATCCACAAGTCGAGAAAATAAAAAACGTGCCAAAATCAAATTACGAGTACAAATACGAAATACAGGAAATACGAAAAATGAGGGTGACAACTCTACCCACCTTAAAAGAATTTCGTCCTCGGAATTTAATCAGGGAGCTAGAGATTGCCACGACAAGCTACACTAAGCACAGACAAGCTACACTAAGCAGTTCAATCATACAATCATACAATGCAAGCAAGGAAGGAAAAACGTAAGGCATAAGAAAGACATTACACCTTACGAGTCAAACAAGTCGGGATATCGTGATCGGATATCATCCTCACACTCCCACGTTTGACTCTCCCAAGGAGCGATGAACTCAAGCAACATGAACTAAACTGATAGTCTTGCGCTTGAGGTCTCTCTCCTTGGTCAAACATGGACATGGGCCTCTCCTCATACGAAAAGGTTGGTACCAATAACCATTTTCGAATGATCTGGGACATGGCTCGGGCCCGGGATGTACCGTTGTAATTAGGATACATGAAATACGTCATGCACCCCGCATAATGACGGTAGAAAAGCAAGATGAGAGGACACATATACCTCTCGGTCGATTCTGAACCTGGGTCTGGGCTAGGGCAAACTGCCGCGGGTTCTGTTGCTGGAAAGTCTGGGCCTGAGTCGGCAATGGACTCGGCAACTGTTGTTGCTGCTGGACTGGTACTGGAGCTGGTGCTGGTCCCCTAACCGAGCGACTAGATACTGTTGATGCTAAATCGACTCTAAATGGGCAGGACCCCACCCTATGGTCCGGTGCCCCACACAACAAGCATAATCCCAGTGCCTTGCGACACTCTGACACAACGTGTCCAGGCTTCCCACAATAAGAACAACCTTCGGCGGAAGGCTGCGCTTGCTTCTGTTTCTGCAGAGGGTACGTCGGGGTCGAGTGCTGAACCGACGTTACTGAAGCTGCTCGCCTCGGAGTTCCAATAGTTAAAGTCCTAGCTGCTGGGGGTGGTGCTGAAGACTGATTCATCTGACTATGGGACCGCTTCCGACCTCCGGTCCTGTCTACTATTCTCTGGGAGGTATATTCGTGCCTCCTCGCTGCTCGCAAGACGGCATCAAAAGTTCTGTGCTCGAACTGCTCTACTGCCAATATGATCTCCAAGTGGAGCCCCTGCTGGAACCGCTGGGCCCTATCAAACTCGGTCGCCACCAAGGTGGGAGCAAACCTACTGAGCCTAGAAAACTCCGATGCATAACTGTCGACCGTCCTGCCTCCTTACTTCAAGTTGGCAAATCTGGTCTGCAGGTCATATCGAGCCACTGCGTCGAAATACTTGGTCTAGAATCTTTCGCTAAACACTGCCCAGGGAACGGGTGCTGTCAATCCCACCGCTTGCATGGCCCACCAGTTGCGGGCTAGATCTAATAACTGCAGGCGCACCACCGCCACCTTCTCGTCTTCTGGAGTCTTCGCGGCCTCTAGAATAACTTCTGTATCCTGGAGCCAAGCATCTGCGGTAATGGCATCCTCGGTGCCGTCGAAGAATGGAGGGTTCAGGCGCTTGAAACTGTTGGCTGCACTGTTTCCCGGATGACCGCCTCTGTTCAGAGCATCTTGTACTGCCTGGTGCAATGCATCACCTCGGCGATCTTGAGAAGCTAACAATGATCTGATGAGACCTTCCAAAGTGCCATCCTCAGGCTCTACTGGCTGGACTGGCTGAACTGGGGGCACTGGTCCTCCAGAAGGCATGGCTCGAGAGGCGGCTGTTGAGGACTGATCTTGATCTTCTTGCTGTTGCTGGGCTGCTGGCTGAGCTCCTTCTGGCTGATCAACAGGAATGATGCCACTGAAGCAATGGCATCAGGGATATTAAGGAAGGGCCAGGATAGAACAATGATACAAGCATGTTATCAAGTCAGGGATCCAAGGAGATTAGAAGATACGAGTGGAGATCAAAGGCGAGTACGGATTGAGACATCTATCTGGTAAACCCCCACATATCTTGATTGACAAGACCTGCATGGGCCACCACTTAAACCATGTCACGTCCCAGAACCAGAATACTGGAGAGCGGGGGCGGACATAGCCAGCTACGTATAATGAAATGAAATCCATCTCACCATACGGTCACGACTGTCTAGATATGTGAGGGTTTATCTACAAGCCATCAGTCTCTTAAGGTTATAAATTATCCTATTGTCTCAATCTCAACCAACTAATAATAATCACAAGATATCAGATCACTAAATATACAATTGTAAGGCATCCCAAACATTACATATCCTGATGATCATGAAGCTAGTCGTACAAAATGTAAGGACTAGCAAGAGTTAAGTCATACATGATCAACCTCGAGTTGCCAATCATGTTACAGCCCGTAGGCAGACAGTAAGTGAAAGTGCATCGAGCTAACAGGTGCTCGTCGGCTAAACGCCTCAAAAGAATAATTTTTACAATAGAGTGAGCGAAACAAAATAAAAAACTCACTCGTTGCCCTGGTTCCGTCTAGTGTTCACCATTGGGCTGGAAGCTCGGTAGATCCTCGGGAGCTGCTCTGGTATCTGGCCATACAAAACCAGCTGGGTCAGACCCCAGAAAGAGCAAGTGCCACAAAGGAGGCCACGAAATAAGAACCAAAGCCAGCAAATCAGCACAATAATATAATTACATAATAAGAGACAGTAATTTAAGAAAAAGCATGATGGGTAATTTTAAAAGACAATCTTGTATAGAATCACTAAAAGACAGGACATATGGAAAAGCATGACAGGATGATATACGATGAGATAACCATGGGACTATTCAGATAGCCAGGTTACAACCCGTAAACCAAACAAGGACCGGGATTGTAACCCTTCGTCTGAACGGAACTTGGTTTCCCTCACCATTTATCGACAAGATAAATATAAGAAATCAGGTCAAGTAACGATCTGGAGTGACAATCATTATAGTGACAATCTGGAGTGACAATCATTCTATCATTCTGGTACATTCTTACAATCAATCAATTCTAGACAATACTATACTGGACTAAACTCCATCCAAGCAATCACGGCCAATCATTGCCTACGGCTTTCTACATTAATTAACTAGGGTTATCACAATCCTAGTTACTAACAAGATGCAATGAGATGTTCCTCCAGCCACAAGCCCTGCAGCTAATCCAGGTTATCCAGGCGATTTGAATTCATTAAGCAGTTATCAATAATTATGTGCCCCATACGACGGTGAGCTGGAAATGTGCCCTACTCGACGGCAGGCTACAAGTCCAAACAATTGCGGCCGGGATAACGGGATTGCCTGTAACTGGGGAAATCTCTCATGACTACTGAATTATTCTAGTTATTAGCCTTAATCCATTTTAGTAGGTACTCCTGACCGTGGTACTCAGGAGTCCCATCCTAGACATGATGCAAGACTGGACAAGCGGTTTTAACAAGCAAGCAAGAAAGAACCACCCACGGAGTCAAGGCAGGTCAAGTTAAGTTATCAAGTCATGTCAAGTCAGGAGTGCGTCGCCACGGGCCACTATCATGTCAGATTGGTCATGTCAGGAGTGCACCACTACGGGTCACTGTCGTGTTATGCAAGTTCCTTGCCATACCAAGTCATGTACAATAGTCATTCCAAACATGTTAAGTAAAATCAAGTTCATGACAAAAGGTATAAGGATATAAAATGGACGTAAAATATCTAATAAAATATCAATATACAGGACTATAGAAGAGCCAAGCTTAAAGAAAATAAAACCAAATCTCCATGATTGGACAAATTGTGCAAGGGTCCCTGGGGTCGGGTTGCGCAGGAGTCAAGTGCGCCAGGAGCCAACTGCGCAGGGGTGAGCTGCGCAGCAGATGGATTGCGCTGGATCAGGTTGCGCAGGAATGGATGGCGCAGGGTCAGATTGCGCAGAGTATGGACTGCGCATGGATGGATTACGCAAGGGTAGACTGCGCAGAGTATGGACTGCGCATGAGCAGACTGCGCATGAGCAGACTGCGCAAGAATCCATGCGCACTCGGGTTGAGCGCAGTTCGCCAAGAGGCCAGCTGCGCGGTCGGCGCTGCGCTAAAGAGCGCTGGCCGAGGGGGATGCGCAATCCAGCACTGCGCTAAAGAGCGCAGGCTGCTGTCTTCTTCTCCAGGCCGAGAAGAAGACTCCAAGAACTCCAAAGTTCAAAACTTCATAACTTGATCAAATCAAAACGAAATTTAGATTTTCAAAGCTCTAACTTGAGTAAAATTGAATTCTCTTCCACATGGAAGCATCAAAACAAACTAAAATCCAAGTTAAATAGATCAAAATCATGCAAATCCGAAAATAGTAAAAACCTAGATCTAGAACAATGGAAACTCCAAATCACAAAATATCAAGTTCTAATGTTGATCTCCATGGCCTAATCTAGCTAACAGACAAATAAAAAGTGGTTCTCATGTGGTGGCAAGGTGCACTTGCCTATGGTGTGGAGAGTTGTGTGGAAGAAGGAAGAAGAAGAAATTGTAGGAAATTAATGGAGTTATGGAGGAGAGAGAAAAGGTTGGTGGGTTTTAATGAGGGTGGTTATGATGGAATGGAGGTGGAGAATAGGCTAAGGTGTTCCACTCATGATGAACCAAACCAACTCCACAAAATAAAACCAAGCCATGGTCCAAAACCCATTTACGAGAAACCAAATCCACAAGTCGAGAAAATAAAATACGTGCCAAAATCAAATTACGAGTACAAATACGAAATACAGGAAATACGAAAAATGAGGGTGACACCACGTGTCCAACAAATGGACACAAAGTGTCCAAAACCTCACGAACACACTGTATCAGTGAACACATGGTCGTAACGTGTCTCCGTGTCCATTTTGGACACGAAAAACACCTCAATTAGGGTTAGGGTTTACCTTCAGTCTCCTCACGGTGGTGGAAGAGGAGGAGGAGGACAAGTTTGGTGGTGGAGGAGAAGGGGATTAAGTGTACAGAGGTGAAATACATATATATGCATGCTTGCGGGTGTCCACGTGTCCAACAAATGGACACAAAGTGTCCAAAACCTCACGAACACACTGTATCAGTGAACACATGGTCGTAATGTGTCTCCGTGTCCATTTTGGACACAAAAAACACCTCAATTAGGGTTAGGGTTTACCTTCAGTCTCCTCGCGGTGGTGGAAGAGGAGGATCTCGCGGTGGAGGAAGAGAAGGGGCTCGCGGTGGAGGAGGAGGAGGAGGAGAAGGGGCTCGCCGGAGGGAGGAGAAGGAGCTCGCGGTGGAGGAGGAGGATGAGCGGCGCCGGAGGGAAGGGGGTCGGGCTGTCGTCGAGGTCGGGAGAAGAGGGGCGGGAACAAAGAATTTGGGGAGAGGGAGAAATGAAAATTGGAACCGAGGAAACCCTATTTAGCAGAAATTAACGACGCCCGAAATACGTCGCAAACCGTCGGTATTGGTTTAATATTCGGCGACGTTATAATCGTTGCGACGCTAAACGTCGCTGAACTGATAAAACTAGCGACATTTTCCGATAAATTAACGACGTTGGTTTTTATTAGACTATAGGTAGTCGCAATATGTCGCTGTATGTCGCTACCAGCGACGTATTGTGACGCTTAAATTTGGCGTCGCTAAAACCAAAAATATTGGCGACGTTTTAAGTTGGCGTCGCTAATTACGTCGCTGATATGACTTATTTTGGTAGTGCTAGTACTTTGCAGTCCTTCGGGGACTTGGGTTATGTCACACCCCAGAACCAGAATACTGAAGAACGGGGACGTGCACAGCCAGCTACGTATAACGGAACAGCAACCATCCCGCTATACGGTCACGGCTGTCTAGCTATGTGAGGGTACGCTACAAACCATCAGTCTCTTAGGGTCAAATCAAGCTATTGTCTCAATCTCAACAAGTAATGATAGTAACAAGATATCAGACCACCAAATTTACAATTGTAAGGCGTCCCAAACATTACATATCCAGATGATCATGAAGCTAGTCGTACAAAATGTAAGGACTAGCAAGAGTTAAGTCATACATGATCAACCTCGAGTTGCCAATCATGATTACAGCCCGTAGGCAGACAGAAAGTAAAGTGCATCGAGCTAACAAGTGCTCGTCGGCTAAACGCCTCAAAAGAATATCAGTTAACAATACAGTGGGAGAAACAAAAAAAGAAAACCCACTCGTTGCCCGGGTTCCGTCTAGTGTTCACCATCGGGCTGGAAAGCAGGTAGATCCTTTGCTACTGCTCCGGTATCTGGCCATACAAAACCAGCTGGGTCAGACCCCAGAAAGAGCAAGTGCCACAAAGGAGGCCACGAAATAAGAACAAAAGCCAGCAATCAGCACAATAATATAATTACATAACAAGAGACGGTAATTTAAAAAAAAGCATGATAGTTAGATATAAAAGACAAATCTTGTACAGAATCGATAAAAGACAGAACATATGGAAAGGCATGACAGGATGATATACGATGAGATGACCATGGGACTATTCAGATAGCCAGGTTACAACCCGTAAACCAAACAAGGACCGGGGTTGTAACCCTTCGTCTGAACGGAACTTGGTTTCTCCCACCATTTATCAGCAAGATAAAATACGCGAATTCAAGACTTGCAATTAAACATGATTAAGGTAAAGCACGAGTAATCATGTCATGTCATGACCTTGCACAGGATCAGGACAGGACAAGAGGGACTAGACTCCATCCAATCAATCACGGCCAAGCAAGTACTACGGCTTACTACTTTAACTAACTAGGGTTATCACAGACCTGATTACTAACAAGATGCAATGAGAATTCCAAGTCCGATTACCTGTTTGTTACTACCTGAATGCTTCCAGCAAGAAAAGGAAAAGATAGCATGATATAGCAGACACACTGTAGTAAGATACATGTGTCCTAAGGTACCACGCTCGACGGCGGGCTGAAAGTGCGCTCATCTCGACGGATAGCAACAAATCCCATGTATATATATATATAAGGCCGGGACCAAAGGGGCAACAGGTAACTGGGAAATTCTCCATGAACTAATTGATCAATCTAGTCATTAACCTAGCCAGATTCAGTATGAATCCCTGACCGTGGGAACCAGGGAGTCACGTCCTAGACATGATGCAAGACAATACGAGTGGATTGCACAAGCAAGCAGGAACACCCACGGTGTCAAGACAGGTCAAGCTAAGTTATCAAGTCATGTCAAGTCGGGAGTGCGCCGCCACGGGCCACTATCAAGTTATCAAGATAATTCATGTCAGGGTACTTGTCAGGAGTGCGCCACGACAGGCCACTTATCAAGTCAGGTTGGTCATGTCAGGAGTGCACCATTACGGGTCACTGTCATGTTATGCTAGTTCCTTGTCATACCGTGCCATGTACAATAGTCATTCCAACATATTAAGTAAAATCAAGTTCATGACAAAAGGCGTAAGGATATAAAATGGGCGTAAAATATCTAATAAAATATCAATATACAGGGCTATATAAGAGCCAAGCTCAAGAAAAACAAATTAATCATAGACAAGTGGGTTGTGCAAGAGGGTCAGGGGTTGGGCTGCGCAGGGTATGCACTGCGCATGGAAGAGCTGCGCAAGAGTTGCCTTGCGCAAGGGTTACCTTGCGCAAGGGTAGACTGCGCATGGGGTCAAAGGGCACAGGGTTAAAGGGGCAAAGGGGATGTACTGCACAATGGGTCATTGCGCATGGACCAAGGGTACAGGGGCTGCCTTGCGCACTGATTGGATTACGCAATGGAGGATTGTGCATGGGTAGACTGCGCAGAGTATGGACTGCGCAAGATCAGGTTGCGCAAGAATGGATGGCGCAGGGTCAGATTGCGCAAGGGATGGATTGCGCAGAAGTGGACTGCGCAGGAGCAGATTGCGCAAGGGATGGATTACGCAGAAGTGGACTGCACAGGAGCAGATTGCGCAAGGGATGGATTGCACAGAAGTGGACTGCGCAGGAGCAGATTGCGCATGAGCAGACTGCGCATGGGCAGACTGCGCATGAATCCATGCGCAGTCGGGTTGAGCGCAGTTCACCAAGGGGCAAGCTGCACGGTCGGCGCTGCGCTAAAGAGCGCTGGCCGAGGGGGATGCGCAATCCAGCACTGCGCTAAAGAGCGCAGGCTGCAGGCTGCTACTCCAGGCCGAGAAGAACACCAAGAACACCAAAAATTCAAATTTTTCATATCTTTGTCAAATCAAAGCCAAATCTAGATTTTCAAAGTTCCAACTTGAGTAAAATTGAATTCTCTTCCACATGGAAGCATCAAAACCCACAAAAATCCAACCAAAATAGATCAAAACTATGTAAATCCGAAAATAGTTAAAACCTAGATCTAGAACAATAGAAACTCCAAATCACAAAATGTCAAGTTCTAATGTTGTTCTCCATGGCCTAATCTAGTTAATGGACAAATAAAAAGTGGTGCTTATTTGATGGCAAGGTGCACTTGCCTAATGGGTTGGAGAGTTGTGTGGAGGAAGAAGAAGAAGAATTAATGGAGGAAAATAATGAGGAGAGAGAGTGTTAGGTGGGGATTTTAATGGGGGAGGATAAGTTGTGTTGAGGGTGGAGGTTAGCTAAGATGGTCCAATGCATAATAAACCAAACCAAACCAATTCCTATCCAAATAAAACCAAGCTCCATTAATCAGAATTAATCCAGGAATGATAAATGACAATTAAACTACAATGCTAAGTATGAAATATACCACAACTTAACTGGTCAAGAAAAAAAAAATACTGGTCAGAAATACGATCACGTATAAAATACGTATCACGAATTTCGGGGCACTACAGGTTATGTTTGTCTCTTGTTATCAAACTCTCGTGGGGAGAGTCTTCTTATTTGTCTTTTGTAGTAATGAACATCTTGCATGTATTAAGCTATCACTTTCATATATAAATACATGCTTTTTATTCTATACTCTTGTTCTCATTATTGTAATTTTTTAAAATTTGTTTTTCCATCTATGACTAAGTGACAAAGGGGGAGAAAACGTATTGAGGGGGAGTTGTCTTCCTACGAGGGAGTTACTCCCTGAAGATGCTCTCTCTCTATTTTGTCAATTATCAAAATGGGGGAGATTGTTGGCACATTTTATTTTGATTATTAACAGCATCTTCGTAGTTTAGTTTTCTGCGTCTTCAGATACATATCCTCTCAGAAGCTCAACTACATAAAGACTTTCCGTTCAAGAGCATCCATCCTTCGCATCGAAGATTGAAGCAGCTACCGGCGCTTCTTGCATAAGATGGCGTTCTCCTGCTTAGAGTCTTCGTGTCTGTACAAGTCTAGGTATATCTGTAAACACCTAAGGACGGATGACAAGTAAAAAAATAAGTCAAAAATCAAATACCTACAGAGCGGCATACCGGCGGCATGATTCGACATACCGGCGGTATACCATTTTTAGAGTCTAGAAAGTTGCTGTGACAAATTGTCGGCATACCGGCGGCATGCTTCGGCATACCGATTTGTGTCCAGAAAGTTGCTGTGACAAATTGTCGGCATACCGACGGCATGCTCCGGCATACCGACGGTATACCGTTTTTAGCGACCCAAAAGTTGCTGTGACAAATTGTCGGCATACCGACGGTATACCGTTTTTAGCAACCCAAAACTTGCTGTGACAAATTGTCGGCATACCGACGGCATGCTCCGGCATACCGACGGTATACCGAGTTTCAAATATTTGGTTTTTGATTTGCTCTGACTAGCATTAATGGCCGTATTTAATGCTCTCAAACGGTTATTAATATGACCGTTACTATTTGGCCGGTATACCGACGGTATGTCGCTGCATACCGACGGCATGCCGGTCTGCCTGTATTCAGAAGCATTAAATGCCTCCAACTCTTGGTTTCTCTATAAAAGAAAGCCCTCTCTCTCTTGAGGACTTTACCAACTCTTGCCATAAATTTTCCAACAACCAAGAACTCCACCATTAATACTCTTCAAGCTTTTAATTGTCATCCTCTCCCAAAGTGATAGAGTATTTAAGAGTTGTAAATTTCGATCTTCACGTGTTAGAAGATCAACAAGTTTCTCTTCTCATTTGTTTGAAGTTGGCGAGCCTTCGTAAGAAAACTCGTGTGTTGAAGTTGGCGAGTCTTCGGATCCAAACTCGTGTTGAAGTTGGCGAGTTCTTCGGATCCAAACTCGTGTGTACTATTTGACTAAATAGTGGATTTAAGCCGGAGAGAGTTCCGGGACTGGATTGCCTCAAGCGAGGATACCAGGATACATCTTGTGTTTGATCTTCTCACTCTTTATTTTTATTTGTCATATATTGCTTCTGTTGCACTAGTTATATTTTATTTTCCTATTCACCCCCCCTCTAGGGTTCTACAAGTTCAACGTTGCTGATCAAACGGCGTATGTATCGATATGGTCAAATTAACAGCAAACTTATATGCAAATTATGAAAATAAAAAAATAATATGCAAAAATTTCAGAGAAAAACTCAACTAACATAATATATGAATACAATTTTTTTCTTTTCAAATTTATATTTTCATAATTTGCATATCAATCTATTTTTCAATTTGACTGAATCGATACGGGTTAATATTTTTTCGTGTGGACCTTGTAGTTCCCCGCTCCTCGTGGTCCACTATGTAATACCTACGGCTTGCTGACTCAGTCTCGAACTGAGTATTTTGGAAAAACCTTTGCCGGTATCGATTGATCACGGATGAAATGCAATGAACCTTTCCAACTGATGGATCGGCTTCTATTGAAATGAGTCCAATAGTTTTCGTTGGATGTTTTCTTTCGCTGCTTGGTTTTGATGAATGCGTTTTCGTGTTGGTTTTCGATGATTGGTTTTCATTGTTCACTTTCATCGCATTTCGCATTCATTTCGAATCTTGAGAGAAAGAGACCGAAGTATGCTAATCAACTGTTGGTGCCAATGTAGGACGCGTGAACTGTTCGTGAACGGCGCGTGAAGTCCCTCCTTTTCTCAACTAAGATTCATCTTGGTGAGTTGCTCTAACCGGGCTTGCATTTATTTGTACGCCCTAATAAAAATGATCTCTAGTCCACTCTGTTGCCTCGTTCCTATGATCAACGATACCACAATAACAAAAGATAAGAGAAGATAAATGAATCAAATTGAATGTTTGCTCAAGTGCTGCTAAACATCTGTTTCAAATGAATGATCATATGCTCTGTGGCTAGTATGCTATAAAAGTGTAGACATGTGCAGACGGGCTTGTACATGTTGAGAGGAATAAGAATAATGCATGAAATGAACATGTCATATATCTGTTAAGACATGAAATGAACGCGTCCTGGCCCGTAAACAAAATCTGATACATCTGATAGAACTGCTAGAGCATACATTGGTCTCGAACAACTTGTATACAAGGTAAAATCTGTCGCTCGGGTGGTATCTGGGGGCGCCTGGAACCACTCGGCCTAGGAGAGATTAAGAGCACCCTGGGGTAAAGGAGACCTCATGTTAAAAGGGTAGCCGACATCCGAGTCCTTAGCGACGAGCTGAACCAAAGAGTCACAGCGGCTAATCATGGGAAATAACCCCGTGGACCATCATGTAGATAGGCCACATGCATGACCCTAAGTATGGACTTCAATATCTGCAAGATTGAAACATGAGTTATTTGTTATGCAAATTGTGCTAACATATTTTTGTGCAGGGATGACTGTCGGCGATGGGTAAGTTGGTTATATAATATTCTTCTGTCTTGTTTCTTGTGAATTGTTAAAAAGAACCTAGACAAGTAGAAAGAGCACTAGTAAATATGTAGCTTCACATGTTGAATTAGTGCAGATATTTGTGAGTTTCGGCGAAGAGCCGCTCGCCAGTACATGATGTGTGCTGACCCACGTTGTGGGCATCCTTTTCAGAAAGCAAAGGAGATAGGGGGATTTCAAGTGAGGCATTAAAGCTCGTCTAGCCCAGTAGAGCTGTGGACTGCCTCGAAGCTACTTTTCATTACAGTCAAGTTGTAAGTTTTTTTTTCTTTGAAGGTGTCTTTTCATTTTCAGCTTGTAATAAAGGGATATGATGTATGGGCATTGCGACTATTTTCAAAAGAGAGTTTTAAAGAGAATCATGTAGCCAAGATAAGACAATCTGAGTTTGCAAAGTTTTGTACTTGTATTCCTATCAAATTTATCAATAAAAGAAGTATTTCCATTTCAAATCTCTGAGTCTAATATTTGGTTTTCTGCAATAAATGGGTGCGTGCGTGTGTTTTGCTTGACTAGTTGTTTTGTGCAGGTACATTGGCCTTGTGCAAGCGCAACTTAGGCTTGCACGGCATCACGCCTTAGCGAGGACGAACGATCCCGCAGGGATCCAGGCAAGACGGACGACCCTAGCGGGATCGGGACGTGACAGACCTAGGATCGCGACATGACCTAAGAAATTGGATCGACATTGTCGAACTACCCATTCGAGATTATTTTTAGCAAATTCGATGACACTTAATTTTGGTTGTTCTATAAAAGACTAATACTATATATCTCTATATAAATGTTGTTGAGGTTGAAGTCAACATAAATTCTAACTGAATCAGAATTCATCTCAAAAAAGGAAAAAAAAAACGAACGAGAGTAGGAATCATATAAACGTTGATAGATTGTAGTAAAATATCAGAGAGCCGATTTTACGGTATAAACGGGTATAATACGGTAGGGAACCAAACGCAACCCGAAACTTACATGGGTACGGTGGTCCTGCCCCAAACCTTAGATTCTACGGAAAATGCTAAGTTTACTACCAAAAATTTACAACTTTCTTACAATCCACACCCACCCCCTGCTAACATGGTCCCATCCGGTCCCACCTCTTCCCCAATCAAAGGATGCGATGTAAGCGGTTGTAAAGCTTACAACCAAAATTGGCCCGGCCCGAGACTAGAACTATCGGCCCGGCCCGGCCCACATCACCAGTGACCTAAAAACAGATGAAAGAGGAAAGAGAAGGGGGGGTGGCGCTCACGGAAGGAAGGGGGGAAACGAACACAAGGGCTGCTAACGGAATCTGTCCGGAATCGAGCGGAAAATTTTGCTACAACAATGTCCCACTCGCCCAGCCTCGAAGGTTCGATCAATATCCATTCAATTCAGAATCTCAACATAAATTCCTCCCATTTTTTCCTAATTATTATTTTTTTCTTCTTCTGTAACTTCGTACAAATTACATATTCTAGCGTTTCAAAAACTACACGTTCAACAACAACAACAACATCCTTTGTTAATTGTTGGTATCGTTCCGCTGATATTTGTTATCATTGTCTGAACTTGTGGACATTGGTTCAAGTAGTGAGTTAACTGTATATAATTCTCAAACCTCCGTACCGCTGCACCGAAATTCTAGAGTTGCGACGAGGGTAGAAGGTCTCCACATTAGGCCGAACACCTACACGGGAACTCTAGAGCGTTGGTGATGGTTGAGGGTTAATATTTATACTACTCGACATGCCCCTGCAGGTCGAAGACCGATCTCATTGGCCGATAAAACGCTCGCCACAGGAGATTCGACTCTAGGTCAAGTAGTGAGTTAACTGTATATAATTCTCAAACCTCCGTACTGCTGCACCGAAATTCTAGAGTTGCGACGAGGGTAGAAGGTCTCCACATTAGGCCGAACACCTACACGGGAACTCTAGAGCGTTGGTGATGGTTGAGGGTTAATATTTATACTACTCGACATGCCCCTGCAGGTCGAAGACCGATCTCATTGGCCGATAAAACACTCGCCACAGGAGATTCGACTCTAGGTTGCTCTGATACCATGTTTAAAGCAAGGTTCGAAGTGTCGGTATCAAGCAATTCCTATGAGTATCGGTATCGACGGTTTTGGATTCTTTTGGTATCGGAAAGCAAATAATTATTAATAAATTATTAACAATCTAGAAAATATATTTTATACATATAGGCATAATTTAAAGTATTGTCATGTTGTTTCTTAGTAGTTTTGAAATTGAATGAAATAAAAGTCACCTTTGCCAATTGATTTACATGAGATAAGTTTTCTTCTTTTACATTCCTTTACAACCTTCCTATGCTTTTACATCCTTGCTGATTGGTCTTTTTCGTTCAATTTTCTTTGCCGAATTGACCGAAAAGAGATCCCTAATGTCGCTATCAGTCAGTATCGGGTATCGGTCGGTATCGAATCGAGACATGCCAAACCGTATCGATATCGGCCATATCGGATCGGTATCAGCCGATACTGCAAACTATGGTTTAAAGTCCTTGTCACTTGTACGAAAATTCTAGAGCATTGTTGAGGATTATATTTATATTATTTAACAATGCCCTTTTTATATTGTGAGACAAAAGAAGGAATGAGGGAGATCCCAGCCAAATTCTAAGATAAAGCATTAGATATCATCATACAAGTATGAGGTTCATTTATACAAGTATAATGAGTTAATGACTTAATTCTGAGATAGAACATTATAAACAAGAACTGTGATGAGAGTTGAGGGACATACATTATTGCAATAATAATTTCAGTTGAGGTTTGTTAAAGTTTCTGCCACCTGCACCAAAACTATAGAGCGTTGGCGAGAGTTTAGGGTTAATATCCATATTATTCTAACATGCCCCCACGAGTCGAAGGTCCATTTCGAACAGAGAGTTGGGCGGAGAGCTAGATTCACGCAACGGTATTTTCTTTTATAATCCACTTGAAATTAATATGTGCCAGAGGATTCGAATATGTTTACTTCGATACCATGTTGAATTCCATGCCATTTGTACTGAAACTCAAGAGCATTGGTGAGGGTTAATATCCATTTAGCAAGGTTCGTCTCAAAGAACCCTAGTGACTATGTTTTTGAACAGGTAACCGCCCCTTACTATTTCCACTTTAGAATTATTTACAAAGTTATTATCCCCCCCCCCCCCCCCCTTCTCTCAAAGTTACCGCCTTTGTCGTCATTTTTTTTGTTCATGTTTCTTTCTAGGTTTTTATTTGCCCCTTTTTATTATTTATTTTTATTTAGTACAATACTGTGAGTCTAATCTGGTTGTGTTTGTATTTTTCACAGCTTCTGGATATGAGAGTGAGGATAGCTCTGTGAATGAGATTGACATGAATGCTTCAGGTATTGTTTATTTATCATGGTACGGTCCTTGCTTATGCATATTTTGAACATGCAGTTTAATTTAAGTTGTTTACTTGCACGCACGACACAAGGCATGGTTGGCTGTTCCATAGATTTTGCAAGTTTGTAGGGAACCATTGGGTTGAGGTCCAAAGTTAGGTTATCATCTTGAGTGTTGAGAATATAAGCGAACTATTTGAAATTTCTTGTGCACAGTTGATATTAATGATACATTATTGTCAAGGTTGTGATCCCAATCAGAATTAACCTCGATTCTTGTAATGTGTAGATAATACAACCATCTAAACCAAATTTAATTTTTTGATAGCGAGTACGCGTTGGAAGAATTCCATTTTCATGTCGTATGGTCACATACCCTATTTCGGAGAGATCACATAGGTTATGTGCAATTCTAGATGAATTTAAAATATAATGAACATGATACATCATGACTAATTTCTGTAGTACATACCCATACTTATATGTGTACATTCATCATCATCCCATACTCAAAACCTAGTTCTCACAATTTCATTTTTTTTATCAAATTTGTTTAGATTCACAAGAGAATTGTAATTCTATCATATGTATATTTTAATTAAACATCAAATTATACGATTTGAACAATGGAAGTTGGGTTTTGTCATGATTCGAGACTTTCTTTAAAAATTAGGATTCTAATTTTTACTAGTCATTACAAAAATTAAATATGCGATCACAATTTAATCTATTTCACAAAACCTAAACTAACTATATTGACACAATTTCAATTGTAGCTCATATAGAAATTTTGGTAGGGAAGTAGGGATTCATCCAAGAAATTAATTAATGCTAGCAATAGCAATTTGAATCAAAGAAAATATAATAAAATGTGGTGGGGCTTGCCTTCAAAATTTTGGGGAAGAACACCAAGTGAGAAGAATCTCCTCTCCTTCCTCTTCTTTTATTTTTTTTTTCTGTTTTTTTTTCTCTCTCCCCTCTTTTTCCCTCCCCTCATCTTTCTCTCTTGGGCAACCGGCCTCCTTCCCCCTTTTTTCCTTTCATTTTTTAAACAAAACAAGGGGGTGAGTCACATATTGGGTTAGACGTGGTCTTGACACCTAATCATTTGAGGTGTCAAGTGAAAGTGTAAATTAGGAATTTGCAAGGGGTTATTCTAAAAAAATAATAAAATTTTAATTAAAAAGTGATTAAGGAGGAAGTTAGGTGAGGGGTATGTAGGGTTTGATTAGGATAGGAATAATGGATATAACATTGGGTTTAGGAAAGAACTATGAAAATGATTAAGTGGAAGAAATAATTAAATGAATTTGACATATAAATGACTTATTAAAATTAATAAAAAATATGAATAATAAAAAATTTGACACAAATTTCGAGGTAAATATTAAATTATAAATTCTCGGGTTCGTGACGGTAATCCCAATTGAAGTCAGGATGTAACTTGGATATGGATACAAAATTACTAGAGTAAATATGGACGCAAAATACAATAAAATACAAAAAATCTTCATAGATATAAATTATGAAAATCATAATATTTTAAGAAACCAATTAAAATTTTATTCTTGATTTACGAAAATACGAAAACTATATTTTTGTACCAATACAAAAAAAGAGTAAAATAAAATATAATTTTTTTTCCAAAGATCATATTTTAATGTAGGACTCACCTGGATTCCCAATGAACTCCTACTTGTTCATCCCCAAACATAAGGTCTATTCCAAGCACAGCCCTCGTATGTTTTTGATCCGTTGGTGAATGTGCATTATCGGACCAATACTCCAAAATTGGTGTCGTATCTTTTGTGGATGTGTCTGATTCACATCATCCATGACAGTCACTTAAAAAATACACTAGTTTTAAAACTTGTCCCATCTCCATGTCGTTTTATCCATAGTTTCGTCTTATGTTCGTATTACGCATGACACAGTCACTTCAAAATACTCTAGGACGTCAAAACTGTCCCATCTCCATGTCTGTTCTATATATAGTTTCGTCTTATATTCATATTAGTGCATGAAGTTCAATAATACTATCTTTGTTGCTTAATCACTCTAAAATACAACTATGTATAATATTGCACGTACACAACGAGCAGCGACATGGAGGGGTGTTTGCACTTTGCAGGGATGTGGAGTGGAGGGGGTGTGCCTCAAGGGGTTGGCTGACGGTGGTGACTAAGGGGAGGCATTATGGCTTAGTTTCGTTTTCAATTTTTCAGGAAAGGGGAGGAAGGAGGGGGTTGGCCGCGACGGGAGATGGGGCGGGGGTGCTTGGGGATGGGATTAGGGTTAGATTAAGAGTAGGGTTTGTTGTAAATAATTATTTAAGTATATTTTAATTTATATTGAATAGATAATTAATTATTATGGTTGGGACTAGCGTTAGGGCATTTTGATTATTTTGTACTTGCAGTTATCTAAAACTACAAAAAAGTGATAATCCAGGGTACTAAAGTGCTAAAACTGAACAATTGAGGGTATTTAAGTGAAATTTTGCCATATGTTTATATATAGTCAAGCACCTCTAGCTCAATTCCACGACATAGAGTTCCACGGCTGGGTGGGTTTGATTCCAAGGGGTAGCATAATTTCCACCATTTAATTTCCCAAGAGGTAGGTCCGTGTGGATTCCTTCGGGAGTAGATAGGTCGGTGCAATGCGGGACGAATGTGCGGCTTTTTGCGATGCTGTGTATGCGATTCATTCATTCTAACCAATGGAACGACTTCTATCTTGGGCTTGACGGCTTGTCCACATAATTGTTTTCCAACCGAAATCAGTCTATGTACAGACCAAATCAGTACCCGTTAAAATTTCAGGGTTTCAACCTGCAAAAAAAGGTACTAGATATATATATTCCAGTTTTTATCAACAGTACCAACATTCTAGCCAATGGAGGTACTTGTTTCGCCTTGTCCACAGAAGAGTTTTCGTAGCCAAACCAGTCTATGTACAGGTCAAATCGGTAACCGTTAAAAGCTGTTCCACTTAAGCACAAACTAAAGTCAATCCAACTAGGTTACATTAGACTAAGCCGACCTGAATCCATATTTGAATCAGCCCAAATTCATACTGTCAACTCATAGATTATAGAATAATCTAGCTAAGTATGTAAAATGTAGATTTAGCACAAGTTTAAGAAGAATCGAGGCAATTCATATTAATGGTTAAGAGATGCCTAAGAGAGTTTTTGCTATTAATGGCCAAAACATCACATCCGAATGTTAGCGAAGATGAATTGCACAAATAGGTTAAAATAGTATCTCTAGTATCATTTAGTATGTCTATTTCCTTTCTAGGGAATAGATCTCAGAACACTGCCTATTGCATGTGGTTTGAGGTGATACACTTGCAAAGTACACCTCTGAATTTAAATGTTGGAGCATAGGGTTCCATTCATTTAATTCTTTTTACTTGGTTTTAGTTACTATTATTCTTTGCTAACCCCTAGTTATTTTTGCTAGCTGATGAGGAAGAAGAGGGTACTGAAAGAGGTGGCCGGGGCATAAAAGATAGTGAGTTGATTACTGAACGTGTGAATGAAAGTGACAAGGGAATTGCAAGCACAGAAGAAGATCCCATTCAAGCTGAGCTAGCCAACTGCATCTTGAAATGCAAAGCAGTATTTA
>JANAVB010031820.1:0-80206 GCA_029216955.1 Iris pallida
ATGATTACTAAGGACACCCCATGTAAAAAATAAATAAAAATAAAAATTGGAATTCCTATTCTACCCCCCTCTTTCCATGCTGCTCCCCACCCCCCCCCCCCCCCCCCCCCCCTCCCCGACGCCGACCGGCCTCCGCCCCCCTCGCCTGCTTCCCCGACCCCCCTCCCCTCCCCGACGCCGACCGACTTCCGCCCCCTCCCCTGCTCCCCCCCCGACCCCCCCCCCCCCCCTTCCCTCCTCCTCCCTCCTCCTCCGACCCCCTCTCCTCTTCCTCCGCCCCCGACCCCCCTCCCCTCCTCCTCCCTCCTCCTCCTCCGATCCCCCTCCCCTCCCCTACGCCGACCGACCTCCGCTCCCCTCCCCTGCTCCCCCCCCACCCCAACCCCAACAGTCCGACCTCCGCCCCCCCTCCTCCGGCACCCCCCTCCTCCGCCCCCCTCCCCTCCTCCTCCCTCGTCCACCAACCCCCCCTTCCCTCCTCCTTCCTCCTCCTCCGACTCCCTCCCCTGCTCCCCCGCCCACCCCCTCTCTCCTCCTCCGACACCCCTCCCCGCCTCCCTCCCTCCGACCCCCCTCCCCTCCCCCTCGCTCCTTCGATCCCCCTCGGGTTGAGGAGGAGGGGAGGGGGTCGGAGGAGGAGGCGGGGAGGGGGGCGGAGGAGGAGAGAGAGGGGGTCGGGGGAGCAGGGGAGGGGGTCGGAGGAGGAGGGAAGGGGGGGTCGGGGGAGCAGGGGAGGGGGCGGAGGTCGGTCGGCGTCGGGGAGGTGGGGGAGGGGGGGGGGGGGGGGGGGTGGGTGGGGAGCAGCATGGGAAGAGGGGGTAGAATAGGAATTCCAATTTTTTTTATTTTTATTTTATTTTTTATGGGGTGTCCTTAGTAATCTATGGGGTGTGTATAGTCGGACCCTTATATAATAGTAGAGAATATTATAGAGGCTTTAAAATGGTTCAAAACGACAAGACTTTAAGCCGTATGTATATAATTGTGTAAGTAAAAAAAAATAAATCTAATTAATTTCTATACTTTAACAAACTTGTATAAAATTCTAAAAGCATGTTATTAATTATCTAACTACATGTAATTTTCTAACTAAACATATATCCAAAGTCCTAAAAATATATCAAATATATTTATAGCAAACAATAATCTCTATAAAGGCTTCAAAACGGCTTAAAATGAGTCGTAGCCGTATATCTATAATTGCCTAATTAATTTCTAAACCTTCTTAAGGAGCGTGTACGAAATTCTAAAATTATGGTATTATCTAACTACCTAGTATTATCTAACTAAAAATATATCTAAAGTCCTAAAAAGATACCTATAAAAATAATAATTAAAATATATTCAAATCATATTTAAACTATTTTAATATTATCTAACTAAGCATATATCCAAAATTCTAAAAATATATCAGTACCAATTCCTAATTAAAATATATTCAAATCATATTTAAACTATTTTAATATAATTAAATTTATACGAATTTTTCAACAATATTAGAGATTATTTTTCCTACCAAAATCATATTGCCTAAACATAAAAAAATGTCAAAAATTATTTGTGTAAAAATACTTGCAACGTAGGTGAACATGAGTACTATAATTTAATAAAAGAACGACATTTGGAGGTATTTTAAAAAAATTGTTTGGTTAATAGATCATTGACAGCAAGAGTATGATGAAATGAGTAAAAAGAAAATGGATGAGAAAAATGAGAGTATAATAATTCATAAATGAAAAGTTATGTTAATAGTAGCCTACTATTCTTTTATGCGGGACTCATAACTGCATTTTTTTTTTCCTGATAATATGAGAGATTTTTAAGTAATTAGCAAGTTTTAGAGGACCTATATAATTTTTTTTTTTTTTTTTTTTTTATGTAAAAGAATTAGATTTAAGCGAGATTTTCTTTTACTTTTTCGCTTAATAGTTGGATTTCAACCTAGAGTTCTCGATAAGTAAAGTGCCTTGAGTTGGCCAAGTTCACAAAAGAGCGTTCTGAATGAATAAAACATGGATAAATGAGGTCAGACTTCTATGAAACTACTTGTATTCAATCTATGTGTCGGAAGCCCATCCCTTCAGTGTGAAAAAAACCAGGGTGCGTTTGATTGCACGGTGGAACATATATGGAAAATTCTATGGAATTATTTTTCTAGAAAAATAATTCCATAAAATTTTAAAAAATTTACATGAAAAATTTAATTTGGGTGTTTGATTGTCATTATTTTCCATGGAAAATAATTATTTTTCATGGAAAATGATATTTTCCAATGGGTAGCACAAATTTACTTTCCACTATTTCAGATGAAAATATGGAAAACGATAGTTTTTTGGAAAATAATTCCATGGTAAATTTAAGCTATCAAATATTACAATTGGTGGAAAATTTGTGATGAAAATATTTTCCATGAAAAAAAAGTCCAATCAAACACAACCTAAGTGCTTGTTTTGTAAATGAGATTTGAATTTAAATTTGGATTTGGAAATCCAAAATTCAAAACCCAAATCAAAATCTTGAATTTTCAAATCCCATTTACCAAATCCCATTTACCAAAAAGGGAAAAAAACAAAAAAGAAGAAAATACTGAGGGAAAAAACAACAAAAAGATTTGTCCGAAAAAAAAAAAATCCACTAATTCTTAAGGAATAGAATTCTCATATTGTGTGAATAAATTATTTATTTGGATATTTATAATTTACGAAAATAAATTTGTATAACCTAAATTAAATATTAGAATAGATTTTTTATCCAAAATTTGTCCAAACAAAAATTTATGTTCCAAATATTTCCTGAGATGTAATGTGTCGGTCGTATTATTAGCTTCTCTTCCTCAAACTACTTGTGCACGTATTCAGCCAAATTAAAATTTAGTTTAATATTGGGTAATGATCGATCGTTAAAACGACCTCACATGTCTTAAGTCGTTCTACAAACAATTTAATCTCAATTTCAATATGAATTTTCATATTGATCAAAACTGAGCTTATAGTTCATTTTTTCTATACTTTAGCTGTCAGAAGAGAAAGCCTTCCCCCCAGACCTCCCTTTCTTGTGCTGCCGCTCGTAGAAGTTCTCCTCAATCATCGGGGTAAGACTCGCTACAAGATAAAATTACTATTATAACTCTAAAGATAATAACAGTAACTACAAAAGTACAACAAAATAACAACGAAAGTATCCGCCGCTATATAGTCATTTTACGTCGCTAAATAGTAATAACGACGGAATATCGACTACAAATTTGTTGCTGAACCAAATGTCATTTTTTATTCGTCGCTGATCCGTCGATAGAACGACCGATCAGCGACGGAAATAGCAATGAAAATACGACGACTAATTTGCGGCTAATATGTACGTCGCTATGACAATGACTATATTGTTGAAACTAAACTTGATTTTGTGACCATATTTTTTAGCCAAATAAAACTAGTTGGTCCACCACCATTGGGCTTTGTTCATTTGGCCATTTTATTTTTGTGCTTGGTCCATATTCTAGGATGTTTTATGCCTAGAATGTTCTTGATAGTTTAAAATATCTATGTTCTAGATATGTCCTAATATTATCATTGTAAAAAAGTCTAGAATGATCTATAACTATACTTTAATAAGTATGTAGACTCTTCCAAGAGTCCTATAAAAAGGGATGCTTTCCCCTCTATCTTGTACACAACAAAATTACAAGATTAGTGCTCTTATAATTTTTTTTCCATCCATTCTTTTTATTCACCAAATTCTTCTCTATATTTTTTTTCTCTCCAAATTTGTTCCTCCTAGCTACTTGACCCACCACAATTCCAACATATATTAGCGACGGAACAACGACTGTTACTGATATTATTTTGTGTACAAACAGTAAGTTAGCGACAAAAATGTTTCAGATTTCAGTCGTTGATGTGTTGCTTGTCTATCGCTAACTAAATTTTTTGAGATTTTTGTCGCTAGTCAATCGTTATTCCGTCGATATTTTATCGCTAAACTTAAATTTTTCTAGAATCAAATTTGTTTATGCTACACACAGACTTGTACGCAATATATATATATATATATATATATATATATATATATATATATATATATATATATATATATATATATATATATATATATATATATATATATATATATATATATGAGGGATCCACATTTTCGATTTTTTTGCATCCTTATGATATCCACTGTTGGATGTTGTTTTAAGTCATCTAATCTGAACCATTGATTTGAATGATTCAAATCAATGATTAAAATTAGATGACTTAAACAAGATCCAACGACTATTAACATGGGGATGCAAAAAATAAGGAGATGCCGATTCCTACTCATATATATACCCCAAATGCATATTTAAAAACACACAAATATATATAATGAACAAGAAATCCAATCACAAATCCAAATATATATAGTATACAAGAATTCAACCAACATACAACAATAGCAGTACAAGAGTCATATATACACACATCCAAAAAAAACTCTCAAAATCAACTCTTAGGTGGGGGTGGTGATGGCGGTTTTCGGCTCTGAGATAACTGCGTCATAACTGCAGTCACGATCTACTCTATATCCTCAAGAATGATAGGAGCCAGAGCCGGAACAAGAGCCGAATCTGGATCAGGACATGGAGGAGGAGCTGGACTAGAAGCAAAAGCAGGAGTTGAAGCTTTGGCAGGAGCAAGAGTCGCCGGAGGTAGAGCAGTGGCAGGATCACGAGTCTGTCTTATCTTTAACAACTACCTCTGAAAGTCGTACATCATCATCGTGATCTGCTGCAGACTGAGTGTGCCAGGAGGAGTAGCACTGGTATAGCATCGGACTGTGATGATGCCCCTGAAGGTAGAGGAGACGCCCTGGAGTATAATGACGACTGCGATGCCAACGATCCGGTACCGTACACGTTGTCGCCTTTTTCTCACCCAACAACTTGTATCCACAGATCATTCCTCCCATCTGGCGTACGTGGCTGACTAGTCTCACCCTCCCCCGTAGCCCCCTCTCACCAACCTGACTTTCCAATGTCTCATAAGCCTCCTATATTACATAATGGAATATATTTAGGATTATTATCTAGGTTGTAGTCATTGTTAAGATTTCTAGGTACCGTAAGATTAGGGTTAGGTTTAGGAAAAATTTGAGTGGCACCCCACTTTTTTTTACGCTTATTTAAGGTGCACCCCACAAGTTTACATGAATGTATAACACCCCCCACTTTTGACGTTTTCCGTCTAAAACGAACGATCAAATTTTTTTGTGACGAAAATACCCTTGTCTCCTTTTGTGTGTCCCCCCTCCCCGTCACACGTGGCTGCCCCCTCCCTCGCCGTGCTCGGCCCCCCTCCACGGCGTTGCCGCACTCCCTCCCTCCCCGACCTCGCCGCACCCCCATCCCCCGACCATCACCACCACCACCATCCGCCATCATCATCACCACCATCATCATCACCACCACCATCCGCCATCATCACCGCCCCCCCCTCCCGCTCCGCCCCCCCTTCCGTTCCCCCCTAGCCCCGACCGGGGGGGACAGTGCGGCGAGGTCGGGGAGGGGGGAGTGCGACAAAGCCGTGGGGGGGGCCGAGCATGGCGGAGGGGAGGGGGAGACGAATAGTTGACGCGGGGAAGAAGGAACAGATAGGGGGGTATTTTCGTTAAAAAAAATTGGTCAACGGGGTTGACCGTTTGTTTTAGACAGAAACCGTCCAAAGTGGGGGGTGTCATACATTTATGTAAACTTGTGGGGTACACCTTAAATAAGCGTAAAAAAAGTGGGGTGCCACTCAAATTTTTCCTTAGGTGTAAGATATTTTTATAATTAGGGTTTATGTTAGGGTTAGGGTAAGGAAATATTAAACTAAAAATATAATAAAATTAAATTGATAATATTTTTATAAAAATAAACACTTACATTACATAAGACTTGGTTGCCCGGTCATCTAAAAACTTCCCATCCCTCTTTTGTTTGTGGGTCTGCTCAAAGATTCTAGGGAAGTCGACGGTGTTTGGATCTCCATCTATTATGGAGGCCTCCTCGCAATGTAATAATTAAGTAAATAATAACTAAAATATGAGAAATCAAAAAATACACAAAGAAAAATGAATAAGAATATGTACCATCCGTTGAAAATGCTCGACGGTCGGGATGGACCTACTAGTGTGAAGACCAACCTTTGCACATGCCGCCATCGCCTTCTCGAACCAGGCCTTGTACTCTGGAGTGTTCATCCCCATATTCATATCCTCCCAAAATTCCTCATTTAGCCACTCTTTACGCCAATCTCCCGGAAGTGTAGCCAGTGCCTTCTGGTTGTTGCTCATGTCCGTCAGCCTTTTACTAGCAATGGTCTTGCAGCACTTCCGGATCGCAATATGTCTATGTGCCGGCCACTAGTAACACTTCTGCAAATATGAAAATAGAAAATTTGGAATTATAAACTATATAATTAATGATAAAAAAAATTATTATGACATTTAATAATCTTATACATACCCCCAAAATCTTAAGCCAAATAATTTTTTTATCATTTAGTATGGACCTGAAGTTGATATAAGGACTATGAAAGTGCTCTCGCATGATATCCTCCAGCTCATTGTCAGCTCTAAGAGGAACCTGAAAAAAGTAAAAAAATTACAATTAGAATCATATAAAGCATGCATATATGAATTGACAATAAAATTAAATTATTTACTTATGTCGATCCTTCGTCTCATAGCTCAATCCGTCCAATACTAGCAGGCCTCGTTGGTGGAGTAGGGGGATCTGGATAACCTGGACGACGGATATATACTCCATTGTCCAGAAACTTTAGGTCAGGATATGGATTTTCTTTTGTTCCTCCATACTTGTATATATGTTAGTATTTGACGATGGAAAGCTTGAGAGGAACAAAGGTTTGAGTCATACTATCAGTTAGGCCAAGCATTTACGTTGAGTATAGATGTTCTCATAGGTGCGTGGTCATGCATGGACAACTTGTGCACAAGGTTTTAGTTCCTCGAACGAATCGTCGGGACACCGAGATCGTGTCGGCCTATGATGAACAGGGGATAGCTGACCTGGTTAAAGCAATATGAGACTCGAGAACTTGTAGTGGGGGTAGCTGTAATGTCCCGTCCCGCTCAGTCCATTCGGAGGAATAAAATGCCAACGATGTTGGACTTAGCCATGCAACGGCTTGTTCGAATTCCTTCTCGGTCGAGACAACTCCTGGCTTAGGTGGGTGGTTTCGGTGAACTTGCCTCAGCTTGGCTTTCACACTAATAAAAATAAAAGTTTCCAAATGCACAAAGTAGGCTTGATAATAAAAAAGATAAATCTATATAGCTAAGGGAATAATCCCATCTTGGGTCGGATTAAGTTAGAATATGGAAAGGTCCCACGTTGGCTTAGAAACATTGTACAACATACTTTCAAAATCGACACTCGGTCCTTCATCCCATGGCTTGGGAGAAAAAAAAGTTGGTCTATGTTGCCACAAAGCTATGAACTTAGCATAAGTCATGGATGTCGCACGTATAAATGCTTGATAAAGCATGTACTGTTCTGCTTGGCATAGCAAAGGTGTCCCACAAGTCACAATGCACGTTTCTACTGTACAAGGCTTGGCATAGCCTTTGCTCGTCCCATGGGTTAAGTTGTTGCACGATTGAGTTAGGCAAAATTTATGTCGAGCTATCGAAGTCATAACAAGCATTGTTCCGTAATTTTTGTGGTTGTTATAGCCACATAGTCCCACGATCTCAAGGCTCGTCATATAAAGTATGACTTGGGTGGTAGAGTTGCACTGAACACAAATTGGTTTAATGCAAGAGTCACGATTGGTTCAAAGATAAGTATGCTACGGTCTATGGCACGTAATAGAACATGTTTTGTTCAAATTAAGTCGGAAGACTATACAATAGTTGTTCCCTGGGTTTTTAAAGAATGTAAAGTTTATGTGATCGTTTATCTCTGAGGCGGACCCTCGATTGGGAGTCTCATGGTTTCGATGCACGTTTTTCTAAGTATGGTTCGAGTCGTACCGCAAATTAGGCCATGCATTTACGTGAGTCTAGATGTTCTCGTAGGTTTGTGGTCATGGATAACTTGTGCACAAGGATTTCTTTTTCGACTAGTATTACGCTGGGGTGCCGGGGCCAGATCGACCTAGGGGAAAGATGTTATAGCAGCGCTGGATTGTACCGCACCAGGGTAGTCGAAGGCTTTTCTTGGGGCTAGCTACCTTACATTGAAAGACATACCGTCTATCCGAGCTATGTCTACGATGGCTTGTCATTGTAACTGCATGTTTTCAAAAATAAAGGTAATTTTGTAAAATTGATTATTTAATAATAGGTTTGAATCATGTTATTAATTTATTGGTGATTTTGATTATTTTAATATCATTAAATTAGTGTTTTGTGATTTTATTCTTTGGCTAGTGTAACCTTAGAGCTGCTTAGCCTAGAGACTAACCATGACCATGGAGGCCTAGCCCATGTGATTAGATTAGCTAATTACCACTTTTTAGGCTAAGGATATTTTGGTCATTTTGTGACTTTTGAATTATTTAGGATTTTAATTAATTAGTGAATTTTAGATTATTTAATAATATTTAAATTAATGTATTGTGATTTTGGTCATTTTTCATATTTTAATATTTTGGGAATTTTTATATTTTAATATTGTATTTTCGGGATTTGTTTAGTCGGGTTGAAGTTTCGTTTCGTTCCGACTTGTGTTAGTGATCCGGGTAGCTTAGACTCTAGACGGGACCCCAAGATTAGTTAGATATGGCCCAACAACCCCACTAATTAAGTTAGTGTAATTAGACTAATACCACTTGATTAGAATGGTTAAGTTAGAGACTTAAACTTAACCTTTTTGACCCGAACCTCTTGCATTTGATTCATTAGCCAAAGGGCATCCAAATAGGGGTATATTTGACATTTCAAATAGGCTAAACCTAGCCATTTATGGCCGGCCAAGAGAGGGGGGTACCATCTCCATTTCATTTTCATAGTTGCCTCTTTTTTTATCTATTTTGAGTTCTTCCTCAAACTTGAGAGCAACCCCTTTGGATTTCATCTCCCAAATCCACTCATTTTTTCTCCATTCCTCTCAATCCATCAAGGAGAGGGAGCCTACTAGGAGTGGGAAGCAAGGAGCAAGGAGAGGAGTCCATTTGCAAGGAGAGTCCGTGTCGGATTCGTGTCCTTTGGGTTTTTCATTGGGATCCAACTCCCAATAGGTATCTCTCTCTCTAATCCCTCTCTATTTCATCTTTACATTTTATTTTGATAGTTTTGAACCCATTGGAACCACCCCCATGTATGTACCATCTTTAGGTTTGATTTTGAGACACTTTGGAGTCCTCATTTGGATATTATGATGGTTTTTGTGGCACCCAAGGAGAAATTCCGATGATGGTCCACCAAGTGTTTGTATGAATGTCCCATAGGCTATTTTGTCTTTTAATTTCAGTTTTAGACTTGTTAGAGGGTGTATTGATGTTAGTTAGGATGGTTAGAATAGGTTTCATATGTACACTTATGTTGGTATCCATGTGGTTTAGCCTACAAGTATCATATTACTATGTTGGACTGTTTTTACATATTAGAGTTGTGTACTTGTGTGCACACGTATATATATTAGTGTGTTTGGTTGTGTTTGTGTTAGAAGAGGGAGAGTGTGGTTAGTGAGTGTGTGTGTGTTGTCGTTCATACGGTAGTGAGGGGAGTAGTATATATATATATATATATATATATATATATATATATATATATATATATCTGTGTGTGTGTGTGTGTGTGTGTGTGTGTGTGTGTGTGTGTGTGTGTGTGGAGATGTGTGTGTGTGTCCTTGAGAGTTTTAGTTGTGAGTGTGTGTGTGTTTGTGGTTGGGATAGATGTTATATATATATAAATAGATGATGGATAGATAGCTATTAGAGAGAGTGAGATAGAGGGAGTGAAGAGTGAATAGAGAGGAGGAATTAGGGGGGGCTGGACTGAAAACTGCAGCAGCAGCCACAGCAGCTAGGGGGCTGTTGGCCCCCCGAATTCAGCAGCAGTAGCAGCAATACATGCTGCCTGTGGCAGCAGTGCTGCTCCTTGCAGCAGCTTGCAAGCTGCCAATGAAACAGCAGCTACAGCAACAGTATAGAGGCTGCACTAGGCAGCCCCAATTCCCCTTTTGATGCATGGTTGTGTGTGAGTGTGTGTGTCTCTTGGTGATGGTTAGTGAGTTAGTTTAGAGAATTAGAGTTAGTGGTTTTCATATAGGTGTATATGTGTTAGATATATTTGGTTAGGATAATGGTTAGTGGATATATTATGAGTTAGGATATAGGTAAGGTATGTTGGTATCCTATATAAGTTAGTGTGTGAGTGTGGGTTAGAGTTTTGAGTAGGATACCAAGTTAGTTCTTGGTTTTAGGATACCAAGTTAGTATCTAGAGTGGGATACTAGTTATATATTAATATTAGAGGGTATCTTGAGTGGTATAGGTAAGGTAATGAGGATTACCTTAGGACAAGGGTAAGGTAATGTGGTAAGGTATCAAGATACCAAAGTATGGTATCGAGATACAAGGGTAAGGTATTGAGGGATATGTAGAGTGAGGGTAAAATAGGTTAAGGTGTTGGTTAGAGACTAAGGTAATGGGTTTACCTTGGTAAGGTAATGGGGTAAGAGTTAAGGTAATACCTTAGAACTAAGATATGAGTTAACATAATTAAGATATGGTTAAAATTAGGATAGGTTGGTTGGTAATGGCTAGGAATAGGGTAAATGACTTAGGGTTGACCCCGTTTGACCATGGTTGACTGTTTTGACTAAAAGTCAACCAAAAGTTAACATTAGCCTAAAATTGACCAGAACTTGACCAGAGTTGACCAGTTGACCAAAAGTCAACTGTGAGTCAATCATTGATCCAGTTTGACCTAGAGTGGACTAGGAGTTGATTAGAGTTGACCAGAGTTGATCGGTTGACCAAAAGTCAACTATAAGTCAATCTTTGACTTAGATTGACTTAGTTTGACTTTATTTGACTTGCCTTGACCTAGTTTGACTTTGTTAGGCCTGGTATGACTTAGTTTGACTTTGCATAATCTAGTTTGACCTAGATTGACTTGTCTTGACCTTGTTTGACTTTGTTTGACTTACCTTGACCTAGTTTGACTTAGTATGACTTAGCATGACCTAGTTTGATCTAGTTTGACTTTGTATGATCTAGTGTGACCTAGTGTAACTTAGTTTGACCTTGTTTGACTTAGATTAACTTAGTTTGACCAAGTGTGACTTAGTATGAGTGAGTTTGACCAAGATTGCATAGCAGATACTAGAAATCATGCCATACGCTGTTAAACCCTATTTAACTCATGATATCTCATCTTTAGGTCTGTAATTTCACTATGAGCCAGATTACACAGTTGATATATTTCTATCGGATCTCAGGCGAGTATATTTTCTGATAGTATTTCTGTTTTATGATGTCGTCTATGTTTCTTGTATTTAGAGTAGATATCCTTGTTCTCTTGTCAAATTGTTCACATGGATTGGTATTTGTCTAGATCCCGTCATGAGATGTTATTTCTTATATTCCTTGGTATACCCTGTGCAAGTTTTTCCTGTGTATTGTATAGATACGATTCCTGCGAAGGCTCGCTTCCTCCTCGGAGAATCATGTGCCATGACATGTCATTACTGTATCCACTTTACTGGTCGGGGATGGGGGTACTTAGCGTAGATATGTGATCATTTTTCCTCCTATGATTCCTGTTCCCTGAGAGTGTTAGCCATACACTTCACGTATGACTAGCCAGACCCTTTTTCTCCTGTACAACCCAAGTCGATCACAAGTTGAAACTAATACTAAACTCACATAGATATAGTTCCAGATTTTCGTACATGATATATACTATTTTCTTATTCTTACATTCAGTTACAGTCTTGATATGCCTTACCATGATTCATGTACACATTATTTTACCCTGTATATTTTCTCTATTTACTGCTACATTTTTAATATCGTCTAACTAGAACTGTTATTGGAGATTTGTGCTCGTTCCATCCTGACTGGATATGTTGACAAAATTTTACAGATTATGGTGAGGAGGAGTGTCCTAACTACTACGGTCCCCATGACGTAGTTGGCCTAGATTTGGAGGCCCTAGTTCAGCAAGGGTTAGCTCCAACCGATGGGGCTTTAGAGTAGCTAGCTAGTTTAGTTTGGTACTGGACCTTGTCTCCAGATTATATTTTGGCTTGTTATTATTTTAGTATTTGTATTAAAGATTGTTGACTCTGGACTTGTATTATTTCTGTGTCAGATATTCTAGTTAATAATTTCATATCTTGTTGTCTTTATCTTTCAGTATCATCTATCTTTCTTAGAGTTTGTGATTGAGTATATTATATTGTCATAGCTTGTCCTCCGTTTGGAGTTGACCTTTCTCGACAGGTTTTGATATTATAACTGTTGTTAGATAGTAGACCTAGACAACGTTCTACGCCGTTTCTGCGGCGTAGGCTGGGACGCTGTCACGCACTCGTGCCCTTAGTTCGGGTGCGGGTCGTGATACATTTTTAGTGGTGGCCCATGCAGGTCTAAAATCGTAATTAGTACGATATCGTAGTGATGCTCGTCTTAGAGTGCTGCTACGAGCCTGCTATAGGTTTAAAAGATATAGGCTATAGGCTAAAGATACTCAATCACAATTAGAAAACTTCCAATTTGCTTCTCTACAACTGTCCTTTCTTGATGCTGATTATTTGTACTCTAATTGTCCTCCTTTGATATGATCTATCTTGTGCCATATTGACTTCTTTCTTTCGATCTGTCTTCAGGATGGTGATGACTCGATCTTAGCATTTGGAGCCTGCTGATACTGAGTGGTCTGCCATATCTCGCAGACCTGAGCCAGTCACTTCCCCTGTAGTCGGTGCATTTGCTGCAGCGTTCGGGAGCGCTCCTCCACCAGTTGTGAGGACTGTCCCGGAGATCGCTGCGGCAGAAGCAGACGTGGGAGTTCTTCCTCCAGCACATCGGACTCCTCCGTCCGTTGCCGATGTTCTCCCTCCTCCACCTCTTATGCCTACGGAGATGGGGCAGATCCTCGCCTTTTTCCAGCAGATGCTGGAGACCCAAAGGGCCCAGTCTGAGGCACAGCAGAGACAGACTGACACAATGCGTCAGGGAATAGAGGATGCCCAATAGTTGGCTTTAGCAGCCGTAGAGCAGAGGGCTCCGCATCAGGGAGCGCATTCGAGGCAGGGCAACATCCAGGACTTCAAAAAACTAGGGCCTCATGATTTCGGCGGGACTGACGGCGTAGTTTATGATGACGACTGGCTCGAGGACATCGAGTGACAGATGAGGGCTTCCCGCCTAGCAGACGACCTGAAGGTCGAGGCAGTAGGGCTACAGTTGTTGGACATCGCCCGTACCTGGTTCAGGAACTAGCCCGCTCTTGCTGGGGAGGGCCATACCTGGGCCGAGTTCAAGATTCTCCTCAAGGAGAAGTTCTTTTCTCCTACGAACAAGATCGACTTGGCGAGGCAGTTTCAGAACCTGTACTAGGGCGTCTTTTCTGTTGAGGAGTACGCCGTAGAGTTTGGCCGTCTGAGCTGATATACGGAGTATATGGTTTGCGACCCGGAGATCAGAGCGAGCCGTTTCAGAGAGGGATTGATCTGGGATATCAAGATCCTTATCCCATCTTTCTATGCGACTTACACTGAGATCTTTACGGAGGCCCGCAAGGTAGAGCGGGAGTGGGGCTTGAAGTTCAAGAGGGACCGCGATCTGTTCTCGAGGGCTACTAGCAGTGCGGGGGCTGCTAAACGTCCTCAGCTACAGCATCAATCTTTTCTGCAGTACCAGCAGCAGTTTCAGGCTAAGGCACCAATTTAGCAGGTACAGTACCATCAGTAGAGGCTGGTGCAAAATGGCTAACATTGTAACTTCTGTAAGAAGCCCGGTCATATCTAGAAGGTTTACAGGAAGAGGCTGGAGATGTGCCTCTATTGCGGTAAAGCAGGACATCAGATGAGAGATTGTCCCGTGAGCTCTCATATTATTGGTGCTGCTCAGGAAGCGCGGGCTAGGCCACCCGTGGTACAGCATCACGCCTGTAACTACTGCAATCCTAAATTTCTACTTTTGAAAATTTGGTATTATAATTCGAATTATAAAATTATTTTTCCTGAATTTCAAAGTTATATATGGAAAACAATATCCTAATTTGTAAGATCATTTTCAATTCATTTCAAATTTTGATTTTTACTATTTAACCTAATTTTGGAATTATTTATCCTTGAAGCCTACCAAGATTAGACTTGATTGTTGGCATGTGCTTGTTTGGAAGTAGCTAATTACTTAGTTTGTCTTAATCAATAGATTAGTTAAATAATTAGTTACTAGTTAATGAATTAGTTAGAAATAAGCTAATGGTTAGTTGGAGTTCTTTTTACTATGCCCCTAGATCCATTTGGAATTACTAGCATTGCCACTACTTGTGGAGCACTCCACAATTCTTTCCATTTTATATATTGGACTTCCCCATTTCACTACATAATTTTTCCTCCTCTCCTGGCTCTCTCTGCCTACTGTTACCACTCCTCCTTCATGGCCATGACCACCAACTCCTTCATCTTCCCGATCATTAACCAGAGCATCATTAGTTATTTCTTTCCGGCCAGCTTCATCTAGCCCACCACCCTATTCCGTCCATCTCTGGTTATTGCTACTGAGTCTCCGCCACCACTCCACAACAACATCTCGACCATCGGCGACCCGATCCCAACCACCGCCATTACTCACCGGATCATCAGATTCTGCCACCACATCATCGTCTCCGAGCACCACCACCACAACATCAAATCTCTATTGCTAGCACAACCCACCGCCCTAACCTGAGTTCTCGTCCGCTCGCTGCCGACTGTGGACAACGAGCTCGGCGTCGGGACTCCGCCTCTAGATCGGAGCCGATCCCGGGCATCCGTTGTCGGATCAACCAAGTCCGGTCACAAATCACTGAAGATCCTCCTAGACCCGACCCGCTGCACCGGGAGCCAGAGTTCGATGGCAGTCAAGCTCCGCCGTGCCGCCCAGCGTTGTCGGCAACGAACAATCCCGACCTCCTTCTTCTTCCTCTCGACCAGATCCGTCGATCCCGGCCGCCGGCGCCCCACCGTGTGGTTCCGGCACCGTGCACCGCCCTGGGGGCTCCCTCGCAAATGGCCACGAGTTCTCAACAATCGGCGCTTTCTCCACCTCCGTGGACCGTCCAATCGTGTCTCTGCCATTCGGCCATCTTCGTCCGGAGCAGAGGGACGACTCCATCTTTTATCCCAGATCCCGACTACTTTTAGTCGGATCCCTGTAGATCTGCCGCCACCCCATCTACCTGAGCGCCACCCGACTTTCCACCGTTCCCGAGATTGCCGCCTCGATCCTCCGGCCGGCTATTTCCGGCCAGATCTGGAACTTGAAGGACGTCACCACTCGCTACTTTGAGTCACAAAGCCGTTCACGCCTTCCGTCTCGGTTTTGGTTCATCAGCGTCGTGCTAGTTCGGTGTCGCACCCGACCGAAACCGCGGTGAGCTTTTCACTCTCTTCTTTCTTCTCTTCTTCTGCCATTCCTCTGGATTATTTTGTGTGTCGGCAGCTAATGCTTTCTCTCTCCAATTGGGAGAGATGATCTTAGGATTAAACCTATACAATTGTTTGGGTCTGGGCCTCAAGCCCAATTTCGATTTTGAACATAAGGCTGGGCTTTAAGCCTTTACTAATAAATTGTTTAAATTGTAGAGTAGGCTATTGGCCCACTGCTGTTAAATGAAGTAAGTTATTTTATGGATTAGTTCAGACCTGACTCAATTGGATTGGACCAGCACAAGAATTATATATAAATATGATTATCTGTAACAGTTTTGATAAATATAATTACTTTAATAGTATATTGATACGATTATTATTTTGGTGAAAACAAACTTATAATTTATTCGTGTTTGCTAATCGAAATTATTATTCTACTAGGAATTATTTTGCTAACCTAAAATATTGTTATTTTTACTAAGAAATTACTTCGCTAGTAAATATATGTATTTCTAGATTACATCTATAAACTAATTTTGCTATAACATTTTATTGGAATTATTTACTAACATTTATATATGTTTTGTTATAAAAATTCATTTCCTGGTATTTAGATAAAATATAAAATGCAAGTTTTGTAAATGCTTATTTAGCAATATATTTTCTTAGTATCCTTTAAACAGTAATTATATTAAAGTATGGTTTATGGTAAGTATTTTCACTAAATATTAGCTAGTAAATATATAGTTACCTACAATTGATTATTTTAGCTAGTTTATATAGATGGTTAGCAATAACTAGATAATGCCATTGGTTAGAACCTAACCAATTCTTACCATATTCTAGGTGGAAACAATTGGACGTTGAATTGCAAGGACAAAGGCAAGTGCACTACGATTGAACTCTACTTTGTATTTTTGCATTGCATTGTTTTCATCTTGGACACGATATGGTCTTGTGCTCTTATTCATGTTCCATGTACTTTACCTGTGTCTGGGGAGGGAAAATACTACAGATGTGTGATCAAACCCGAGTTACAATTCATGTGAATAGCTTAGGCCTCGCATCGTGCACGCGGGACCGAAGCCGTACCATTTCATGTTCATTGAATCTACCCAAGCCGATCACACACTCTGGATTTATTTCAATATATTGCATATGTCAGGTTTCCTGTGTATTTCATGTTCAGGATTCAGTTCATGTATTTATTTTCCTGTACCTCATGTTCCTTACTTTTTCAGTACTCATTGCATTACAGTTTTATATTGTACATATTTATTTCGTAGGGTTGTACTTTGCTTGTTTCCTGATTGGATACGTTGCAGGTGTCGAGGCATTCTACCTTAGCATTATGGTGACAGGGCGGGTTGATATTTTGCTAGCCTGGAGGCTACGAGGAGATTAGTGATGGGATGGGTCTTTGTTGTACAGGTTTACCTTTAAATTTGATGATTTTGTATTACAAGACATGGTGATTTATAATATTATTTAGCACGTGCTTAGATGCTGTGATGTGATTTCATGATGTGACTTGAGATATTAGATACTTAGTACAGCTTACTACGTTGTATCTCCCAACGTAGGCTGGGCGTGTCCGACTCGTGTCCGATTATTCGAGAGCAGGTCGTGACAACGCCCCGCACCAGCAGCAGGATATACCCCGCCAGGGCAGGACTTTTGCGATGGCGGTCAAGGAGACCCACACCGTAGGCGAGGGACTAGGAGGTTAGGTCTTGTTCTTTTCTTTTTCCTGTTTCTTTCTACCCATTGATTGTTGATTGCTTTCTTATTAGCTTGCATGTGTGATATTCATGTTAGATCAATAGAAAACCCCAATGGAGACTGTAATAACATGTTAGTGCAAAGACTAAAATCATGCATGTTTGTTCCTATTCCATAGAATTACATGTTATATAACTTTGGATAGAATTTGGTGGACTTTGATTGTTGGGGGCTTGACCCAGAGAAGAGTACAACCAATTTGAATTTCGAGGACAATTTTTCTAAGAGGGATAGGATTGTAACTACCTATTTTAAAAAATGAGGGTAATTTTAAACTTTTATAAAATTGATTATTTAATAATAGATCTAAATTATGTTATTAATTTATTGGTAATTTTGATTATTTTAATATCATTAAATTAGTATTTTGTGATTTGTTCTTTGGCTAGTGTAACCTTAGAGCTGCTTAGCCTAGAGACTAACCATAACCATGAAGGCCTAGTCCATGTGATTAGATTAGCTAATTACCACTTTTTAGGCTAAGGGTATTTTGGTCATTTTGTGACTTTTGAATTATTTAAGATTTTGATTAATTAGTAAATTTTAGATTATTTTAATAATATTTAAATTGATGTATTGTGATTTTGGTCATTTTTCATATTTTAATATTTTGGGAATTTTTATATTTTAATATTTTATTTTCGGGATTTGTTTAGTCGGGTTTAAGTTTTGTTTCGTTCCGACTTGTGTTAGTGACCCGGGTAGCTTAGACTCTTGACGGGACCCCAAGATTAGTTAGACATGACCTACCAACCCCACTAATTAGGTTAGTGTAATTAGACTAATCCCACTTGATTAGAATGGTTAAGTTAGAGAGTTAAACTTGACCTTTTTGACCCAAACCTCTTGCATTTGATTCATTAGCCAAATGGCATCCAAATAGGGGTATATTTGACATTTCAAATAGGCTAAACCTAGCCATTTAAGGCAGACCAAGAGTGGGGGGTTCCATCTCCATTTCATTTTTATAGTTGCCTCTTTTTCATCTATTTTGAGTTCTTCCTCAAACTTGAGAGCAACCCTTTTGGATTTTATCTCCTAAATCCACTCATTTTTCCTCTATTCCTCTCAATCCACCAAGGAGAGGGAGCCTACTAGGAGTGGAGAGCAAGGAGCAAGGAGAGGAGTCCATTTGCAAGGAGTGTCCATGTCGGATTCATGTCCTTTAGGTTTTTCATTGGGATCCAACTCCCAATAGGTATCTCTCTCTCTCTAATCCCTTTCTATTTCATCTTTGTATTTCATTTTGATAGTTTTGAACCCATAGGAACCACCCCCATGTATGTACCATCTTTAGGTTTGATTTTGAGACACGCTGGAGTCCTCATTTGAAAGTTATGATGGTTTTTTGTGGCACCCAAGAAGAAATTTCGAGGGTGGCCCGCCAAGTGTTTGTAGGAATGTCCCATAGGCTATTTTGTCTTTTAATTTCAGTTTTAGACTTGTTAAAGGATGTATTGATGTTAGTTAGGATGGTTAGAATCGGTTTCATATGTACACATATGTTGGTATATCCATGTGGTTTAGCCTACAAGTATCATAATACTATGTTGGACTGTTTTTACATATTAGAGTTGTGTACTTGTGTGCACATGTATATATATATATATTTGTGTGTGTGGTTGTGTTTGTGTTAGAAGAGGGAGAGTGTGGTTAGTGAGTGTGTGTGTTGTCGTTCATACGGTAGTGAGGGGAGTAGTATATACATATGTATAGATATATATATGTGGAGATGTGTGTGTGTATCCTTGAGAGTTTTAGTTGTGAGTGTGTGTGTGTGTTTGTGGTTGGGATAGATGTTATATATATATAGGTAGATGATGGATAGATAGCTATTAGAGAGAGTGAGATAGAGGGAGTGAAGAGTGAATAGAGAGGAGGAATTAGGGGGAGGGGGGCTGGACTAAAAACTGCAGCAGCAGCAACTGGAGGCTGTTGGCTCCCATGAATTCAGCAGCAGTAGCAATAATACATGCTGCCTGTGGCAACAGTGCTGCTCCTTACAGCAGCTTGCAAGCTTTAATGACCCGCTCCGCCCTAGCGGAACGCCGATTCAAACGGCAAGTGCAACGACTCAAACGAGCCGTCGACCCGAAGAGTTGGCATCGACAGATGAAGAATCGATGCAAGGCTTACATTGGCCCATCAAGATGAATCCAGACTTAGACTTTCAAAGGCGCGCTCGGAGTATCGCTCGGCCGATGCGAACATTGCTAATGTGGGTGGCTCCGATGAACCCGTCTTTGCTTAGCCTAGACACTTAACAATGCGGACACTATTACGAAATCGCTAGGCGATAACACCGCGCATGTTAATAAATAACTCAACGCACCTAGCTAAGGGATTAATCCCACCTTGTATGCTTGTATAGAATATGGAAAGGAACATGGAAAATATGGGAACTCTAGTACCGTGCTCCACGCTCGTGCTACGGCACAAGCTTACGTTCAAGTCCCTTATGCGTTCAACAATGAAACAATGAATGGATTACAACAATGAAACGGGAAGACTATCAACATAGTCGTTCCAGGTAGAGTATAGCAACATTGAAAGATTTTGGGACCGATGGGTCGCCAAGGCGACTCCCGCACGGGGAGTTGCATAATGTGTGAATGAAAGAATGAATGGATAAGTGAATGAATGAACCAATGAATGAAAGAATGAATACGTGAATGAATCAATGAACGAACAAACAAGTGAAAGAAAGAAAGAATGAATAAAAGATAAGAAGGAAAGGAATGGTTAGCGACAGGTATGACGGGCACGTGCAACGGGGCTCGCTACCCGCGCTGCACGGACACCAACCTAGTCGATAACGCATTATGGCTAAGGGTTAGCCTACGGCTCGGAGACAGCCGTTAAGTTAAAATGACAAATAATACGAAATGGTCGTAGACAATCCCCTCGTATACGGGAGGTGGGAGATATAAAGGATTTCCGCGGCATGATCAAAGGGAGGATCGTGGCCGGCCTAGGCGGAAATCAAAGGGGGCTTACGGGCTGCCTAGGGGGGGGCTTGGCTACCCGGGGGACGTAAGTGCAGGATATTTCAAGACACTATCAACGTGTACCAGCCGCACGCTCTGAATAGTTGCAAAATACCAAGGGAAAAAGGGTCCAAAATGGCTTGTGGTGCCAGCGACCGGTGCATATAGAGTTAAGTGGGCTTTGCTGGTGGCGATCCATGTGCAAGTCCTTGCATTGAAATCAAAGTAGTCTAAGTTAAATGAACAATCGCCTACTGAACGGCTTGAAATGTATCACACCAAATGATAATGAATACTTCGTACAATGAGTTAGAGAATACGCCTACGACGCGCTAGAAACTGAGGCAGGGACACGCCCATGATATTGAATGTTTCCAAGAATCACGTTATGTTATTACACATGAATTATTTGACTAACTTGGTTTACTTTGGACAGGGAAGGCCGGACGGTAAGTATGGGTAAGTCGTGCATGTATTTCCATGCGACACTTGAATTTTGGCAACACGGGATAGGTTATGACATATGCCATGAAATTGATCCTAAGACAAGATTAGAAAGACAATGAATGATAGAGATGCACAAAAGTAAATGGAACGTGTTTGGTAATGATAGCATTGTGGGCGAGCTAGCCTCCCCACCAGTGCATAACAATATACTGATAACCCCACAGTCTGCTTGCAGGATGCAGGAGACGCCGGCGGGTGCGGAGCTTCCATCGAACATGTTAAGGCGCGGAGCCAACTCCGGGGCCTAGGGACGTTGCAAGAAGCTGAAGCACCCTATATAGGACATAATGTATCGGAACATCGCCATGAATTATTCCATGTTGTAAGCCACTTGGCACGCCGATTATGTTTCAGAGAGAGAGAGCTTGAGCGATTTGTAATATTGGCCTAGCGCCGCTTGTAAACTTCTTGAAAATCAATAAAGAGTTTGAATTCGCTTCAACTTGTGTTCATTTACTTTCCGCTGCAAATGGGAACACTCTGTGCGACTCTGTGGCCTAGCTAAAATCGGCCGTTTCTGGACATAGCCTTGCACGGGCGCACCTAGGCCCGTGCGGCATCACGCCTTAGCGATGACGATCGCTCCTGCGGGAGCGGGGCGTGACAGATTGGTATCAGAGCACGGCTTTACGTCCTTGGACTTCATTTCTTCTCTCAGTTTTGAAAGCTCGTTGAAACAAAAGAAGTGTGCGCTCTCTCTCTCGTTGTGCCTTGGAATGTTCCATACAATAAGTCTAATATTTTCAAAAGCTCGTACGAGTACTCGGTTGGATGGGATCGATAGGCGAAGGCCTTTGTGCCACCACGACGGACTTGAGTTGGAAGGAACCGATGCTAAGAGTTAGCAAACGCAGTGTATGCTTGAATGAGCTTACGCTGACAGCAAACAAGTACACGAGACCAAAGTATAGTTCGAACGGGATGGTTATGCACGCAGCCTTTTGGCTAAGTTGTGCCGTGTGTCGCGCACCTCGACTTCTGGTGCAATCGAGTTGCGAGCGATATCAACTACCGCTCGGTCGGGAACGGAGATACACTTAGAGTGTATATCGATAGGAACGCTATCAAGTTAACGCTTAGGCGTACCCGAAAATATTGGCTTGGATTTTGAGGATTAGTGCGAACGACTTAGTACGTCGAGGCGACGTGAGCGATTACGCTAGAGATTCGTCGAAAGAATCTGAAGGATGTCTTAGCGCATGACGCGAACGTGATTGAGGACTAGATCGTATGGCCTTAATCCGAGTGGTGTATGTGATAGGTTCGGAGAAGAATAAGAATGAGTGTCGATGACTAGATCGTATGGATCGAACCCTGAGTGGTGTATGGACGTCATAGAAATTGTTCGAGCGAGATTGAAGGATTTACGGATCGTACGAGTATATCGGCAAGCGATGCGATCGCGCAAAGCCTTAGAACATGTCACGCTTAGTTGGCCGTGACTTCAAAAGTCCCGAACGAGATGTCGCTGGACAACTTGTCAATGGGCAACACGAGTTAGAAAATGGTTCGGAACGATGAATGAAATTAATGAATGGTCTTGATCGAGGAAACTTAGAGGATTGCGCGTACGATTTCGGATTGATTCAAATGAATTGTGACTTGAGTTTGAGCAACGATCTTGAAACTAGCTTGAGGAATAGCAGTTGAACTTGATCTTGAATATTAAATGAAATTGTGGAATATCCAACTCGGACAACAGCATCAACGCCTGACTCAAAATCGGTTGCAAAGAAAGATCGTCAGGTTACGCATATCGTCGATGGTATTGAGACGTATCAAAGATCGATATGAGATAACTCGGGGGTACTCTGACTCGACGAATGACGATCGTGCAAATGTCATTGTTCCGTTGGATGCTATACTTGGGATGTTAAAAATGTGTCGAGAAAAAGATAGACTTGGCTCGAGGATTTTCTAGTTGGACGCATGACGGTCAGACTGTCGAATTGATTTGGCTTGGATGAAAATAAGAATGCTTGGATTTGCTTCGTTGACAACCACAATGTTGACATTCTTGTCTTATGCGAGCGCAACTCCAGCCTCGCACATACGTCGCGCCGGATTAGGACGATCACTCCGCGTGAGCGCTGATATGGTGATTCATACAGCGGGAGTGATTGAACTTGGATGGCATGGCAATTTGATTGCTTCGACTTGTGGTTTGAGCGAAGGTAAACTCGAGAATGAATCAGTGTGTTTGATGATTGAACTTGAGGATTGAGTAGGTCCAATCCGCGTATCGAGAAGGAGTTAGTCTAAACTCAAACAAGAGTTACGCCCCGATGAGAATGATTATTTCGCGGGAGTGTTGCATGGTGATTCATGAACCACCGTGGATAATCGGACTCGCGTGAGATTGGGACGCAATGTATTGTCGAGCTGGATGACCTCGTGATCGAATACATGAATTGGTTAGAATGGATATGTGAAGTATGTCGATTGGATGATTTGAATGGATTCGAATATGCGCAATGAATACATTGATGCGAATAGGTGATTGTGCTTGATGTTTAGAAATCTGAGTGACGCGAGCTTGGGTAGAAATTTCTGTACAAACGAACAAATAGTTTGACCATAGGATTTGGGGCGAGCTTTGTGCAGCGGATTTGCACGATAAGCCACGGACTTAACTTATAACTATGACCCTGTGAGATGACCTAGCGGATAGGCAGACGACCCTATGCCGAGTGATTGAACTTGTGCGATTGACCTTACAGTATCGTCTGGACGGACGATAGACTTGGGTAGCAAGACTTAGAGTAGGACGGGAAACAGGGAATGTGCGTGAACGACGACGAGATTGGCCCCAAACAAAACGAATGATAGGAATGGATGATGCACAAGTAAGTTGGGATAACAAATTGAATCATTGATAGAAAGACGTACTCGATGATGGTGCAATACTTAGTCTTGAATCGGATGGAAGGTGCTTAAGACTTGGTCGACTCTGCTAAGAAGAAATTGTATTGATTTCGTAGACAAGAACGCTTGAGAAATGAATCGGATCATCTCGAGGATCAAGATAAACGATAGTAAGATGCGCGCAAGTTCGGTTTTAAATCGAAGTTAGTAAAACGATCGGCAAATCAAAACTATCACGAGTAGCTTGTCCGACTTCATTAATCGCTTGGCCTGGTTGAAATATACGTATTCGGGGGACGCCTTGAATATGTGCACAGTCCCCACGCAGTGATATGATGAACTCGAATGCAACTGCAAGTGGGTGTTGAGATGCGCATGAACGACAATTGAATAAGTACCATCAAGTCTAAAATGAATGGACAGTCATTCCATAAAATTCACCGAACGCATGCAACATAAAACTTAGAAGGATAACCGAGCATAATTCGATGCCATCGAACGATAGAGCCGTTCGATAGAATTGTCTAAGAAACACGATGACACGAGTTAAGGAATGGTAGGATGACCTGCACTCAGGAAGTCTCGAGGACGAGACTTGTTTTGAGTGGTGTATTATGTAATGACCCGCTCCGCCCTAGCGGAACGCCGATTCAAACGGCAAGTGCAACGACTCAAAGGAGCCGTCGACCCGAAGAGTTGGCATCGACAGATGAAGAATCGATGCAAGGCTTACATTGGCCCATCAAGATGAATCCAGACTTAGACTTTCAAAGGCGCGCTCGGAGTATCGCTCGGCCGATGCGAACATCGCTAAGGTCGGTGACTCCGATGAACCCGTCTTCGCTTAGCATAGACACTTAACAATACGGACACTATCACGAGAATTGCTAGGCGATAACACCGCGCATGTTAATAAATGACTCAACGCACCTAGCTAAGGGATTAATCCCACCTTGTATGCTTATATAGAATATGGAAAGGAACATGGAAAATATAGGAACTCTAGTACCGTGCTCCACGCTCGTGCTACGGCACAAGCTTACGTTCAAGTGCCTTACGCGTTCAACAATAAAACAATGAATGGATTACAACAATAAAATGGGAAGACTATCAACATAGTCGTTCCAAGTAGAGTATAGCAACATTGAAAGATTTTGGGACCGATGGGTCGCCAAGGCGACTCCCGTACGGGGAGTTGCATAATGTGTGAATGAAAGAATGAATGGATAAGTGAATAAATGAACCAACGAATGAAAGAATGAATACGTGAATGAATCAATGAACGAACAAACAAGTGTGTCACGCCCCAGTACCGAAATACGGAGACGGACTAGGCCAGCTACTCCATATGAGGTACGTAACGTCATACGGCGATCGTGGCTGTCGAGAGACTAGGGGGTACATGCTACAATCAAGTCTCCTATGGTCCCACAGAGTTCTATGTCTCAATCAATCAAGTCACATCAGCAATTAAATGAATATTACAGATAAAGCAGTAAGGCGTCCCCGACGCTTCATCAAAATGGTCATAAGAGACTAGCTTTATAATTTAGCTACCTCAGAGAGTCAGAAGTACAAAATTTTACACAGCTGCAGTCTGTTTATTTACAATTCTGTACTGACACAAAATATCATGTAATCCGGCTAACAGGTGCCGGTGGCTAAACGCCACAAAAGTATAAGCAGGAGTGGTGGAGAAGAAACCCACTCGAGTCCCCGAACCGCCATGCTCCTAGTATGCACCATGGATGTCAGGGAGGAAGATCGTGTCCTCCGGCTCTGCTACGAGATCTGGCCAAACAAAACCAGCGGGGTCAGCCCCGAATAGCAAGTACCGCCAAAGGGGCACAAGAGTTAAGATTAAAAACCCAGTTAATAGAATGATTGATAATAGTAATACTTATGCTACTATTATAGGGTGGCGTAACATCTTCGAACCCATATGGCACCCTTACAACCAAACAAGGACAAAAGGTGCCGCATGGAGTCGGGACGTGTCGTACTCTATAACATTCGCATAAGTTAAAAGGTATAAACAATAAAATCTCCTGATCGTGACTTCGGTCGATAGCCTATCGCAGCACAATAACCAACCCAACAATCAAACAAGAACATGGGATCATGCACCATGATAGACCATGTTCCTCAGTCATTCACAGAAGTAGTACTTCACAACCAGGATAAGTCTTCCGTTCATAACTTCGGTCCACAGCCTGTCATAGTACGATAACCAATCCAACAATCAAACAAGAACATGGGTTGGATCACGTACCATGACAGTCCGCTTCCCTCAGTTATTCACGGAAGGTAATAGGATACAAGCAAGTCGTTTTCACGGCCAATCAAGCCTACGAGTTTCTAGTGGGACGAGGTTATCCTCGTATCATGTTATTAGAAAATCCTCAGATCGTATCTTTCCAGCAAGACTAGCCCACCCAGGGGTTCGCGTAGACAGGTGTTATTGAGCACAGGTCCCTCGTAAGGCCACCTTACCAAAATATATATTATATAGCAGGAATTAATCGGATATAGTCATCCACTCGTTGCAGATGACACAGTATCCGTGGCGACCAGCCGGCGCGTCAAGACAATATCTCAAGGCGGCTGGTGTAACACGATCTTGGGATTCTGCCCTCCCCATGCATCTAGTATATTTAGTTGCCTAGTTTAACCCCAGGTGAAATCTTGGACTCACATGCTGTGGCCTGCATGATTATCCTCCTAAAGTCGTACTTTAGTACGAGTACCCCAAAGAGGATCCATGTCAATCAGTATGTCAACATGTGCTACCCTCCTTAGTGTAATGCATCATTGCAATTACGCCACGTAGAGTTACGAGTCTTTTGTCGAGCATGAACAAGAAATGGGACATTCAGGTACATGTATCAGGGAGGAACTCTTTGTTCTCCGGGGTCACATTAGTGCTCATATCATGCTCAGGACAAAAGGCGTAAGGATATAAAATGGTCATATAATATCTGATAAAATATCAAAAGCGTACGCAGAAAAGCACGCACGCTCAAGGGGTAAAAAGTCACGCAGGCTCACTCAAGGCAGCGTGCGTGAAAAGTCACGCAGGCTCGCTCAAGGCAGCGTGCGTGAAAAGTCACGCAGGCTCACTCAAGGCAGCGTGCGTGAAAAGTCACGCAGGCTCAAGGAGAGAGCTGCGTGGAAAGTCACGCAAACTCAAGGGAAGAGCTGCGTGAAAAGTCACGCAGACTCAAGGGAAGAGCTGCGTGAAAAGTCACGCAGACTCAAGGGAAGAGCTGCGTAAAAAGTCATGCAAACTCAAGGAGAGAGCTGCGTGAAAAGTCACGCAGGCTCAAGGGAAGAGCTGTGTGAAAAGTCACGCAGACTCAAGGGAAGAGCTGCGTGAAAAGTCACGCAAACTCAAGGAGAGAGCTGCGTGAAAAGTCACGCAGGCTCAAGGGAAGAGCTGCGTGAAAAGTCACGCAGACTCAAGGGAAGAGCTGCGTGAAAAGTCACGCAAACTCAAGGAGAGACACGCTTCCAACAGGAAGCGTGCTCAAACAGGAGCACACTGCTCACTGTCTTCTCCAAACAGCAAGAACACCATGGCTGAACCCAAGCTTCAAAGCATCATAACTTGGCCATCCGAACTCTAAATCCAGATTTCCAAGGTTCCAACTTGGGTGAAACTGAATGCTCTTTCCCATGGAAGCATAAAAAACCCATAAAATCCAACTAAAGTAGATCAAACCATGCAAAATCCAAAAATGATTAAAACTTAGATCTACAAAAATCAAAGCTTTAAAATGGAAATTTCCAAGTTCTAAACTAGTATAGATTGAGGAGAAGAACATGTTTTGGCAAATAGTTTTGTAAGAAAATCATTGACAAACTTATGGATCCTTCTCTTGAGCAAGTTGGTACTTGCCTTGGTTGGTGGAGGAAATAAATGAGAGGAAGTGAATGAGAGGAGAGAGAATGAGATGAGTTATATATATAATCTTGAACCCAAGGGTTCATGATGAACCAAAGGGTTCAAGATGAACCATTGGTGAACCAAGAATAGGTTACCCAAATGAGCTAAAACTGTAGGCCCAAATGCAGAAAATAAATTAGGAAATAATATTTTGTCGAATATTTTTGGAAAATGCATGAAGAAATACTGCATAATAAATATCGCATAAATTCAAGGTAAATATAATTTATCGGTTTACGTATTAAAATACGTATTCCAGGATTGGGGAGTGACATCTCTACCCTTCTTAGAAAAATTCCGTCCTCGGAATTCCAGCCAAGACAGGATAGTAAAATCAGGGCAAGCAAGGCACAATCATATACAAGTTAACTATCATAGCAGTTATTATCCTACATCACAAAGTGCAAAACAAGCAGGTGCAGATAAGCATGGAATCGTGTCAATAAGGTGCAAAAATATACCTTATTAGTCAAACAAATACGGATACCTAGATCTGATCTCGTCCTCGCGCTCCCAGGTTGATTCTCCCGAAGAGTGATGGTTCCAAAAAACACGGACAAGGCTTATCGTCCGATTCTTGAGTACCTTCTCTTGTCGGTCTAAAATAGATACGGGTTGTTCCTCGTAAGTTAAGTCGGTACCAACGACTAACTCAGAATGATCGAGGACATGACTCGGATCCGGGACATATCCACATAATTGGGACACATGAAACACATCATGTATGCCAGTTAACGAAGGCGGAAGGGCAAGTCGATAAGCCACATCGCCTACCCGAGCGAGAATCTTAAAAGGACCAACGTATCTTGGACTAAGCTTTCCTCGGGTTCCAAATCTGATGATACCCCGAGTAGGCGAAATCTGCAGAAACACTTGGTCGCCAACTCTGAACTCTAGAGGCATACGATGCTGATCTGCCCAATGACGATGTCGGTCCTGCGCAACTCGAAGGCGTTCTCTGACCAACTTAACTATCTCCACAGTCTGCGTGATCATCTCTGGTCCCAACAACTTCCGTTCTCCGACGTCGTCCCAGGCCAAAGGGGACCTACACTTCCTTCCGTACAATGCTTCGAACGGGGCCATCTGAATGCTAGCCTGATAGCTGTTGTTATAGAAGAACTCCACTAGATGAAGGTGATCCTCCCAAGATCCGCCAAAGTCCAAGGTACACGCCCGTAGCATATCTTCTAACGTCTGGATGGTTCTTTCTGATTGCCCGTCGGTTTGTGGATGATAAGCAGTACTGAATCTTAACTTGGTTCCCAAACTTTGGTGTAAGCTCCGCCAAAAATAGGAAGTAAACCGCGTATCCCGATCTGATACTATACTAACTGGAACACCGTGCTGCCTTACTATCTGCTTCATGTACATTTCTGCTAACTGCTCAGTAGTCTGTCCAACTCGGAAGGGAAGGAAATGAGCGACCTTCGTAAGTCGATCTACTATTACCCAGACTGCATTCTTACCAGTCGGGGATCTAGGTAAACCGGTCACAAAATCTATCGTGATGTGCTCCCATTTCTATTCTGGGATAGGAAGCGGCTGTAGCAACCCTGCTGGTCTCTGCTGCTCGGCTTTCACCTGCTGACATACCAGACACTTGGATACAAATCTCGCTATCTCTCTTTTCATGCCATTCCACCAAAAGTACTGCTTGATATCTCGATACATCTTCGTTTCTCCTGGATGAATGGAGTAAATAGAACTATGAGCTTCGGACATAACTTCTTGTCGAAGATCTCCACTCGGTACACAGAGTCTATTTCCAAACCTGAGCGTACCATCTTCATGAATCACTAACTCCTTTCTACGGCCTGATTCACACTCCGACCGCAACTTCTGGATCTGTGGATCTCCTGCTTGTGCTGCCCTTATCCTCTCTACTAAGGTTGACTGAATCTGCATACTGGTCATTCTTCCTATATCCCTTGGCAAAACTACTTCGATTCCCATACTCTGAAGGTCTTCTAAAATATGCTTCTGCGAGGTCAAGATAAAGGCACTGTCTCTCCTACTCAGTGCATCTGCAACTATATTCGCCTTGCCTGGATGATACTGAAGATCTAAGTCAAAATTCTTCAGTAGTTCTAACCATCTTCTCTGCATCGTGTTCAAATCTCGCTGCGTGAATACGTATTTCAAACTCTTATGATCAGTATAGATCTCTACCCGATCTCCGTATAAATAATGCCTCCACAACTTGAGTGAAAATACTACAGCTGCTAACTCCAAATCGTGAGTCGGGTAATTCTTCTCATGGTCTCGAAGCTGTCGAGACGCATATGCTATCACCTTTCCGTGCTGCATCAATACACATCCAAGTCCCTTCCCAGATGCGTCACAATATACTGTAAAGCCTCCCGCTCCTACTGGAAGCGTCAAGATCGGGGCTGAGATCAATCTTTTCTTCAATTCTTCAAAGGATGCCTGACAGCTAGCTGACCAAACAAACTCTACGTCCTTGTGCGTCAAATGCGTTAAGGGCGCAGAGATCTTGGCAAAGTCCGCCACGAACCTTCTGTAGTAACCAGCTAATCCTAAGAAACTTCGTACTTCTGTAACCGTTCTCGGGACTGGCCAATGCTCTACGGCCTCAATCTTCTTCGGATCTACTGACACTCCTGCCCCAGAAATTACATGCCCCAGGAACGAAATATGATCTAACCAGAATTCACACTTGTCGAGCTTCGCATAAAGTTGATGCTCCCTCAATGTCTGTAAGACAGTCCTAAGATATTTCTCATGCTCCTCTTCACTGCTGGAATAGACAAAAATGTCATCTATGAACACCACCACAAATTTATCCAAATACGGCAGAAAGATGCGGTTCATTAAATCCATGAATACTGCGGAGGCGTTGGTTAGTCCAAAGGGCATTACTAAAAACTCATAATGTCCATATCTAGATCTGAATGCTATCTTCGGTACGTCTTGCTCCCGGACTCTTACTTGATAGTATCCCGACCGAAGATCGATCTTGGAAAAGACACTGGCCTTGCTCAACTGGTCAAACAGGTCATCAATCCTTGGTAGTGGGTACTTATTCTTCACTGTTACTGCATTCAGCTTGCGGTAGTCGATGCACATCCTCGTCGACCCATCCTTCTTGGGAACTAGAATCACTGGCGCGGCCCAGGGCGAATTACTGTCTCGGATGAATCCCTTAGACTTCAACTCTTCTTCATATCGATACAACTTATCCTGTTTTGACGGCGACATTCTGTAAACTCTGTCTACAATAGGCCTCGTTCCAGGGTTCAACTCAATGCTAAATTCTACCTCTCTGACTGGGGGTATCCCTGGGAGCTCATCAGGGAAGACGTCGAGAAAATCTTCGACCACTCTCGGAATCTGTCCTGGCTCTGACACTGCTGCTGAGATGACGCCTCCGGCCTGATTCTTTAAGGTTCGAGTAAAGATGAACTGCTCCATCCCAGGAACGCTGAATATGACCCTACCTCCTCTATAATCAATTGTCGCATGGCTATCTCTCAACCAGTCCATGCCAAGAACGACATCAAAATTCCCCATAGGGAATTCAATCAATGATGCGGGCAGTAAATGCCCACACACCTCCACCGGATATGAAAAGCGCACTCTGTTAACTTCTACGAGCCCATTGTCGGTAAGTATATCCATCCTCTCCGACAATGCCTCAAACTCTAATCCAATCCGTGTAGTATATTGTGCAGAGATGAATGAATGAGTAGCGCCTGAATCAAATAATGCTACAGCGGGAAATGAGGTGACGAGAATTTTACCTGCCACCACGTCACTAGACGCTAGAGCCTCTCCCAAGGTCAATGTGAGAGCCTGGCCTCGCGGAGCCCCTTGTTGCGGCCTTCCTCGACCATGCTGTTGCTGTCTCTGAGGGCCTTCGGCTTCCTGTGCCTGGCGGAACATCTGTGCCTGCGTTGGTAGACGCTGGGCTAGGGGCCTTACTGCTAATACTGGCCCTCCACTCGGGGTTGCCACCGGAGCTGGCAATACTGGAAACTGCTGAGTTGGCCCTCCTGGCCTCTGCATCACAGGACAAGTGGAGATACGGTGGTCTGAACTACCACACCTCAAGCATAAGCCATTTGCTGACCGACACACCTCCCTCGTGTGCCCTACCTTCCCACAGAATGTACAGCCCTGGGGTGCTCCCTAACGCTGTTGTTGGTTCCTCGGCTGCTGATGCCGAACTGGCGCTGTATTAGTTGACACGGCCGTCCTCCGCAGCGCTCCTGTATCATGAATACGTACACCTGGTGCTGGTGCCGATGTTCGCTGCATTGCTCCTCCTCCAACCTGGGAATGAGATCTCTTCTGACCTCCTGTCCTCGATGCCAACCTCTGCTGGATAAGCTCGTGCCTCCGAGCGGCCGTCAAAACAGCGTCAAACGCCTGGTAGTCGTGTCCTTCCACAAGCTATAATAGTTCCAAATGAAGTCCCTGCTAGAACCTCATAGCTTTCTCTAGCTCCGTTGCCACCATTGCTGGTGCGAAACGGTACAATCTGCAAAACTCTGCTGCATACCCATCTACGGTCTTTCCTGCTTGCTTGAGACTGATAAACTTCTGCTGGAGCTCATATCGAGCTACTACGCCAAAATACTTGGCCTTGAATCTGTCACTGAAGGTGGTCCAACGAACAGGGCATCTTGCACCAACTTCTTCTGATGCCCACCAGTCGCAGGCAAGATCCTGAAGTACCAGTTTGACCTGATCAACCTTCTCATCATCTGGAACCTTGGCTGCCACAAGAATGGATTCGATGTCTTGAATCCAGGCATCCGCAGTGATGGCATCCTCCGTGCCATCAAAATACCTCGGGTTCAAGCGACGAAACCTTCCTGATGCTCCCGAGTCAGCCCCGACACTCCTCTCAAGAGCTAACTGAATCCCTTGATTCAGCAACACATTCTGCTCCTGCTGTCGAGTCTTTTGCTGTTGGTTAGTGACAAGAAACCCTCGGATGATCTCCAGGAGTGCTATGGCGTCTGGTACTGCCGTCGCTGCTGGTGCTGTAGGAGTTTCAATAACCTGCGGCTGCACTGCCTCTGGTTCCACTTCTGCTCGTGTCTGCCCTGGGGAAGGTTCTCTCCCCTACTGGCACCCAGTCGAGCCATGCTCTCGCTGCTCTTCCTCATGGGCCTCACCCGCTACTGAGAATGAAGCACCCCTATAGAGAAAGATATAAGATTATCAAGTCCGAACGAGGAAGATTTCGAGGATGCAAGTCAGGTTAGAGATCAAGGCAAGGACAGAGAATTCGAAACAGAATTTCAAGGAAAACAAGTTTTGATTGAGACTCCTAATAATTCACAATACCCCACAAGTCTAAAAATCAGACCTGCATGGGCCACCACTAAAACCTTGTCACGCCCCAGTACCGAAATACGGAGACGGACTAGGCCAGCTACTCTATATGAGGTACGTAACGTCATACGGCGATCGTGGCTGTCGAGAGACTAGGGGGTACATGCTACAATCAAGTCTCCTATGGTCCCACAGAGTTCTATGTCTCAATCAATCAAGTCATATCAGCAATTAAATGAATATTACAGATAAAGCAGTAAGACGTCCCCGACGCTTCATCAAAATGGTCATGAAAGACTAGCTTTATAATTTAGCTATCTCAGAGAGTCAGAAGTACAAAATTTTATACAGCTGTAGTCTGTTTATTTACAATTCTGTACTGACACAAAGTATCATGTAATCCGGCAAACAGGTGCCGGTGGACAAACGCCGCAAAAGTATAAGCAGGAGTGGTGGAGAAGAAACCCACTCGAGTCCCCGAACCGCCATTCTCCTAGTATGCACCATGGATGTCAGGGAGGAAGATCGTGTCCTCCGGCTCTGCTACGAGATCTGGCCAAACAAAATCAGCGGGGTCAGCCCCGAATAGCAAGTACCGCCAAAGGGGCACAAGAGTTAAGATTAAAAACCCAGTTAATAGAATGATTGATAATAGTAATACTTATGCTACTATTATAGGGTAGCGCATCATCTTCGAACCCATATGGCACCCTTACAACCAAACAAGGACAAAAGGTGCCGCATGGAGTCGGGACGTGTCATACTCTATAACATTCGCATAAGTTAAAAGGTATAAACAATAAAATCTCCTGATCATGACTTCGGTCGATAGCCTATCGCAGCACAATAACCAACCCAACAATCAAACAAGAACATGGGTTGGATCATGCACCATGATAGACCATGTTCCTCAGTCTTTCACAGAAGTAGCACTTCACAACCAGGATAAGTCTTCCGTTCATAACTTCGGTCCACAGCCTGTCATAGTACGATAACCAACCCAATAATCAAACAAGAACATGGGTTGGATCACGTACCATGACAGTCCGCTTCCCTCAGTTATTCACGGAAGGTAATATAATACAAGCAAGTCGTTTTCACGGCCAATCAAGCCTACGAGTTTCTAGTGGGACGAGATTATCCTCGCATCATGTTATTAGAAAATCCTCAGATCGTATCTTTCCAGCAAGGCTAGCCCACCCAGGGGTTCGCTTAGACAGGTGTTATTGAGCACAGGTCCCTCGTAAGGCCACCTTGCCAAAACATATATTATATTGCAGGAATTAATCGGATATAGTCATCCACTCGTTGCAGATGACACAGTATCCGTGGAGACCAGCCGGCGCGTCAAGACAATATCTCAAGGCGGCTGGTGTAACACGATCTCGGGATTCTGCCCTCCCCATGCATCTAGTATATTTAGTTGCCTAGTTTAACCCTAGGTGAAATCTTTGACTCACATGTTGTGGCCTGCATGATTATCCTCCTAAAGTCGTACTTTAGTACGAGTACCCCAAAGAGGATCCATGTCAATCAGTATGTCAACATGTGCTACCCTCCTTAGTGTAATGCATCATTGCAATTACGCCACGTGGAGTTACGAGTCTTTTGTCGAGCATGAACAAGAACTGGAACATTCAGGTACATGTATAAGGTAGGAACTCTTTGTTCTCCGGGGTCACATTAGTGCTCATATCATGCTCGGGACAAAAGGCGTAAGGATATAAAATGGTCATGTAATATCTCATAAAATATCAAAAGCGTACGCACAAAAGCACGAACGCTCAAGGGGTAAAAAGTCACGTTGGCTCACTCAAGACAGCATGCGTGAAAAGTCACGCAGGCTCGCTCAAGGCAGCGTGCGTGAAAAGTCACGCAGGCTCACTCAAGGCAGCGTGCGTGAAAAGTCACGCAGGCTCAAGGAGAGAGCTGCGTGGAAAGTCACGCAAACTCAAGGGAAGAGCTGCGTAAAAAGTCACGCAGACTCAAGGGAAGTGCTGCGTGAAAAGTCACGCAGACTCAAGGGAAGAGCTGCGTGAAAAGTCACGCAAACTCAAGGAGAGAGCTGCGTAAAAAGTCACGCAGGCTCAAGGGAAGAGCTGCGTGAAAAGTCACGTAGACTCAAGGGAAGAGCTGCGTGAAAAGTCACGCAAACTCAAGGAGAGAGCTGCGTGAAAAGTCACGCAGGCTCAAGGAAAGAGCTGCGTGAAAAGTCACGCAGACTCAAGGGAAGAGCTGCGTGAAAAGTCACGCAAACTCACGGAGAGACACGCTTCCAACAGGAAGCATGCTCAAACAGGAGCACACTGCTCACTGTCTTCTCCAAATAGCAAGAATACCATGGCTGAAACCAAGCTTCAAAGCATCATAACTTGGCCATCCGAACTCCAAATCCAGATTTCCAAGGTTCCAACTTGGGTGAAACTGAATGCTCTTCCCCATGGAAGCATCAAAAACCCATAAAATCCAACTAAAGTAGATCAAACCATGCAAAATCCGAAAATGATTAAAACTTAGATCTACAAAAATCAAAGCTTCAAAATAGAAATTTCCAAGTTCTAAACTAGTATAGATTGAGGAGAAGAACATGTTTTGGCAAATAGTTTTGTAAGAAAATCATTGACAAACTTATGGATCCTTCTCTTGAGCAAGTTGGTACTTGCCTTGGTTGGTGGAGGAAATAAATGAGAGGAAGTGAATGAGAGGAGAGAGAATGAGATGAGTTATATATATAATCTTGAACCCAAGGGTTCATGATGAACCAAATGGTTCAAGATGAACCATTGGTGAACCAAGAATAGGTTACCAAAATGAGCCAAAACTGTAGGCCCAAATACAAAAAATAAATTAGGAAATAATATTTTGTCAAATATTTTTGGAAAATGCATGAAGAAATACTGCATAATAAATATCGCATAAATTCAAGGTAAATATAATTTATCGGTTTACGTATTAAAATACGTATTCCAGGTTTGGGGAGTGACAAAGTAAAAAAAAGAAAGAATGAATAAAAGATAAGAAGGAAAGGAATGGTTAGCGACAGGTATGACGGGCACGTACAACGGGGCTCGCTATCCGTGCTGCACGGACGCTAACCTAGTCGATAACGCATTATGGCTAAGGGTTAGCCTACGGCTCGGAGACAGCCGTTAAGTTAAAATGCAAATAATACGAAATGGTCGTGGACAATCCCCTCGTATACGGGAGGTGGAAGATATAAGGGATTTCCGTGGCATGATCAAAGGGATGATCGTGGCCGGCCTAGGCGGAAATCAAAGGGGGCTTACGAGCCGCCTGGAGGGGGCTTGGCTACCCGGAGGACGTAAGTGCAGGGTATTTCAAGACACTATCAACGTGTACCAGTCGCACGCTCTGAATAGTTGTAAAATACTAAGGGAAAAAGGGTCCAAAATGGCTTGTGATACCAGCGACCGGTGCATATAGAGTTAAGTGGGCTTTGCTGGTGGCGATCTACGTGCAAGTACTTTCATTGAAATCAAAGTAGTCTAAGTTAAATGAACAATCGCCTACACAACGGCTTGAAATGTATCACACCAAATGATAATGAATACTTCATACAATGAGTTAGAGAATACGCCTACGACGCGCTAGAAACTGAGGTAGGGACACGCCCATGATATTGAATGTTTCCAAGAATCACGTTATGTTATTACACATGAATTGTTTGACTAACTTGGTTTACTTTGGACAGGGAAGGCCGGATGGTAAGTATGGGTAAGTCATGCATGTATTTCCATGCGACACTTGAATTTTGGCAGCACGGGATAGGTTATGACATATGCCATAAAATTGATCCTAAGGCAAGATTAGAAAGACAATGAATGATAGAGATGCACAAAAGTAAATGGAACATGTTTCGTAATGATAGCATTGTGGGCGAGCTAGCCTCCCCACCTGTGCATAATAATGTACTGATAACCCCACAGTCTGCTTGCAGGATGCAGGAGACGCCGGCGGGTGTGGAGCTTCCATCGAACGTGCTAAGGCACGGAGCCAACTCCGGGGCCTTGGGACATTGCAAGAAGCTGAAGCACCCTATACAGGACATAATGTATCGGAACATCGTCATGAATCATTCCATGTTGTAAGCCACTTGGCACGATGATTATGTTTCAGAGAGAGAGAGCTTGAGTGATTTGTAATATTTGCCTAGCGCCGCTTGTAAACTTCTTAAAAATCAATAAAGAGTTTGAATTCGCTTCAACTTGTGTTCATTTACTTTCCGCTGCAAATGGGAACACTCTGTGCGACTTTGTGGCCTAGCTAAAAACGGTCGTTTCTGGACATAGCCTTGCACGGGCGCACCTAGGCCCGTGCGACATCACGCCTTAGCGAGGACGATCGCTCCTCTGGGAGCGGGGCATGACACAAGCTGCCAATGAAACAGCCGCTACAGTAGCAGTATAGGGGCTGCACTAGGCAGCCCCAATTCCTCCTTTGATGCATGGCTATGTGTGAGTGTGTGTCTCTTAGTGATGGTTAGTGAGTTAGTTTAGAGAATTAGAGTTAGTGGTTTTCATATAGGTGTATATGTGTTGGATATATTTGGTCAGGATAATGGTTAGTAGATATATTATGAGTTAGGATATAGGTAAGGTATGTTGGTATCCTATATAAGTTAGTGTGTGAGTGTGGGTTAGAGTTTTGAGTAGGATACCAAGTTGGTGTCTTGGTTTTAGAATACCAAGTTAGTATCTAGAGTGGGATACTAGTTATATATTAATATTAGACGGTATCTTGAGTGGTATAGGTAAGGTAATGAGAATTACCTTAGGACAAGGGTAAGGTAATGTGGTAAGGTATCAAGATACCAAAGTATGGTATCGAGATACAAGAGTAAGGTATTGAGGGATACGTAGAGTGAGGGTAAAGTAGGTTAAGGTGTTAGTTAGAGGCTAAGGTAATGGGTTTACCTTGGTAAGGTAATGGGGTAAGAGTTAAGGTAATACCTTAGAACTAAGATATGAGTTAACATGATTAAGATATGGTTAGAATTAGGATAACTTGGTTGGTAATGGTTAGGAATAGGGTAAATGACTTAGGGTTGACCCCGTTTGACCATGGTTGACTGTTTTAACTAAAAGTCAACCAAAAGTCAACATTAGCATAAAATTGACCAGAACTTGACCAGAGTTGACCAGTTGACCAAAAGTCAACTGTGAGTCAACCATTGACCTAGTTTGACCTAGAGTGGACTAGGAGTTGACTAGGGATGATCAGAGTTGATCGGTTGGCCAAAAGTCAACTGTAAGTCAACCTTTGACTTAGATTGACCTAGTTTGACTTTATTTGACTTGTTTTGACCTAGTTTGATTTTGTTAGTCCTAGTATGACTTAGTTTGACTTTGAATAATCGAGTTTGACCTAGATTGACTTATCTTGACCTTGTTTGACTTTGTTTGACTTACCTTGACCTAGTTTGACTTAGTATGACTTAGCATGACCTAGTTTGATCTAGTTTGACTTTGTATGACCTAGTGTAACTTTGTTTAACCTTGTTTGACTTAGATTGACTTAGTTTGACCAAGTGTGACTTAGTATGACTGAGTTTGACCTAGATTGCATAGCAGATACTAGAAATTATGCCATACGCTGTTAAACCTATTTAACTCATGATATCTCATCTTTAGGTCTATGATTTCATTCTGAGCCAGATTACACAGTTGACATATTTCTATCGGATCTCAGGTGAGTACATTCTATTATAGTATTTCTGTTTTATGATATCGTCTATATTTCTTGTATTTAGAGTAGATATCCGTGTTCTCTTGTCATATTGTTCACACAGATTGGTATTTGTCTGGATCCCGTCATGAGATGTTATTCCTTGTATTCCCTGGTATACCCTGTGCAAGTTTTTCCTGTACATTGTATAGACACGATTCCTGCGAAGGCTTGCTACCTCCTCGGAGAATCATGTGCCATGACATGTCATTACTGGATCCACTTTACTGGTCGGAGATGGGGTTACTTAGCGTAGATATGTGATCATTTTTCCTACTGTGATTCCTGTTCCCTGAGGGTGTTAGCCATACACTTCACGTATGACTAGCCAGGCCCTTTTCTCCTGTGCAACCCAAGCCGATCACATATTGAAACTAATACTAAACTCACATAGATATAGTTCCATATTTTCGTACATGATATATACTGTTTTCTTGTTCTTACTGTTCGCCATGAAATATAAAAGAGCAGAACAATTATCGGAGGACTGGACTTTTACTTCACGTTACAAACTCGCTTGTACAAAGAAAGCCTAGGAACGAAAGCCTAGGTACAGCAGTCTAAGTATAATTGTTTATTTTAGATTCTGGGGGGTGACGATAGAGGCTCGGGAAAGCGATGGCCGCTCTGCCTTACTCCTTGGACGATCGGTATGCAGCCTTGGCTCTAGAAGATTGCTCGGCGTTGAAGAAATGCTCTTTTTGCTCTCTCTCTCTGCTTTTTCCTCTCCAAGTATTCTGGTGCTCTCTCTCTCTGATCTCGAAAAGTGCTCCTTTCTGTATGTATATGTGCGTATGTCTCCTGTTACAAGGGAATGGCACCCTGCTATTTATAAGAATGGGGGGGGGACCTCATTAGGGTTTACAATGATTGTCCCTTAAAGTGGCGGCGACCTGTTGCTCGATCAATCTGGGCCATTAATCTTGAGTGTGATGAATCTGGGCCATTTAGTGTTAGATTACCTCAAATCCTATCAGTAATTAATGCTGATTAGAATAAATCTCCATGATGATAATCTGCTGATGTCTGCGAATCTGAATGAATAAATTTAATTCATTCTCCTGCCACGTGTCCCAGATTATTAGAATTTGACCCAATCTTTGATTGTAGCAAATCTGGGAAATTGATTGGCTTTATGACATGTGTTCTGGGGAGTCACTGAGCCGCATAAGGATTGAGCCGCATAAGCCTGGCCACGTGTCAGGGCTGCCTGGGGAGTGGCCTCCGAGTCTTCGAACTACATGATAATCTGGACCATATAATGGGTAGTGACCCGCATGGAGATGATCCTTGTGAGCCGCATAGGGCTGACCTTTGTGAGCCGCATAAGGTTGCGTCTACTTAAGCCGCATAAGGTTGCGTCTGCTTGAGCCGCATAGGGCTGTCTCGATGTGGGCTGCATAGGACGACTTCAGCCTGAGCCGCATAAGGGGGTCTCCGCTCGAGCCGCATATGGCTGTCCACGTGTCTAGGCTGCGTGGTGTTTTCTGGATCTCGGTGGGGTGTTGTGCCAGAGATTTTCTTTGATTTCCTAGGATTCTGTCATTATGACAGAGTCATAATTGCCTCTTTATGTCAGGCCTGTCGTTTCGTCAGAGTGGTCAGCCGTCCAAGCAATTAATGCAGTACAGTACGGAGGGAAGAACTGTATGCAAGCCACGTGCCTTCTCTTCTTGAGCCGTATGGAGATCACAGAGCCGCATGGACTCGTTTGAGCCGCATGGATCTTCTGAACCGTATGGGCTATCTGAGTTGCATGGAGTTCCCTGACCGCATGGATCTTTCTTTATTATTTTCTATGCTTCTACACTTACATTCAGTTATAGTCTTGATATGCCTTACCATGATTCATGTACACATTATTTTACCTTGTATATTCTCTCTATTTACTGCTACATTTTCAATATCGTCTAACTAGAACTGTTATTGGAGATTTGTGCTCTTCCATCCTGACTGGATATGTTGACAAAACTTTACAGATTATGGCAAAGAGGAGTGTCCTACCTACTACAGTCCCCATGACGTAGTTGGCCTAGACTTGGACACCCTAGTTCAGCAAGGGTTAGCTCTAGCCAATGGGGCTTTAGAGTAGCTTAGCTGGATTAGTTTGGTACTGGACCTTGTCTGCAGATTATGGCTTGTTATTATTTTAGTATTTGTATTAGAGATTGTTGACTCTGGACTTGTATTATTTCTGTGTCGGATATTCTGGTTGATAATTTCATATCTTGTTGTCTTTATCTTTCGGTATCATCTATCTTTCTTATAGTTTGTGATTGAGTATATTATATTGTCATTGCTTGTCCTCCGTTCGGAGTTGACCTTTCTCGACAGGTTTTGATATTATAACTGTTGTTAGATAGTAGACCTAGACAACGTTCTACGCCATTTCTACGACGTAGGCTGGGACGCTGTCACGCACTCGTACCCTTACATCGGGTGCGGGTCATGACAGTCATGCCAGTAGCCTTTCATATAGATAAGTTGGTGTGTTAAGCGGCAATTTGCATACACGATATCGATTGAATCAAAGAAAGTGCAAGCACGACACGAATTGAGTTAAGAAGGTGTGTACCGTTGTAACACTATTATGGAGCCTAAGATTTGGCTATAGCAAAGGCACGTGCTTCGGCATGAATATGACGTTGTGTTTGAGTTGTTAACACAACTTCTACAAGTCAGATTGAGTCATCTCAAGTTAAGTCAGGAAGGGCCATAAGGCAAAGTTTGGTTAAGTTATGTTGAATTGGGAGGTACGGCCTCGATGTTTAAAGCATGGACCAAGTCAATGACATAAAATATGTTGTTGCATCTCGAAGTATGGCATGAAAGGCAAGCACGAGTCGGTACATTGATGTTGCAAGTACGAGAATGGTCTAAAGGCACAATGATAAGTAAGTTATCGGTACGAGGCACGATGATGGTATAGAGACACAACAATAAATAAGGTATCGGTACGAGGCACGGTAATGGTCTAGAGACACAAAATAGGCCAGGCATCCATATCCTAAAATTGATTCTAAGGCAAGATTAGAAAAACAATCAGAGGGATATGTTGCACAAACAACCAGTATGGTTGTGTACTGATACCCACACAGTTTTTATGTGCAAACACAGGTAGAAGATCGTTTGGCACGGAGCTCGCTTGGATACGTCGAGGCACAGAGTTCCTTGACATTTTGAGGCATATGACCGCACGGAGTCGGAACTTGTACGGGATATAATGTATGGACATCGCCCATCTAAAGCATCCGCTGGCTCGTCAAATCATATTGAAAGATGAGAGGGAGCTGAGTGATTGTAATCAGAGAGAAAAGTAAGCTTGAATGATTGTAATCTTGGCTTCATGTCTTTGTAAGTCTTATTTTAATATCAATAAAGAACTGGATTTTGTTTTCGTACTCATTTTGTCATGTTATTTAACTTTTTTGCTTGGGACTTCTGTGCGATGACCCCATCGCAAGCTGTTGTAATCGACCGTTATGGAACCCACCTTGCGTGAGCGCAACCTAGGCTCACGCAGCATCACATCTTAGCGAGGACGATCGCTTCTACGGGAGCGGGACATGACAGTGTCTACCTGCACTACATGGATCATCGTCTATCCTAGCTTTGTCCAAGATGGCTTGAATTGCCAGTGACCTTCATATAGATTGAGTCAAGCGTGCTAGCGGCAATCTGCGTGCATGTTGTTAGTTGAGTAAGAAAATGGATGTATTATACATAATACAAAGATTAAGAATAATATTTGGCTTCTGCAGAGACACGCGTTACGATGCAAATGTGAGATTATGGTTCAATAGTGTGACACTGAGTCTTTATGTATTGAAACAGGTAAGGCCAGAAGGTAAGTAAGGGTAAGCTTTATTCTGTCGCGTACCAAGGTCATAATGTTGCGACACAAGTAGGCATTGTAGTATATGCCATGCATGTAACTGATCCTAAGATAAGATTAGAAAATAACACTAAAATTATAGTGCACACACACTAAAATAACATTTTGGTTTTGTACGGTGGGCGAGAGGCCTCCCCATTAGTGCATTCTATGTATTAATACCCAACAGTTTAATGTATGGTCATCGCATATTGTAATCTTCTTCAAGTTGTAAGCCTCAGGACATGATCTTATTATAATTGAGAGAGAGAGAGAGAGAGAGAGTTTGAGTGATTGTAACGTTGGTTTCAAGCCATTGTTAATCTTTTGTTTCAATATCAATAAAGAGCCTTTTTTTATAACATATGTCTATTCAACTTTTTTTCTTGGGACTTTTGTATGACTCTGTTACTTAGCTGCTTAATCGGCCGTTTCAGTATTCATCTTATGCGGGTGCAACTTAGGCTCGCACGACATCACGTCCTAGCGAAGACGATCGGTTTTGCAAAACCGGGATGTGACATGAACAGTAGTAGTTGCAACAGTTAGTATAGTAGTAGTAGCAGTGGCAGTAGGTGGAGTAGATGTAGAGGGAATAACTGAAGATGGAGTAGCTCTACCTACTGATGAACGAGTAGGATACGGGGATAAACCATCATATGTGTTGATGATGTCATCCCCGTTAGCTCCTCTGCAGTGTGTCTCTGGAGTGGCTGGGGGAGGTCGGGATGAGGATCATTGACCTCAACCTCATCCATCTATAGGTACATCTGTATGATAATAAGTAATAGTGTGATGTTACTAATAAATAATGGTGTGATAATACTATAACAATAATGGTACTAACAAATAATAGCGTCATGATAGAAATTTAATATTCTAATCTAATGCATATATCTTACGTACTAACCTTCTTCATCTCCTAAATAATCTTCATTTTCATCTTCTCCTTCCTCATGTGAATCATGTTCTACTTCCTCCTCACTTTCACTCTTTCACTTTCACCTTCACTTAATCTTCCAATTCTTCTTCCTTTTCCAGTTCTTCTTTCTCCTCCGATGCCTCCATACCAGTGTCCTCATTTACATGTGGTGAATCTTCTATATCAAGCTCTTCATCAACTCTATTATCCTTTATAGTAACATTAACCTCCATATCATCAACACTGATACCGGCCGAACTGGTATATGTTATAAGTTGAGGCATGACAACCTCATCCTCCTAGTATGCTAGATTTCAAATATAGTATGTATTTTTAGCCTTAGTTTTGAATACAGTCCACCAATACCGGATTGTCATGACCCGATTACGCTTTTCGGGATACGAGTACGTAGTCAAGTCCAATATATGCTGCAACATCGACGGTAGTACTCTATCCAGACCTTAATATCAAATACCACAACATCATATCTATTTGCTCATTCATAATAACTATTTTATGTACAACAAAAATGATATTCGGGAACAAATCCGTTAAATGTTTAAATTCAAGAAGTATATGATCTATCTACAATCTAAGGTCGACCTCCAAGATCTCTATCTCTCCAGAAAGGTCCAAAGTGAATAAGACAATAAATCACCTGCAACGATTTAGTCAGAAAAGAAGCAAAGTACAAACCTATTGTAGTAATATAAGTTAATACAAAATAAGCTAGACAAGTAGAGATGCTGTAGAGAATAAAGAAAACATGTATATGAACTGGAAACAATAAACATATACAAAAACTACTGGCAAGAATATGTCTGAATAAGACAACTAGCAATGGACATGCACTACAACAAATAGGGCATACAATAGCAGTTTATCTATAGCATTCAAGCCTCTCTTCTATAGAATGTCATCATCAATAGCGTTCACTCCGCAGTGCTATTAAAAGAGCGTACAATAGCAGTTTATCTATAGCATTCGAGCCTTCCTGCTATTATAATATCATCATCCATAGCGTTCATTGTGAAGTGCTATTAATAGTTCATACAATAGCAGTTTATCTATAGCGTTTATGCCTCCCTGCTATTTTGCTATTAACAGAACTTTATATAGCGTATTATGAACGCTGTTAAAGGTATAGTTTGTTTTGGACGCTGCTTATGTTGCTATGCCCGTATGTCAAAGTAAGGTATCTAGTTCGATTAGGAGCAGCATCGTATTCTATATATTTTACATGATTAAAATAATTGGGTCGGGTATGTAGGACAAGAAGGAAGAATAGATTCGTTCATCATCATCATCAAGCTTTAAGCCTCGTGATGGAGCTCGTCCATGGCAGCGAGCTCTTCTCCTGCATCGACAACTACGGGAGGCTCAAGGAGGACTCCGCCATACATTACTCCAGCACTACAACAAAATAGATATATAACGGCACTTTCTTTACGACACTTTCTAAATGAGTGTCATTAAATTGTTGTATTGATGACACTCTACAAAAATGTGTCATTGTAATTAGGTATTTATCATAATGTATGACACTTTATTAAAAATATCGTAAACATAAATTTAACAACGCTTTTAAGGATACTTAAAAATGTCGTATAATATTATATACTAAGTACAACACTTTAAAAGTGTCATATAATATTATACAAATACAACACTAGAAAAGTGGTGTAACAAATTTTATTTCCCATAATTTTTTTTGAGTTTCCCCGCTTCTGCCAAATTTTTTTTGGTGCTCTTATGAGAGAGCAAGTTTTTTTTTCCATCTCTATCTTCTTCTTGCCGCCACCCGCGACCACGCCCTCCTCAAGAAGTCCGACGTCCTCCTCAAGAAGAAGTCCGATGCCCTCACCCGCGGCCACCCGCCACTACACCAAAATGACAAATTAGTAACACTAGCCAATTTTTAATTTGGAACACTTATTTTCCATATCTAGGTATTGGAACGGAACAAAAAACGTTATTGATCACAAAAACTTTCCTAATATATTTTATTTTATTTTTTAGAAATTTTTTAAAATATAGATACACATATATACCATTCTAAAGATGTTCCATATTTAGGATGCACACATGTGCATATGACAGATTGATATGAAAGTGTTCTAGACACATCCAAACCCTTTCTTCCCTCAGATATGCAAAGCATTCCTCTCCCCAACTTTCCTCTCCAGGAGAGATCACAGGCCATCCTGAAGAGATCGCTAGCCATCCTGACAATTAAGGTTTTCCACACCATGAGTCTCCCTCCTCCTGAACATCTCCAGAGCGATTCTTCAGCCGCCGACGAGTCCGACACATTTCTGAGCTTCGTGGAACACGCCAGATCGGTGCTCTCCTCACCGGATGACCGCGAATTGGACGGCGGAGGCGAACCCGTCGCCCACGAATCGGGGCCGTCGTGGTGCTGGATCGTATCCCGGATCCTGAAGACCTGCATCGCCTACTCCAGCGGAGTCATATCGGCCATACTTCTCTCCGATATCTTCCAGGTACCAAACCCTAATTCCTCTAGTTCCCAAATTCCAAATCTCTCTCCATATACACAATTAAATTTGGATTGAAAAGTTAGCCAATAATAGAGGTTTCTAATGGAATTTTGAAGTCAAGATTCTGTCTGTGATAGAAACAATCGACAACATAACATGGATAAGTGTAAAGAAATTTGCATTGTCCGGTACAAGTTTGGAGGAGGCTGAATAAATTTCCCATGAATAAAGATTTCTAATTTATCTCTGAAATCGAAAATTCGACTATGATGTTTATGCTAGCAGCAAGTGAAAATTATGGGTTTAATTTATATTCTAGGAGCAGTGCATGGATAAATTGTAACTTCTTCATAGTTCCAGATGAAAAATCCTATTTCTTCCTAATTCCCTCTCTTTATACATAGCTTGGGAGAATGTTGGAAAATTTGCCACCAGTAAAGATTTATGTTGGGGTTTTGAAATTATTTTTTTGATGTTTTTGCTACCAACAGTAAAAAATAATAATTGATATCCTTCTATCCCGACAAGATTGACAGGTTGATTCCTCTCCCAACCTTTCTCTTTCTCTATCTTTTGGTTCTGTCTTTCTCTCCCGACAAGATCGCAGGCCATCCTGAAGATATCACAGGCCATCCCGACGAGATCACAAGGCAAGTTGAAATTTATAACCTTTCTCTATTTTTTGGTTCAGTTTTTTAGATTTACATCCTTTCACTTTCTCTTTTCTTCTTACTGTTTGTTTTTTCTCTTTCCTCTGTCTTTTTGGTTCAGTTTTTCATATTTGGATCCTGGTTATTTTGCCATTTATAATTGCTTTCGCCATATTATGAGTAGATTTGTATATCTATGATGGAGTTACAAGTCCTTCATCATTACTATGACCTGATACCTGCAAACCAAATTATATCCTTTCAATACTTACTTGCACCAACTGTAATTCATGACCGAATCACTGAGTCAGTCACATTCTGGAGTAATCAATATATTTTAGTTTAGAGAAACAAAACAATGCATCTCTCTTGGCTAGTTTCTTATTATCTTTTTGTTTATGTATCCCTTACCACTAGCATAAAATTATGTGAAAGGATGTAATACTAGTCACCCTTGCCGATTGGTTTACCTGCGATAGATAATTTTTCTTTTTTACATGCTTTTAAAACCTTACTATGATTTTACACCATTGATGATTGGTCTTTTTTCGTTCAATTTTATTTGCCGAATTGACTGGAAATAGTATCCCCAATGTCAGTATCCGTCGGTATCGAATCAGAACATGCCAAACCGTATCGATATGGGCCGTATCTGATTGGCATCGTCCGATACTGCAATATGACCTTGATTAGCAAAAGAAAATTATAGTGCTCCTTAAAAGTAATGTTAGTTCACTAATATCTTAACCACTGGGTTCTCTGAACTTATGTACTCCAAATTTTAGTTTTGTCACATAGCACATTGGAACTTGGAAGAAATTGATATTGAATACGAAGAGTTAGCTTCCAAGTCCGGCATTAAGAAATGGGGGAGTCTTCCTTATGTGGAAGCAATGGCAGTCTCAAATCTTGAGGCTGGTTAGGTAATGATCCTCGTCACTGTAGAAGCATGGAAAATATTGCTTTTAGTCCCACATTGGAAAGGAGAAGAAGAAAGGGCTCACACCATTCTATAAATAGAGCCCCCTTTCCTCCTTTGAAAAGGGCACCAACTTCTCTTCCCTTCTTCCAACTTGGACTCTTCCTACTACGCACCTTCGGGTGCTAAGTCGAAGAAGTCTAGGGCAGCGCGGGCTCGTCGAGCTCAGTCAGTTGTCCCAATCTCTGACCATCAGAGCGTCCCGCTAAGCGGGCCTCTAATTGAAAGTTGTACAGAACCGCCCATGTCCAGCTTCCGGCAGCAAACGGACAGGGTGGTTCTCAAGAGTCTCCCAACAATGATCAAGGACAAGTACTTTTACTAGTCCTGCATCGGGGAACAAATAGGATACCTACGCACTCGTATGTTCGGGATATCCAGGCCCACAAAGCGAGTGCAAAGGTTGATCGAGATGTCCTTGACTTGCGAGATGTGATCCTTCATAAGCGTAAAGAAAGAAGGAGATTCTCTATGCGGCTTGAAATCAACATGGAATCTCATGCGGCTGAAAACCTAGAAAGCTCCATGCAGCCCATGAAGATTTTATGCGGCTCAAAATCCAGAATGCTTCATGCGGCTCAGAAAGCTTCATGCGGCCGAAAAGCAGCAGGGGGGCCTTATGCGGCCCAAAATCAACATGAAACTCCATACGGCTCAAAAACTGGGGAGTTTCATACGGCTCAGATCTTGGGGGGTCTCATGCGGCTAAAAAATCCCTCAGAGCTTCATGCGCCTCAGAAAACTTTATGCGGCTCAGGAAGAGCCACGTGGCCTCATGCGGCTCAAAACAGGCCGATGACAGCTGGCCATAATTACTTCATGCAGCTGGCCATTTAATGCTCTGACATGAAGTAACAGCTCTGACGGCTCTGACATAATGAGGAGACGCGTTCGGCTCCTCAAAAGACGAGAAAATCTCTGAGACAGTCAGCACAGTACATAAAATCCAAAGAAGCATTCTATACGGACCGCTCACCCTTATACGGCTGCCACCCTCATGCGGCTCGGATTGTGGGGGCCACCCTTATGCGGTTCAGTTGGAGGCCACCCCCTATGCGGCTGCCACTCTCATGCGGCTCGGATTGTGGGGGGCCACCCTTATGCGGTTCAGTTGGAGGCTACCCCCCATGTGGCTGCCACTCTCATGCGGCTCGGATTATGGGGGGCCACCCTTATGCGGTTCAGTTAGGGTTCACTCTTATGCGGCTGCCACTCTCATTCGGCTCGGATTGTGGAGGCCACCCTTATGCGGCTCAGTTGTAAGGACGTCCATGCGGCTCAGTTATAAGGACCTCCATGTGGTTCAGATTAAAGGACGTTCATACGGCTCAGTTGTAAGGATGTTTATGCGGCTCAGTTGTAAGGACATCTATGCAGTTCAGATTAAAGGACGTCCATGCGGCTCAACTATAACAGTCCTCCATGTGCCTCACAGCAGTTGAGACACGTGGCAGGAGTTGATCAAATCTCAACAACTCAGATTTATGGCAATCGACATAACAGGCAGTTGGGACACGTGGCAAGAGATTTACCAAGATTTATTTACTTGGATTTGCTGATATCAACAAATCATCACAAAGCAGATTTGGTGCAATCAACATTAACTGCCCAGATCGATTTGTTACAATCAACATTAACTGCCCAGATTTGTTGCAATCAACATTAACAGCCCAGATTGATTTTCAACAAACAAGATCAAGGCTAATCTTCACCAAATCCTTTACCGTCCACTTTTCAAGGAGCAATCATTGCACACCCTACTTATCCCAAAGCCCTATAAATAGCAAAGTACAATTCCCTTGTAAAACCCTGGACACAGAAAAAAAGGAAGCACAGAGGAGCAGTCGCACAGAGCCCGAGCAGAGAGACTAGCAACCCCCGTCCACACAAAGAGCATTTCTTCACCAGAGCCGAAGCGATGTCCGATCGTCCAAGGAGTAAGACAGAGTTGCCGTCACTCTTCCGAGCCTCTACCGTCACCCCCCAGAATCAAAAATAAACAATTGTACTTTAGATTGCTTTTTCTAGATTTTATTCATAGGCTCTCTTTTGTACAAGCGAGTTTGTATTGTGAAGTAAAAGTCCAGTCCTCCCATAAAACTGTTCTGTTCTTTTATAATCAATTGCAAACATGATGGCGACTCTGCTGGGGACTAACTTCTCCACGGCTTAGAAGTTGGTGACGCAATCGGACGCCGCCAAGCTCGGCTCCACGCAACAGATGTTGGTCATCCGCTTTGACCAGAAGGCGTTTGAAGAAATACTCTCCGACGGGAGCGCTGGCCCGGTCCAGAAGCGAACCCGCACGAAGAAGGCCCGCAGGGAGTGGAGGCCCAAATCATTTGCTTCTCCCCAGGCTCTGGACGAAGTGTTCTCTGCTGCCCAGGACGGCGGAGATTCGCATGCGGGCCTCACTTCAAGCCACAGAGAACTCTGTTGTTCCCAAGTCCGGCAGAGGAAAGTACTACGATGCTGGACTTACGGAAACAAGAAGGAATTCTGTGCGGAAGCCGCATAGAGGTACCAACCGCATGAAGAAGGCTCATGCGGCCAAAAATTCCAGCTGTATGAAGACTCATACGACCACTAAATCCAACCGCATGAATGCTGATGTAGCCAACGAATCCAGCCGCATTAATGCTGATGTGGCCAACGGATCCAGCCGCATGAATGCTGATGTGGCTAACGGATCCAGCTGTCATGACCCGCACCCACTGTGAGGGTACGAGCGCGTAACAACGCCCAGCCTACGCCGTAGTGTCGGCGGTAGAACGCTATCCTAGGTTACTATCTAATCAACAACTCACGCAATTATATAATGTGCTTGTCAAAACTCAACTCCGAACGGAGGACAAGTATATATATAATGAATCTCAATCACAGTCTAAGAACGATAAAATATCACAGAAGATATAACTAAAGGCTAAATAACAGAAATAAAATCCAACAACTAAAAATATAATCTCAAACAATCTCAACTACAATCTCAACCTATATATACAACTCCAGTTCTAAACAGGAAAACTAAAACAAGACAGACTAGCTAAACTCCCGATCACTCCTGAGTGTCGGGGCCATAGGTAGCTAAGCCATCTCCTGGTCCGTAATATGTAGGGCATGTGTCCTCGGGACAATCATCTGTAAAATTTTTAACAGGTCCAGTCAGGACAGGAACGAGTACAACTCATCAAGAAAACCCAAGTAAATGACAGGGAACTATAAAGCAGTTATAGACAGTTTTATTGATGAACATGGCAGTTTATATACAGGTGATGGTATGGAGAACAGATAAGATACAAGAAAAGTAAGTAACTAAAGCAAGAGAAAAATGATGGCAATGAAGACTGTAAAATAAATCTAGCTGAACTAAGGTAACAGAATGAGTCCGGAAAGTAATTGCAAAACAAGTGTAAAACTATTATAAATCCAGTACGGGATGAATCTAAAATAATATGAATCCAGTACCAGATGATTCTAGGTAGTGATCAAGAATCCAGGTGAGTCCAGCTAATCTAATAGTGTATTTTAAAATACCGAGATCGACATGTAAACGGCTGTGGGTAATCAGGCACACCTCTCACTGATCAGGCGAGAGATGGCTATGCTTCTAGTAGATTCCAGTTGGAGATTCCAGATTTGGGGTATGTCTACATGTCTTACTCAATATTTCCCCGCCCCGTAAAACAAATAAATCTAGAATTCGATACGAGAATCGAGGTGAGTCTAGCCAAAATATGATGATTCCAGTAATCGATTCCGAAATGATTCCAGTGATTCCAGTAATAGATTCTGGAATGATTCCAGTGATTCCAGTAATAGAGGCCAGATAAGTAAGGTATGTGTGTCGCATACATGAATTCAGAAATATCCATATGTGTTGTAACAGAGAATCGCATAAAACTAAATAAAACTGAAATACAGTAACTGGCAATTAAATGAGAGAACTATTAGAGAATGTACTCGCCTGATACTCTGAAAAGAGTAGTGTAATATCAGATGTCTGCACCGGAGTCACAATGTCCTAAATAGAATAGTACAGGTTATAATATGCTTAAAATAAGACAAAAGAAGTCTACGATACAATCTACAAGATTTCTAGGCCAATCTAGGTCAAAGTCAACTCTAAGTCAACCCTGGTCAATTATCTAGGTCAAACTAGGTCCAAGTCAAACTTGGTCAACTCTGGGTCAACCCAAGTCAATACTCTAGTCAAACTAGGTCAATTGGTCACATCTAGACTAATGTTGACTTTTGGTCAACTCTAGTCAAACTAGACTAGTCAAACTAAGTCAACTAGGTCAAACTTAGTCTAGTCAAGTCTCACTAGGCCTAATCAAGCCTAGACTAGCAAGCACACCCAATTTCTAGGCTATACAAGCCAAACTCACTCCTACACTGGCATTCAAGCCATAAACACAGGTTTATGAGCCATAGGCTATATGCCTAGGCTAATCATACACCTATATATGTCTATACCACATTACTATTTATCAAGTATATAGAATATACATATAACATATAGGCTACCATATGCATATTCCATATACATTATATGTATCTATATAATATTAGTACCCATACATGATATATTTATAGGATACCTTAATATATATATATACATATCAATACATATATATATACCTATGTATAGAGAATAGGAAAACACATATTGTGTCCAAGTGTGTGTGTGTCATGAGTGAGAGTGTCATTATAGTTTCATTACATATGTGTGTGTGTTACAAGGGTGTTAACAGGAATTAAAATAGGAAAAAATATGTTAGTGTCAAGGCATGAGTGTGACAAAGTGACATGAACAATTGTGTGTGAAGGGGACAATTCAGCCCATGTGTAAACCTGAAAAGAAGAATAGTGTGTTATAGAGCAATGCAGTGGTGTGGGTATGCTCAAATCAGTTTTGTGACAAGTTAACATGGTGGCATGGCCATGTGTGTGTGGGGTGTACTCAGTCAAGTGACAGGGGAGGTTGTGTGTTTGCTAAAAATCAGTTTTGTGTGTGTGAGCCTATGGGCTGACAGTTGTTAAGGAAGGATTCAAAATAACCCCCACACTCACAACTTGTGTGTGAAAACTGTGAGGAAACCAAATATCCTAACTATGAAAACTGAGGTGAGGTAAATACTAAAGGTCAAGTTCAAATGCAAGAAATGGAATGACAAAATGGAAATCCACAGTTGACTGAATCAACATATAAACTGGGAATACCTCTCAAATAAAACCTGAAAACAGAGAATCAATCTGAACTGTAAATACAGTATGACATAGGCTGAATAAACTCCAAAAAAAATCTGAATCATATTCACAGTTCAATCCAAGTTCAAAAAAAGTTAAACTCTGAACCAACATCCCAAAATCAATAAAATGTGGGCTGAATCTAAACTGAGAATTAAACCTACAAACCTATTCATCAAGCCAACCTAAACTAATTGAACATGAACCAAAACCAATACTATAACTGATACTTCATGTATCCCCCAAAAATCTAAAAATGTATAAATCAAAACTGAAAACAAACAACCCAATCTCGAACCACTCATCAAAATGCCAATGTGAACTGAAATCAATTTGAAATTGAACTCAATCAATATCAACTCAAAAACTGAAACATCAAACTCAAGTAGAACTAAGGATTTACATCATAATGCATCGAACTCATTGAAATAATTTGATAGTTTAAAAACAGTGAATAATTCAAATGCCAACTCGAATACCTAGTTGAATACCAAAACAACTACCTGGACATTCAAGGTAACCCAACTGAACATCATTCGAACATTATAAAACTAGATCGAAATCTATTTCTTAAATATTCTAAATCTGTCAAGAACTGAGAACTGAAAGTGCTCATGGATACCCAATTTTGAAACAAAAATTAACAAGTAAACTCGAAAACAATTAGAGACACATAGTGTACAGAGGTTGCACCTAACCCTACGTGTCCTAAGGAAGCCAATGTGTCTAACAAAACAGGACACAATGTGTCAAAATATGCAAATTAAAAAGTGTCAGAAAACTGTGCATTGGCTGCCTCGTGCGGCCATGTCATGTCGAAATGGACACGACACAAAGCTCAAAGTGTGTCGAGCTCGTGCACACATGTTCGCCAATGATAGGGCTACATGTCTATGGTCCTGTATCGTGTCTACGACACGCGTGTCCTGAGCACGAGACAGGTATCAGAACGTGTCTCGTCCGCGTGCAGTACAGTGTCGAAATCAGTACGGGTTGAAATTCTCTCGAACCACCCAATGCAATCCTCTAAAATTTTGTGTGTGCTGTATCAGTCAGTAGGCCATCGTGTCCACCAAATTTTAGCTCAAGAGAGCCCGTGTCGTGTCCGCAGTGGCACCCGAGCAGCAGGGTACTGTACGGCGTCCTCGTGCATGCGTGTGTGTTCAAATATGGACACGAACATGTCCAAAAATGTGTTCAGAAGGACACGAATGTGAAGTACACATATAGATCTAGGGATTCATTCAAAAAGATTTAGAAAAACAGAAAGAAAATCCCTCTTAGGCATTTCATCAAACACCTAGGCAACACTACGACACGTGTCCGATACGGACACCAAACGAACACGAAATAGACCCAAATTTCAGGGACACCTAGGAAACTCCTAGATCTAGCCCTACATGTAAAGAAAACCAAAATTTGAATCAATTTAAAGGGTTTTACCTATAGGTGCAAATTGCATGGAAAAGCTTCAAATGGAGGATTCCTCCTTGCTAGCAAATATCTCCAAATTGATTCAAACCTGAGATTTCTCTCCATGAACATAAAGTAGGGATCAATTAGTACCCAATGCAAAAGATTTGAGCCAAAAAGGAATTGAAATGAGAAAGTTATGGATTGGGGAAGAAGGCTCTTACCTCTTTCTTCAAACTTGTAAAAATTTAATAAAAGAGGCAAGAACAAGGAGGAGAATATTTATAGGGAAGGGGGAGCCCTAGTGGCTGGTTAAAAAGTGGAAAATTAGGGTTAGGGCTTAGTCTAATGGCTATGGGCCAAGTTGTACTAGTCATGGAACCAATTTCTAGGTCTCAAGCCTATGGACCAATTCACCAATCCTCCTACTCCAAACTTGATCCTAAGAGTCCTAACTTGAGTTGACTTAAGTTAAACTAGGGTCCATACCATGTTAACTAGGTCACCAAGTCAAATTCAAATCTAGCCCAGTCTCTTAAGTCGCAGCTAGTCAAAAGTCAAACTCAATAATCACCAGTGCAATAAATCATAAAATAATTCAAAGAGGCCAAATGACCAAAATACTCCTAGGCTAAAAATGATAATTAAATCATCCTAATGACATGGTCAGGCTCTAGGTCAGGCAATCTCTCAGGTTTCACTAGCAGCACATCAAAATCGCAAGTCATGACTTAAACCAGTTTTTAAATAGTTTAAAAATTATTAAAAATCACCAAAAATCATAATGTGATTTAAATGCAAATAAATAATAATAATAAATATAAAATTTCAAAAATACCCTTATTCCAGAAACTGGGTGTTACAATCCTACCCACCTTAGAAAAATTTTGTCCTCGAAATTAAGATGATCGTATCCCCACTAGGTCAACCCCTAACAATCAAAGTCAAAGATAACATGCAACACTGTCCTACTGGTCGTGATTCCACAGTCTCGAACAGGGTAGCTACACTATCTAGCAATCACAAGAAATATCCTAGCAGGTACTAAGGGAAATCACACATGAGAGTGGGGAGGAAGAATAAGAAGGACAAACCTGCTAACCTATCACCTGTAGCGTCGGTCTCCTCGACCGCCATCGCAAAAGCTCTACCCCTATGGTGCTGAGCTACAGGTGGCCTAGCTCCCTCAAAAGGAGGTACAAAGGGACAGTCTACCATCCTATATGAAACTGGTAAAGACAACTAGGAACTAATTATGAAGGATTACCATTCTAAAGATGATCAAATCGAAGGTTTAAGGCACGAGTGTCAATTGCATAGAAATCCAATAACACAATATATAAAGAAGATTTAGTCCCGGCACGATCTAAGTTGATCAATTTCAGGATATATCAAAGTTTGGGCAAGATGGAGAACGATGCCATTGAAGTCTGAGCACGAGTATCCAAGATTTGATATCCATATCGCAATTGAATTAATTCAATTGAATAAGACCCCAAATACTGGATGATAAGGAGGATGACCCGGTCAAATGGTCACGATCAAAGAATTAGAATTTAAAGGATGATGCAAGGATATAGAAATAAGGCAATTTCTTCCTTTGGATAGGGAACTAAACATGATACCTTGGGTTGATCTATCAAGTACAGTACCTTTTCCATCTGAAATATGTGAAAGGAAAAACAATAATGAGTTCAAAGGCGATGTTATTAAGCACAATACGTGGTTCATAGGCGATGGAAATAATTCAAAAGAGAATTGCCAAAGCAGTCGTGGATGAGACTCTAGGGCAAATTTAACTATGTCTCCCTCTATGTCGAATAATATATGAGAAGCGAACCAAAGTGCAATAGGTTGATCAGACCATCATGCACCGGTTCTGATTAAACAATATGTTAGTGGGTGTCGGCCCCCAATAAAATATGTCATGATCAAGCTCGAAAAGATCAGCTTGCAAAACTGGTGCTAAATTAGCAACATAAGATAGACAAAATATAAGTAAGGATAATGATGAAGGAAGTTAATAGTGCAAGATTCCTTAAATATCAAGGAGTGAGGGTGAAACAAAACAAGAGGAAAAAGGATTTTCAATTTGAAGTTCATAATGAGATTCTCAAGGGTCGTCCAGGAATCTCTCAAGTAGTCCTAACTGTGATTGAGTATCCTCTCCGTTAAAGCCTATCTCTCAATCCTATCGCAGGCTCGCGGCAGTACAACTAAGTCGCCGTAATACCACAATATCGCACTAATACGACTCTCGACCTGCATTGGCCACCACTAAAAACGTATCACGACCCGCACCCACTGTGAGGGTACGAGCGCGTAACAACGCCCAGCCTACGCCGCAGTATCGGCGATAGAACGCTGTCCTAGGTTACTATCTAATCAACAACTCACGCAATTATATAATGTGCTTGTCAAAACTCAACTCCGAACGGAGGACAAGTATAGATATAATGAATCTCAATCACAGTCTAAGAACGATAAGATATCACAGAAGATATAACTAAAGGCTAAATAACAGAAATAAAATCCAACAACTAAAAATATAATCTCAAATAATCTCAACTACAATCTCAACCTATATATACAACTCCAGTTCTAAACAGGAAAACTAAAATAAGACAGACTAGCTAAACTCCCGATCACTCCTGAGTGTCGGGGCCATAGGTAGCTAAGCCATCTCCTGGTCCGTAATATGTAGGGTATGTGTCCTCGGGGCAATCATCTGTAAAATTTTCAACAGGTCCAGTCAGGACAGGAACGAGTACAACTCATCAAGAAAACCTAAGAAAATGACAGGGAACTATAAAGCAGTTATAGACAGTTTTATTGATGAATATGGCAGTTTATATACAGGTGATGGTATGGAGAACAGATAAGATACAAGAAAAGTAAGTAACTAAAGCAAGAGAAGAATGATGGCAATGAAGACTGTAAAATAAATCTAGCTGAACTAAGGTAACAGAATGAGTCCAGAAAGTAATTACAAAACAAGTGTAAAACTATTATAAATCCAGTACGGGATGAATCTAAAATAATATGAATCCAGTACCAGATGATTCTAGGTAGTGATCAAGAATCCAGGTGAGTCCAGCTAATCTAATAGTGTGTTTTAAAATACCGAGATCGACATGTAAACGGCTGTGGGTAATCAGGCACACCTCTCACTGATCAGGCGAGAGATGGCTATGCTTCCAGTAGATTCCAGTTGGAGATTCCAGATTTACGGTATGTCTACATGTCTTACTCAATATTTCCCCGTCCCGTAAAACAAATGAATCCAGAATTCGACACGAGAATCGAGGTGAGTCCAGCCAAAATATGATGATTCCAGTAATAGTTTTCGGAATGATTCCAGTGATTCCAGTAATAGATTCCGGAATGATTCCAGTGATTCCAGTAATAGAGGCCAGATAAGTAAGGTATGTGTGTCGCATACATGAATCCAGAAATATCCATACGTGTTGTAATAGAGAATCGCATAAAACTAAATAGAACTGAAATACAGTAACTGGCAATTAAATGAGAGAACTATCAGAGAATGTACTCGCCTGATACTCTGAAAAGAGTAGTGTAATATCATATGTCTGCACCGAAGTCACAATATCCTAAATAGAACAGTACAGGTTATAATATGCTTAAAATAAGACAAATGAAGTCTACGATGCAATCTACATGATTTCTAGGCCAATCTAGGTCAAAGTCAACTCTAAGTCAACCCTGGTCAATTATCTAGGTCAAACTAGGTCCAAGTCAAACTTGGTCAACTCTGGGTCAACCCAAGTCAATACTCTAGTCAAACTAGGTCAATTGGTAACATCTAGACTAATGTTGACTTTTGGTCAACTCTAGTCAAACTAGACTAGTCAAACTAAGTCAACTAGGTCAAACTTAGTCTAGTCAAGTCTCACTAGGCCTAATCAAGCCTAGACTAGCAAGCACACCCAATTTCTAGGCTATACAAGCCAAACTCACTCCTACACTGGCATTCAAGCCATAAACACAGGTTTATGAGCCGTAGGCTATATGCCTAGGCTAATCATACACCTATATATGTCTATACCATATTACTATTTATCAAGTATATAGAATATACATATAACATATAGGCTACCATATGCATATTCCATATACATTATATGTATCCATATAATATTAGTACCCACACATGATATATTTATAGGATACCTTAATATATATATACATATCAATACATATACATATCAATACATATATATATACCTATGTATAGAGAATAGGAAAACACATATTGTGTCCAAGTGTGTGTGTGTCATGAGTGAGAGTGTCATTATAGTTTCATTACATATGTGTGTGTGTTACAAGGGTGTTAACAGGAATTAAAATAGGAAAAAATATGTTAGTGTCAAGGCATGAGTGTGACAAAGTGACATGAACAATTGTGTGTGAAGGGGACAATTCAGCCCATGTGTAAACCTGAAAAGAAGAACAGTGTGTTATAGAGCAATGCAGTGGTGTGGGTATGCTCAAATCAGTTTTGTGACAAGTTAACATGGTGGCATGCCCATGTGTGTGTGGGGTGTACTCAATCAAGTGACAGGGGAGGTTGTGTGTTTGCTAAAAATCAGTTTTGTGTGTGTGAGCCAATGGGCTGACAGTTGTTAAGGTAGGATTCAAAATAACCCCCACACTCACAACCTGTGTGTGAAAACTGTGAGGAAACCAAATATCCTAACTATGAAAACTGAGGTGAGGTAAATACTAAAGGTCAAGTTCAAATGCAAGAAATGGAATGACAAAATGGAAATCCACAGTTGACTGAATCAACATATAAACTGGGAATACCTCTCAAATAAAACCTGAAAACAGAGAATCAATCTGAACTGTAAATACAGTATGACATAGGCTGAATAAACTCCAAAAAAAATATGAATCATATTCACAGTTCAATCCAAGTTCAAAGAAAAGTTAAACTCTGAACCAACATCCCAAAATCAATAAAATGTGTGCTGAATCTAAACTGAGAATTAAACCTACAAACCTATTCATCAAGCCAACCTAAACTAATTGAACATGAACCAAAACCAATACTATAACTGATACTTCATGTATCCCCCAAAAGTCTGAAAATATATAAATCAAAACTGAGAACAAACAACCCAATCTCGAACCACTCATCAAAATGCCAATGTGAACTGAAATCAATTTGAAATTGAACTCAATCAATATCAACTCAAAAACTGAAACATCAAACTCAAGTAGAACTAAGGATTTACATCATAATGCATCGAACTCATTGAAATAATTTGATAGTTTAAAAACAGTGAATAATTCGAATGCCAACTCGAATACCCAGTTGAATACCAAAACAACTACCTGGACATTCAAGGTAACCCAACTGAACATCATTCGAACATTATAAAACCAGATCGAAATCTATTTCTTAAATATTCTAAATCTGTCAAGAACTGAGAACTGAAAGTGCTCATGGATACCCAATTTTGAAACAAAAATTAACAAGTAAACTCGAAAACAATTAGAGACACATAGTGTACAGAGGTTGCACCTAACCCTACGTGTCCTAAGGAAGCCAATGTGTCCAACAAAACAGGACACAATGTGTCAAAATATGCAAATTAAAAAGTGTCAGAAAACTGTGCATTGGCTGCCTCGTGCGGCCATGTCATGTCAAAATGGACACGACACAAAGATCAAAGTGTGTCGAGCTCGTGCACACATGTTCGCCAATGATAGGGATACATGTCTATGGTCCTGCACCGTGTCCATGACACGCGTGTCCTGAGCACGAGACACGTATCAGAACGTGTCTCGCCCGCGTGCAGTGCAGTGTCAAAATCAGTACGGGTTGAAATTCTCTCGAACCACCCAATAAAATCCTCTGAAATTTTGTGTGTGCTGTGTCAGTCAGTAGGCCATCGTGTCCACCAAATTTTAGATCACGAGAGCCCGTGTCGTGTCCGCAGTGGCACCCGAGCAGCAGGGCACTGCACGGTGTCCTCGTGCACGCGTGTGTGTTCAAATATGGACACGAACGTGTCCAGAAATGTGTTCAGAAGGACATGAATGTGAAGTACCCATATAGATCTAGGGATTCATTCAAAAAGATTTGGAAAAACAGAAAGAAAATCTCTCTTAGGCATTTCATCAAACACCTAGGCAACACTACGACACGTGTCCGATACGGACACCAAACGAACACGAAATAGACCCAAATTTCAGGGATACCTAGGAAACTCCTAGATCTAGACCTACATGCAAAGAAAACCAAAATTTGAATCAATTTAAAGGGTTTTACCTATAGGTGCAAGTTGCATGGAAAAGCTTCAAATGGGGAATTCCTCCTTGCTAGCCAATATCTCCAAATTGATTCAAACCTGAGATTTCTCTCCATGAACATAAAGTAGGGATCAATTAGAACCCAATGCAAAAGATTTGATCCAAAAAGGAATTGAAATGAGGAAGTTATGGATTGGGGAAGAAGGCTCTTACCTTTTTCTTCAAACTTGTAAAAATTTAATAAAAGAGGCAAGAACAAGGAGAAGAATAATTATAGGGAAGGGGGAGCCCTAGTGGCTGGTTAAAAAGTGGAAAATTAGGGTTAGGGCTTAGTTTAATGGCTATGGGCCAAGTTGCACTAGTCATGGAACCAATTTCTAGGTCTCAAGCCTATGGACCAATTCACCAATCCTCCTACTCCAAACTTGATCCTAAGAGTCCTAACTTGAGTTGACTTAAGTTAAACTAGGGTCCATACCATGTTAACTAGGTCACCAAGTCAAAGTCAAATCTAGGACAGTCTCTTAAGTCGCAGCTAGTCAAAAGTCAAACTCAATAATCACCAGTGCAATAAATCATGAAATAATTCAAAGAGACAAAATGACCAAAATACCCCTAGGCTAAAAATGATAATTAAATCATCCTAATGACATGGTCAGGCTCTAGGTCAGGCAGTCTCTCAGGTTTCACTAGCAGCACATCAAAATTACAAGTCACGACTTGAATCAGTTTTTAAATAGTTTAAAAATTATTAAAAATCACCAAAAATCATAATATGATTTAAATACAAATAAATAATAATAATAATAAATACAAAATTTCAAAAATACCCTTATTCCAGAAATTGGGTGTTACACCAGCCGCATGAATGCTGATGTGGCCAACAGATCTAGTCGCATGAATGCTGATGTGGCCAACAGATCCAGCCGCATGAATGCTGATGTGGCCAACAGATCCAGCCACATGAATTCCTATGCGGCCACAAATTCCAACCGCATGAATGCTCTATGCGGCTCGGGTTCAGTCTTTGACCGCCTCTCATGCGGTCCCGACTCCAGAGGCTCCCAAGAAAATGTGCCAAACTCTGTGCGGCACCATTTGACTCTTCCTACTATACACCCTCGGGTGCTGGAGTGAACAAGTCTAGGACAGCACGGGCTAGACGAGCTCAGTCAGCTGTCCCAACCTCTGACCATCCGAGCGCTCCGCTCACTGTTATGCGGGCCTCCGATGGAAAGTTGTACCGAACCACTCGAGTCCAGCCCCCGGCGGCAAACGGACAGAGTGGTTTCCAAGAGTCTCCCAACAATCAGGGAGCAAACATGGTGCCAACACACTCAGATGCTCGGGATTCTCGGGCCCACAAAATGGGTGTAAAGGTTGTTCGGGACGCACCTGACTTGCGTGACGTGATCCTTCACAAGCGCAAAGAAAGAGAAGAAGCTTTGGTGTGCAGAGAGTCCTCCCATGGACATCACTGCACCCAAGTCATTGTCAACTGCTGCTGCAACCATACGGCAGTACAAGAAGAACGGCGGTCCGTCTTCCAACGACTGCAACACCCAAGCTCAAAAGACGAGGCGCTTCTCGTCGCCTTCTGCAATTCTGCTATAAAGATCCCTGGCAGCGGGAGAGGAAAGAAAACAAATGTCTCCAGTCCAAAAATCTCAATCGGCATGACCAAGAAACTCACGTCCAAGCGGTCATCTACAACCACCACTGGAGGAGTTTTTTAAGGTACCCACTCAAAAACGAAATCTGCCACACTTGGAGATTCGTCGTCCACATCTCTGGGAGGCACTGGAGCCGGAGGTAGCACTCCTCCGAACATCCACGACAATCCAGTGTTCTAAGAAGATAATCCAGGGGAAACAGTTCTTCCAACAGATGCAGCAAGCTCTGACGTCCCCGAGGACGTCCACAACTCTCAAGATGAGGCAAGCTCTGAAGCTGGGGGTACTACTCCTTTTGAGTCCGAACCAGAGGAGAACATTCCCACATACCTTGACGATTTTCAGTACAAGGGTATGATTCAGAGGGCGCATCCTCCATCGTTCCTTCTATCTCTCCTCATGTGAGGACGGTGTTCATGACAAACAATGACCAAGACGGTCCCAGTGATCGCCAATACTTCGACACCCTGGAGACCATACTCCATTCCTTGGTCAAATCCATGGACGAAATCAAAGCAGCCCTGCCAACTCTACAAGGAAGGACGCCTGGCCAAACAAGCTTGGGTCCCGCGGCCAATGCGGACTCAAACTCAACCCCGGGTGACAACCCTCCTATAATATCGGCTTCTACCGCTACAGACGAGGCCATGGAGGCCAGACGAGAGGTCCAGGAGCTCCGGGCCATGTTCCATGCCCGAGAAACCTGCCAGGACCTCAGGATACGACAACCGTATCCTGCTGCATGGAGAGATGTTCCCTTCCCACCAAGATATAAACCATTCAATATCAATCCGTATGATGGAAAGACATCTGCAAGCAGGTACATCACCTACTTTGAAGTCACAACTGACCATCTGTCTCATGACGATGCCATCCTTATGCGATTGTTCATTTGAGCATTGGAAGGGGTCGCCTTCGACTGGTACCGTAACTTGCCAGACAATTGCATCCATTCGTTCGCCGGCTTCAAAAACATATTCCTTGAAAGGTTCTACGAGGTAGGACAAGATGTGACAATGTCCACCCTCATGGACGTTGTTCAAGGGAAGAAAGAGCTGATGAGGAACTACATTGAGCGATTTTGCCAAACCGTGATGAAATTGCCCTCAGTCAATTCTGATTCCTCCTTAATTGAAATTTGCCAAAAGAGGCTGCTTCCCACAATCAGCCTCTGGATGGGCGAAAGTCAGTTTAAGGACTGAAAGACTTTCACCATCAGCGCCACTGGCGCAGAAGACAAGCTGAAGAAAGCCCGCCAACTGGGGTTGCACATCTCAGAAAGAGAAGACAAGGGTAACGCCCTAATGCCAACAACAACAACGGCGGTAATTTCTCCAACAACCGAGACAACAAGGGCAAGCAGGCTATGGTGGCCGACATAGCCCAGAAGCCTGAACCAAAGCCGACAGAAAAACAGTGGCCTCAGATGACCTTTTCCTTCGAGGACAGCCATGTCAAATCTATCTTGGACATGCTCATACAAGGGAGTAGAATTCAGCTCCCTCCACCAAGACGGGAACCTCGACCGGCAGAAATGGAGAGCCCTAAGTACTGTCACTACCATCGATATGTCCACCATGCTACGCAAGACTGCTTCCAACTGAAGCGATACATCCAGCATCTCATCGATTCTAAGGCCCTGGCCATTGATTTCGAAGAGGTGACCGTGGCGGCCAACATGGTGTCAGTACAGTTCGATAGCTTCCCTCCGACAAAGACTCAAGATGGAGTAGTACCCGTCCCTAGAGCAAAAATAGAGGTCGCTAACCTTCCACCTCCCCGAGACCAGGCCGCTGGTGTGGTGCCTCTTACCACATCACGAGGGGAGGTCATCTGGGTCCATTCGGACCTAGTACCTAAAGTGACCCAGTCTGCACCTCCCTCCACCAGCAAGAAGAAGAGTGGAAAAGTCAAATCCTGCCGCACAATCTCGACAGAAATCGAAGAAGCTACAGCCGTCGTCATCCAATCGGGTGCACAATCCCAACCTACACCGGGTAACTCGGCTGAAGATCATCAGTCGGCCACTGCTAATGCTCCAGGGCCTTCTCAGTCTCTGACGACCGACAAGCCTAGGCTAAAGGAGACTCGCTTTGAAAAACTATTCCGAAAAGAGGCGCCTCATGGGCTGGAGAGGCCTACAAATTTGACATCTTAGCACAATTGGCCAACACACCGGCCAAATTATCGCTATACGAGCTCCTGAGACTCTCCAAAGATGTTCATGTCGTATTGAGCGAGGCACTCCAGAATGCCGACGCATATCTGGCTCAGTCCAATCTCATTGAGGAGAGCTCGCCTGCAGATCTTTAAGACAACGCTTGCACAGGTGCAATGCCTAACATTATCTTCACTCCGCAGGATATGCTTATCAAGACCAACATGCACGATCGCCCTCTGTATTATACTGGATACGTTGGTGATATCAAGGTGGATCGGATGCATATTGATCCCGGTTCTTCCATAAACATCATCCGAATAGCCTACTGTACCACCTGCGCATCCCAATGCATCGCCTGACGTCGACAAGTACTGCCATCAGTAGTTTCAATTCAGGCAAAAGCTATCCGATCGAAAAGATTCGTCTAAAATGCCAAATCGGCGATCTTCAATCAGAAGTGACATGTTATGTCATAGATGCAGGCACTTCCTACAATCTTCTCCTGGGGCATCCTTGGATACACGATTACATGATCGTGCCTTCCATACTGCACCAATGCTTCAAGTACGTCGACAAGTACGGCTTCGTGAGGACAGAATTTGCCGATATCTATCCCTTTAAAGGGGTCAAATCCTACTACTCAGACTCATGCTTGTATGAGAAGTCGAAAAGGCACCTTGTAGAAGGAGATACTCAAGCTCAAACTGAGGCGACAACGGGAGCGGAAGTACCTCTGACGATCCACCTCCAAGCCTGCAAACTTGGCAGAACTGCACCCCTTACAGCCACTCTGCGTAAGGATGCAATCAGCCTCTCCGTACAGGAAGGACAGATGATAATTCGACTGCCAAGGTCTCATCAAGTGCCAAAACCCACGACACAGCCACTAACAATCAGGCTGCCTAGAGCTAGACAGCAACAGACAAAGGAGCTCAATCCCTCTGTCAAGCCGATGATGATTCATCTTTCCAGAATGAATCGGCAGCCAAATGCTAAGCCGGGGACTGCTAGCCAGCCAACTACTCCCCGCCCAGTACCGAGCACCAAACTGGGGGTCGCTAGTACGCCAACGACTCTATGTTCTGCTCCACTAATAGAGCCCCTAATGATTAAGCTGCCCAAGTCATCCTCCCAGTCTTCATTGACACAGGGGGTGGCCGAAGAAGAGTCATAACTGGCCAAATATGTGGCTTCTCACACTGATGTTCCATCCGCAGATGATGTAATTCTATTGGAAAAGATACCTTACTTCGTCAATAAAGGGCTATCTTTGAACTACCTCGAGCTTGATAAGCTTTGTACAATGTATGCCATGGAATACGGTATAGGTACCCACTTACACACACAGATGACAAATGTTTACACCGTGAACCAACTTACTCCCGGGGAAGATGCCTGCTTCATAGTCGAAGGAGAGGACCATCCAATCATCTTTGGCCGAAAGAATGATCCACACCCTTCAGGGTAGAAGAAGTTGATCTCGAACCCGACACCGGGAGACTGCCCCTTTATCTATATAGTTTCCCGATCCAAGTACCTCATGCAAAAATAGGGGTATGATCTGAAAACTACACCAGGCTTGAACTACGTCACTGACGACGGCTACCCTTACAGTTGCCGGTCCCGGCTGGAAAACCACGGGATTACTACAACAAGACCAGATGTGGGCTAGGTTATGTTATACCTGCAACGACCCCTGAAAGCTCAGATGAGGAATGCGACTGGCATTCACACACAACCGGATCACCAATTTCTGATTCGGATGTCAGCATCGGGGACGTATTCAGGCAAGTCTTGTCTGTCAATATGGCATTCGCTAACGTCTATGAAGAAGACGAAGACATTCCTAAAATCCTTGAGTTAGAGCCGTGGGCCCAACAGCTAGACGCACAATGGAAGAGGCAGTTTGAACAAAGAGAGCCTCCCACTGAAGATGAGGTCGTGCAAGTTGACCTCGATGATGAGTCCTCTCCAAAACCGATCTTCGTTAGCAAAAGTCTGACAGACGAAGAGCGAGAATCACTACTGTAACTCGTCAGAGAATATATAGACATATTCGCCTGGAGCTATGAAGACATGCCAAGGCTAAACCTCGAGGTTGTACTCCACAAACTCAACATTCATCCGGACGCAAAGCCGGTCAAGCAACAGCAACAACGATTTTGCCCAGACATCATGAACTCCATCGAGGCCGAGGTTAACAAACTAATAGCCAGCGGATTCATTCACGAGGAACAACATCCAGATTGGATAGCCAACATAGTACCAGTCCTCAAGAAGAATGGGAAGATCTGAATCTGCATTGACTTCCGGAATCTGAACGAAGCCTGTCCTAAGGATGAGTTTCCCCTTCCTATTACAGATATAATGATTGACAACACCTGCGGCTTCGAGCGCATGTCATTCAGGCTTCTCAGGGTACAATCAAATCAAGATGTTCCCTGACGACGAAAGGCATACATCATTCCGAACACCGATTGGCACATACTGCTACACAGTCATGCCATTTGGTTTAAATAATGCTGGCGCCACCTATCAACGAGCCGTGAGCATTATCTTCAGAGATCATTTGTGCAAGATGGTGGAGTGTTATGTCGACGACATCGCCGTCAAGAGCCACTCTAAAGAGATCATCTGCATGATCTGAAGACAGTATTCAACCTGATACGGCGCACAATTTGAAGATGAATCCCACGAAGTCCTTCTTAGCCGTATCCAGCGGGAAGTTCTTGGGTTTCATCGTTACCCTCCCTGGGTATCCATGTCGACCCTGAGAAGACCAAGGCAATTATGGAGATGGGTCCTTCGAGAAATCTCTGTGAACTCTGAGGCTTTCAAGAGAGGCTAGCTTATATCAGGAGGTTTATCTCTAACCTCTCTGGACGATGTCAACCCTTCACTCACCTCATAAAGAAAGGCATCTCCTTCGTATGGGATGAAGAGTGCCAGCGCGCCTTCGACAACATCAAAGAGTACCTGTCGAACCCTCCAGTCCTGGTGGCCCCAGTTGCTGGAAAGCCATTCTTGCTCTATGTGCGAGCAATGGAGCATTCTCTCGATGCTCTACTAGCACAAAACAATGATGCAGGCCATGAGCAAGCTATATATTATCTCAGCCGAATGATGATGGGACCTGATCATTGATACACTGCCATGGAGAAGGAGTGCCTTGCTCTGGTGTTCGCCATTCAGAAGACGCGACATTACGTCACGGGACAAACCATCTATGTCATATCAAGAGTTAACCCCCTTAGGTTCCTCATGACCAAGCCAGGTGCACTCAACTCTCGCCTTGCTACCTGGGCAATATTGTTGTCTTCCTACCATATGAGCTTCGTCCCACAGAAGGCTGTTAAAGGTCAAGCTCTGGCAGACTTTTTAGCAGCTCATCCAGGTCCGAAATCAACCAGAATAGACGAAGAGATTCCAGATGAGGTCGCCAATTCAAATGTGGTCTCTCATGATGCCGTGTGGCAAATGTTCTTCGACGACACTCCCAGAACTGGGCCCAAGGGTAACATCGTCGCTGGAGTCGGAGTGGTGCTGATTTCTCCCTTTGGATTGGTGATCAATCGAGCTTTCTCCCTCACGGAGCCCTGTTCAAACAACGTGGCCGAGTACAACGCCTTGGTCATTGGCCTCCGACATACAAAGGAGCTGGGGATAGAGTATCTTGAAGCATACGACGATTCGCAGTTAATCGTCAATCAAATCCGAGGTTCATATGAAGTTCGCCATGAAGATATGATCCCCTATCACCAAATAGCGATTAACATCATTTCGTCATTTGAAGGTTTCTTCATAGAACATGTTCCCAGACTCCAAAATATCGAAGCCGATGCCCTAGCAGGTCTTGCCGCTTCCCTAGCAGTACCAAAATATACTCATTATTTGGTGGACGTAATAGGCCACGAATTGGCCTGTCCCAAGAACATATTCAATATGTTGAGAGTTACTCCGCTCTGACAGTCGACGAAGCACCAGATTGGAGACAGCCATTCATTGACTTCATAGTTTATAGCATCTTGCCCAAGAATCCAAAGGAAGCCACTTCTATCAGAAGACGTTCCCTCAGATTCTTCTACGATACAGAGACAAAAATGCTGTATCGATGATCATACGATGGATTACTGCTTCGGTGTCTGTCAAATACAGAAGCCAAAGAAGCTGTACGTGAAGCTCACGATGGCGTCTGCGGGGCCCATCAGCCTGGCCCGAAATTACAAGATCGCCTTCGCCGAATGGGCTATTACTGGCCCACGATGGTTGCAGATGCGATAGACTATGCAAGAAAGTGTAAAGCCTGTCAAGTCCACGCAGATTTTATCCATCAACCATCCGAGTTCCTACATCCGACGGTGGCATCCTGGCCATTCGAAGCATGGGGAATGGACATCATTGGTCCGATCATACCGCCTTCGTCCCGAGGACATCGCTTCATACTCGCAATCACAGATTACTTCTCCAAATGGGCGGAGGCTATTCCGCTTACAGAAGTAAAGACTTCAAACGTAATCAGCTTCCTCAAGCATCACGTTATCTATCGCTTTGGACTGCCCGAAGGATCATCCACGATAACGGTCCGCAGTTCGCAAGCTACTCCTTCTATCGGTTCTGCGACAAACACCGAATCCAGAATGTTGCTTCAACGCCATACAATCCGGCAGCGAATGGGTTGGCAGAAGCATTCAATAAAACTATAATCAAGCTGCTCAAAAAGTTCGTATCTTCCAACAAACGCGACTGGAATGAGAAGCTTGGCGAATGCTTATGGGCATACCGTACTACAGTTCGGACGGCCACTGGGAACATACCATTCTCCTTGGTATACGGGAGTGAGGCAGTTCTCCCATTGGAGACTCAAATCCCCTCACTCCGCGTTGTCCTTACCTATCGACTGACAACGGATGATAATCACCATCGCCGGTTACAAGAGTTGGAGGCTCTATATGAGAAACGCCTGTTAGCTCAACAGCGAATCGAGCTATACCAAGCACGTATCTCGAAAGCTTTTAACAAGTAGGTTAAAATCAGAACATTCAAAGTAGGTGATCTCGTTCTGGCAGTTCGGAGGCCGATGGTTATGACTCATAAAACCGCCGGCAAATTCCAGCCAAAGTGGGAAGGCCCATTGGTCATCAAGGCTGTATTCTCCAATGGTGCTTACCACCTCGCAAAACAAAATGGAGACTTGCTCATGTTGTCCATCAACGACAAGTTCCTGAAGAAGTATTATGTCTAGAACGACATTCTCTAAATCTTCCAGATTGTTGAGTTATGTACCCTCTGGTACCGTTGAACTTACACTCTGATTCCAAATCTTTCAGATTGTTGAGTTATGTACCCTCTGGTGCCGCTGAACTTACACTCTGACTCCAAATCTTCCAGATTGTTGAGTTATGTACCCTCTGGTACCGCTTAACTTACTATGACTCCAAATCTCCCAGATTGTTGAGTTATGTACCCTCTGGTACTGCTGAACTTACACTCTGGCTCCAAATCTCCCAGATTGTTGAGTTATGTACCCTCTGGTGCCGCTGAACTTACACTCTGGCTCCAAATCTCCCAGATTTTTGAGTTATGTACCCTCTGGTACCGTTGAACTTATACTCTGACTCCAAATCTTCCAGATTGTTGAGTTAAGTACCCTCTGGTACCGCTGAACTTACACTCTGACTCTAAATCTTCCAGATTGTTGAGTTATGTACCCGCAAGTACCGCTGAACTTACGCTCTGGTCACTTCAGATGAATCTATATCGCATCTTTTGGGTAGTAAGTCATGTATGATCATACCTCTGAACTTTCTTCCTAAAAGAGCATCTTCCTCATGATCTATTACCCGCACTTTCAGTACGTAAAAAGGGTAACAGATCCACAAATTTCCCGAAACAACCACGTCGATGTCACCTCTGAGTTGTTTTACTTCCATCAAAAATAAACCACCCCTCACGTAGAACTTTCACGTCCATATTACCTCTGAGTTGTTTTATGTACCCTTCATGGTGTCCACTCCTGCCACGTCCTCATTACCTCTGAGTAGGAAGATTCCATCGAAGAAACCCTCATATTTACCACGTCCTCATTACCTCTGAGTAAGTATGTTAGTTTTCTCTCGACTTATTATCCGTACCCAAGACCGGAGTACGCCAAGGATAATAGGCCCACAAATGTCCTCTGTTGACCACAAATGTCCACAGCTGACCACAAATGTCGTACTAGGTCCCCTAGTACATCCACATCTTTCCTCATTATCACATGCTTTTGGAGCCCAGCTGTTCCATAGCATTCTTTCACCCAATACATAGAACTTCCATGTTGATAGCACCTCTGAGTTGTTCTATGTATCCTCATTGGAGTTCACTCCTACCACATCCTCATTACCTCTGAGTAGGAAGGCTCTACTTTAGACCCATATTTACCATGTCCTCATCACCTCTGAGTAAATATGATGGTTCCCTCTCTCAACTTATTATTCCTACCTAAAACCAAGGTACGCCAAGGATGATAAGTCCACATAAAATCTCCAGCGGAAGTACCCAAACCTATCACGTCCATGCTACATCTGATAGGATTGCCACACCTAAACAACTCTACTTTCTATGCTTCTTATTCAAAGTATTCCAAATTTACAATTTGGAAACTTTGAAAGGGGTCTTGTAGAAGCATAGAAAATATTGCTTTTAGTTCCACATTAGAAAGGAGAGAAGAAAGGGCTCACTCCAATCTATAAATAGAGCCCCATTTTCTCCTTTGAAAAGGGTACCAACTTCTCTTCCTTCCTTCCAACTTGGACTCTTCCTACTACGCACCTTCGGGTGCTAAGTCGAAGAAGTCTAGGGCAGCACGGGCTCATCGACCTCAGTTAGCTATCCCAATCTCTGACCATCAGAGCGTCCCGCTAAGCGGGCCTTTAAAGGAAAGTTGTACAGAATCGCCCGTTTCCAGCTCCCGACAGCAAACGGACATGGTGGTTCTCAAGAGTCTTCCAACAATGATCAAGGACGAATACTTTTACTAGTCCTGCATCGGGGAACAAACAGGATACCTATGCACTCGTGTGCTCGGGATACCCAGGCCCACAAAGCGAGTGCAAAGGTTGATCGAGATGTCCTTGACTTGCGAGATGTGATCCTTCATAAGCACAAGGAAAGAAGGGGATTCTCTATGCGGCTCAAAATCAACATGGAATCTCATGCGGCTGAAAACCTAGAAAGCTCCATGCGGCCCATGAGGATTTTATGCGGCTCAAAATCCAGAATGCTTCATGCGGCTTAGAAAGCTTCATGCGGCCCAAAAGCAGCAGGGGGCCTTATGCGGCCCAAAATCAACATGAAACTCCATGCGGCTCAAAAACTGGAGAGATTCATGCGGCTCAGAACTTGGGGTGTCTCATGCGGCTAAAAAATCCCTCAGAGCTTCATGCGCCTCAAAAAACTTTATGCGGCTCAGGAAGAGCCACGTAGCCTCATGCGGCTCAAAACAGGCCGATGACAGCTGGCCATAATTACTTCATGCAGCTGGCCATTTAATGCTCTGACATGAAGTAACAGCTCTGACGGCTCTGACATAATGAGGAGACGCGTCCGGCTCCTCAAAAGACGAGAAAATATCTGAGATAGTCAGTACAGTCCACAAAATCCAAAGAAGCTTTCTATGCGGATCGCTCACCCTTATGCGGCTGTCACCCTCATGCGGCTGCCACCCTCATACGGCTGCCACTCTTATACGGCTCGGATTGTGGGGGCCACCCTTATGCGGTTCAATTGGATGCCACCCCCTATGCGGCTGCCACTCTTATGCGGCTCGGATTGTAGGGGGCCACCCTTATGCGGTTCAGTTGGAGGCCACCCCTCCCATGCGGCTGCCACTCTCATACGGCTCGGATTGTGGGGGGCCACCCTTATGCGGTTCAGTTGGGGTTCACTCTTATGCGGCTGCCACTCTCATGCGGCTCGGATTGTGGGGGCCACCCTTGTGCGGCTCAGTTGTAAGGACGTCCATACGGCTCAGTTATAAGGATCTCCATGCGGTTCAGATTAAAGGACGTTCATGCGGCTCAGTTGTAAGGACGTATATACGGCTTAGTTGTAAGGACATCCATGCGGTTCAGATTATAGGACGTCCATGCAGCTCAACTATAACATTCCTCCATGCGCCTCGCAGCAGTTGAGACACGTGGTAGGAGTTGATCAAATCTCAATAACTCAGATTTAATACAATCGACATAACAGACAGTTGGGACACGTGGCAAGAGATTAACCAAGATTTATTCACTTGGATTTGCTGATATCAACAAATCATCACAAAGCAGATTTGGTGCAATCAATTAACTGCCCAGATCGATTTGTTACAATCAACATTAACTACCCAGATTTGTTGCAATCAACATTAATAGCCCAGATTAATTTTCAACAAACAAGATCAAAGCTAATCTTCACCAAATCCTTAACCGCCCACTTTTCAAGGAGCAATTAATGCACACCCTACTTATCCCAAAGCCCTATAAATAGCAAGGTGTCATTTCCTTGCAAAACCCTGGACACAGAAAAAAAAGGAAGCACAGAGGAGCAGTCGCACAAAGCCCGAGCAGAGAGACTAGCAACCCCCGTCCACACAAAGAGCATTTCTTTACCAGAGCCGAAGCGACGTCCGATCGTCCAAGGAGTAAGGCAGAGTTGCCGTCACTCTCCCGAGCCTCTACCGTCACCCCCCAGAATCAAAAATAAACAATTGTACTTTAGATTGCTTTTTCTAGGTTTTATTTCTAGGCTCTCTTTTGTACAAGCGAGTTTGTATTGTGAAGTAAAAGTCTAGTCCTCCCATAAAACTGTTCTGTTCTTTTATAATCAATGGCAAACAGTCACCTTCATAGAGTGAATCAATTACTGAAAGTATTGTAATTTTTTAATACAAGTAATTACATATTATTATTTTTATTAACATTCTTACATTTTATGTTTACTTATGCTACTGACTTGATAAAAATAAAACTGGACTATTTGAATCACCATGTCTACATGTAAATGAACATCCAAGTTTACATTTCCTGAGATTTAATTTTGTTTTATTTCATGCCTACGTTGACATTCATGTTACAGTATGGAAATGGGTGATGGATCAAGATTGCTGAATCATGGAATGGAAGAGCAGCCATGTTAGCTGTGCTCGCTCTTGGTCTTGGACGTGACCACAGGCCAAGACCAATATGAGTCTTTCTCTATGCCTACTAGTATATAATGATACCTATAGGAGACTGTTAAAAGGATGTTCTGTGAAGTTGTACATTCCACCATGGGAAATAAGCATAACCTGTGAATTGTGATGAATGAAATACACATGCCATAATTGCAAACTTCCATCATATTTGATTTTGAATTCATTGGTGGTGTCTAATAACTTGATTTTTTTTACAAATACACTTGGCTCATATTTTAATCATGTAGAAGAGTCAATGTGATGTAGGGTTACTATATTCATTGTTCAAGGTAATAGCATGCACGTTTGAATAAAGTTTTCAAGTTTTTTTAAAATCGATAGTGAATCACGTGTAGTTTTGTTAGATTTTAAGGATTTAGGCTTATGTCTGAACTAAATCATAAGACTAAAGGTAAGAGGAAACATTAAAGAGGCTGAAGTAACATTTTATGGATATTTTTTTTATGGTTCGGTGACTTTGGTCTTTTGGCAGAGTTCTCATGTTGCATGCACATGACACCACCATCTTACTATATGTACATTCTTTTCCTGCTTTATTCATAGAAAAAAAAACTTATGGACATGTTGCTTAACTCTTCCAAAGGATTGGTGCTTGGAGGAATGAAAGCTGCCTCTTCTCAATAAAATTTATTATATTGCATCACAGTTGCAAATCATATTTATGTGTTTCTCACATTTCAGGGCCAACATGACGAGCTTGAAGCAAAAAAATTCAGAGAAAAAAGCAGCACTTGAGGCCAAATACCAAAAGTACTTTGAGCTACTATATAACAAGGTACTTTTTTGCTACTAGTGTATATGTTCTGTATTTAGCACTTTTGTAGAACATATTGGAGTAACCACATTGCAGAAAATGTACGAAGTAAATGGAGTGCTTGCATATTTGTTGTAGTGATGTACAAATAAAACAAACTGTATATTTGAAATATCTTTCGATATATGAACGGATGGGCTAATACGGCACATCATAGATGGCTATCCACAATAAAAAGGTACGATAACCCATACGTAAAGTGTATGACTTAACTATCCACAATAACAATCATTGGAGTTTGTTCACATACATGCTTAGCATTTTCCCTCCCGACTCACTAATCAATCAATAAACGAGCAATAATACAACAAGTCCTATCGTATCAAAATTGTGTCGCAACATGATATCAAATGACAATACAATAATGATTAGCATTATAATGTATTAAGAACATAAAGCAATATTGTACTTACCTCGAGTTAAGTTGCAGTTATTGTATGACTTGATCATGCTGGTACATAATAGTCTCAGATAGCAAAAACTATGCAAGATGACCTCAAATGATGGAACAGACCATTCCGTTGAGTCCAGAATAGTCCAAATAGCCTAAGGTGATATAAAGACGTCAAAATTTTGCAAGAAAATAGGAAAGCACGGTTAGTCACTGTCAGGTTGATTGTCGAAGGAATTTGGTATAGAGGAAACCTTTAATAAGAAAATGTATTTATATAGGATTTAGAAATTATTTATGGTATTTAAAAATGATATTTTATTCATAATTTAGATAGATACGTTTGAAAATCTAGTAAATTATTTTAGTCAAAATCCTTAATTTTGGTCAAACCAAAAATTATATAAAATCCATTTGAAAACAACTCTTAAAAGAACCCATTTTAAAAATACCTATAGTTTATATAAAATTTATTAAAAATACTCAAAATCTAGAAAAAAATATTTTAGGAATATAAACCCCAGTTTTGGTCAAATATAATTTTAGGTCAAAACTATATTTGGACAATAACTAGAAATACTATAATATATATCTTTTTAGTCAAAATCATATTCAAATATTAAAATAGTATAATTTAGAGATATGTTAATATATATACTAATAATAAATAAAATATAATATTAGTAAATCTAATGAGAACAATAAAATAAAATAATATATAATAACATAACAGTCTTATACTGCATAATATTTATTATACTGTATATACAAATCCCTTTAAAATAATAGGGCCCAAGCCCAGCCTCCAATTCCTTTGGGCCTTAAGCCCCATCATGAAAACCCAACTCCTATAGCCCACTCCCTTTTCCCAGAGAAAGGCTCAAAGTGGGGAGAAGGATAAAAAAGGTTTGAGAGAGATCGAGGGATAGAAAAATGGGGAGCGCTCACCATGGCTCGATGTCGGTCCGGCCTCATCGAGGCGGAGAATTTGCTCGCTACAGGGAAGGAAGCTCCTGAGTCGAACGCGGTCGGTTCATGCGGCGTTGTTGGCTTTGCCACAGTGCCGACAGCAGTAGAGTGATGGTACGGTGCCGTAGTGGTTTTGGACAGCGCTTCTGGATCTGGGTGGTTGGTCGGCGGATGGCTGGTTTTGGCAAAAGACATGTGATGGTAGTGAGGATGGTGATGATGATAGTCAGCGACCGAGGATCGGGACGAAGACACGTGAGTAGACGAGCATCCCCCGTCAGATCCCGTGAGGCCGCACAAGGTTGGAGGGGAGATGGTCTGGACGGGTTCTTACGACCCGCACCCGGATATTCGGGCACGAGTACTTGGGCCATGCCCAGCCTATGCCACAGTATCGACGGTAGAAAACTGTTAAGTATCCAGTAAAATATCTAAACATTTTTATGATCCACTAGAATATCATGTACTCAAATCACATAAAGCTAAGGAAGATATGAAAGAAAGACAATAATAAAAACTAATAAATAATCACACATGTCAAGAAAAGAATCAGAGACATAACCGAAGAAGTAGACATAAATCTAGAAATGAATATAGCCTAGAGCTCCCAGAAGACAACTCACTATAAATGGAACATCGAGATCTCTCTCAGCTAGCATCAACATGTGGTCCAAGTATATGGGGCATAACAATTCCTAAAATTTATCAACGCCCCAACAACAGTTTCCAATAAATGACAAGCGCTATGAAACAACAAATAGAGAGAATATACAAAGAAATCGAATGTACATGAAAGTAGCATGGCAAGGGTAAAGCAGTAAACTAGAGCAAGAACAAGAGAATCTAATCATGGCATGTACAAGAATCAAGAATCTACACTAGCTATGTGAGTAAGTACTAGCTTCGACATGTGTCCGGCTTGGAAACTTGCACAAGATTTTATGGCCTGGTTAATCATACTGCAGTGTATGATTAACACTCACAAGAAACAAGACATGCACAAGGAGGGAATTGACCATATATCTACACTACTACTCTCCGCCCCCGACTGATACAATGGATCCAACCTGATACGTTACGACACGAATTCTCTGAGAAGGTCATGAGCCTTCACATGAATCGTGTCTATACAATGCACAAGAAATATGGGCAACGCTTGCACAAGATATACCAAGAAATACAAGGAATAACATCTCATGACGGAATCCAGACAAATACCAATTCGTGTGACCAATGTGTCAAGAAACAAGTACATCTACACTAAATACATGAAAATAGCAATTATATAAATGGGAAAATTATCAGAGAATGTACTCGCCTTATTTAGTTGGATTCGACGTGTACAACATGAACGTGTCGACACGGAACAGGTACCGATGCTATGCTCCACAATATAGTCCCCAATTAACGACACAGACGATTCTCTAAGTCCAGAATAGTCCAAATAGTCCAGTTGGTATGTAGAAGTCTAGGTTCAGAGTTGGCACAAATATCGAGATAGGAGAGAAGTCCAGTCATGAAAAAGGAAACGACTAAATTAGTCATGGTCACGATTTGATTAAATAAGTTAAAGAAAAAAATTGATTAAAGGAATTTAGTAGAACATAAAGCTAATTTAGCCAAGATATATTTAGGAAGTATAAAGAAAGTTGTTGACATTATTCTATAGGATAAAGGCTGACTATTAACTTGTAATAAAAGCCCATCTCCAATTAATTATTTAAGGCCCAAAGCCAACTATTTATAGATTTATTTAAAAAATAATTATAGTCATTTGAAATATTGTTTTAGACGTTGAGAAGTGTTTGGATTGGTTTAGAAACTAAATGAAACAATATGTAGAAAATACAAGGGCTCATAACTGAAATATAACCCTCATAACAAAATATACCGTAATTATATTATGCCCTAAATTCATAGCCCAATACCCTTATGTTTTTGGTTATAGCCCACTAACTCAATATCAAAACATATACGCAAAAATATATAAGTATATATTACAAGTCCTTAGTATAAATTAAAAGTCCCAATTTAAAAGATTTTCAGCCCATAAATTCCTAGCCTAACCCAAAATGAAATTATCACTAAAGCTGAAATATATTAATACTGGCCTAATACAGATATTAATATTTCAAATAGGATTTCCAATGGCTCAAAGCCCACAAAAATCTACAACCCAAAGAATAAAAACCCTAACTTACTGTTATTAATAAAAACAATAGCAATTAGTAGGTATCTCCATAATTAATCAGTCTACTAATAAAAATAGAATTTATTTCTTAATTAAGACATCAGTGAAGCTGTCCCCCTTCCTTTATTCCTCCCTAAAAATCCTCATTAATCAAATCCTTGGTAACAGTACAAATAGAAGGGAAGGGCCAGCTAACTCAAATTTCATCCTTTAAAAAAATGAATTCGAGAGAGGGAGAGAGGTTGGTGCAGAGAAGAGGGGGTGGTGGAGAAAGGGTTTTACCTGCTGGCACCGACGAGAGGCTCGGTTCCACGACGGTGGGGACCCGATCCGAACGAGCGGAGAAGATGAAGGCGGCCCGGCTTTGATGACGGCGAGAACCGGGAACAGCCGGTGGTGCCGGCCCGATGGAGCGCAGACCTAGCGCTGAAGGGAGATCAGAGGTCGGCGGAGGCCACGAAGGAGCGCTGGCCGGGAAACACGAATCTGGGGAGCAAGGAGGATCTCACCCATCAGCGGCCGGAGCTGTCGGATCGAGTTTGCTGGCGGCCAGATCTAGGGCACGACGGCGAAAGGTCAGATCTCAACTCTCTCTTCTCATTCTGCGATGGTGTTAGTGATGACGGGGGTGGTGATGAAGTCAGAGTGGAGGCGGTGGTGACATCGATCTGAGTTTGGAAGATTTTGGGCATGGAAAAAAAATGGTTCAGATCTGGCGGGTGGTGGTGGCTCTCATAGTGATGCTGGTATCGGTGGTCACGGAAGATTGGGGGTAGCGGCCAGATCTTGGCCGACTGCGGGGTGACGAGAATGGAGGGATGATGATGATGGTGGTTGTCGAGATCTGGGGAGGACAGTGAGGAGGAGGCAGAGGAGCAGTGAACAAGAGATGGTGGTGTCGTTGGTGGCCGACGGGGAGACGGCTTGCCAAGCAGGTAGCCGAGAGAGAGGAGAGGGTCGGCCCCGAGCGGATGATGGCTGAGAAAGGTGTGTGCCCAGCCAGTTGTCAGATGGTGGGTGTCGTATCGGCTCGTCGACACAGGAAAATTGATATTGGGAACATGTCCGGCATGTGGACACGAGAAATTAGAATGTAAATGTAAAATAGTGAAATGAAATGGGATGGACACGCACACGATACACTTGGGGTGCATTGAGATTTGTGGATAAGGAATGGAGAGCCCCCATTAAATAATGGTGAGACATGCTCCCAAACATGTGAGGAGAAACTTCCATGATGCCCTACCATGAATTGGGCCGTTAGCCCAATAAGAATATATTCTAGAGAAAATCGTTCATAATAAATCTATTAGCCACCAATAAATTCTGACCAAAATAATATATATTAATTCGATTTACTCTTAAACATAATATGTATTTACTTATATTCACAGTACTCAAATATATTATATATATATATATATAACATACGAATATACACATTTTTAATATTAGACCCAAATCATTATATTGTGGTATAAACCAAACAAGGCTTCTAACTAATTTATATAGAAAAAATTTATATCAAGGGACGAAGTCCAAATATTTGTATCTAAAATATAATTATGAAATGGTCTAAATATTTTCTTACATAAAACCCAATTTAAAGTAACTAATTTTGTTACTAGGCTACATAAGCCCATAACTATAGAATCCTCATAAACTGTTTCGATAAACCAATAACCAGATACCCTAAAATATAAAATTTATAACATAACACGATCGAAAAATGTATGATAATCATATAATCAATTGTGCCAAAATCAAAGTTGGTGGTTCTTGAAGATTTAGAAAAATTTAAAAAATACGAAAAATAAAAAATACGAAAAATTCTAGATTCGGTTTCAAGGAGATTACAATTCTCGGTCAGGCGGCAGTGGGGCACGATGGTTGGGTTGACCATTGGTGTTATTGTTGGTGAGGAGTGGTCGGGATCGGCGGGATAGAGGCGGAGGATACGGGGTCTTGGCGAGTGAGGGGTGCCAACGAGGGTGGACGGACAGGCTGGGAGCGAGGGTGGTGATGGCCGAAATTTCTTGGGTGGTCGAGATCTCAGGGGAGGAGGATGGGCTCGATGGGGCTATGGTTTCCGGTGGTGGCAGTGAAGACACAGCGGGGTGTTGACACAAAATCACAGTCAACCAAAATATGATACAATTGACGATATGATACTTGTAATATTTCAATACGAACATAAAGACTG
>JANAVB010031820.1:80271-143938 GCA_029216955.1 Iris pallida
AACTCAGTACAAGACGGACGACGGCTCGTACCTGCAGTGCTCAAAGTTTTGAGTCTGTATTTTATACTTTTCTTGAGTTTAGACATATGCAAACTGAGTCGTACTGAGCAATTTGGGACTTAAGCTATACCTATACCACAAACCAAAAGCTCCACAAAAATCAAAGTAGCCCATTAACCCTCTGGACCAGTTCTGTCTCATGGAGATAGAGTTCGGGCCGAACTCTGCCTCCATACAGAGTTCGGGCCAAATTCTATCCCCTAAAATCTAGGACCCTAATTTTTAGGGTTGCCTGGATACTAGTTGTCCAACGGCCAAAATTTTAAAATTGACCCAGAATTCTGGCCGAATTCTGCCTACCTAGAATCCTATAAATAGGCCTTGAATTCTCTCATTTTCATTCATCCAATCTTCTCTTCTCTTCTCTCTAAAGTCTTATACATGCCATACCCTTCTCATCTAATAGCCACAAGCTCCCTAAGCCTCAAAGTGCTCAGTACTTTTCAGTTAAGAGTTTATGCAAGAGTTCAAGAAGTCGCTTGGAAAATTCTAAGCATCGCCACTGCGATCTCTGTAAGAAGTTGACGTGCTCTTCTGAAGAAAAGGAACGGGGTATAACTACTATTTTACAAATAGTAGATTTAATCTTGAGCTAGAGTTCTCAGGCCTGGACTAGTCCTCCATGAGGGAAACCAGGTTAAAATCAGCTGTGTTTGTGTATGCTTTTTCGCTCTTTATTATTTCCGTATTTACTCTGATTATTTACTATCGGTGAAAGAGTTTAATTTTTAATTGGACATTATTGTCATAAACTCTATTCACCCCCCTCTAGAGTTGCCTATTTGTTCTTCAATTGGTATCAGAGCTCTATTCTCTCAACAAGGACTAACATCCTAGAGCTAATCCATGGCAACCACACAATCCATGATTTCCAATCACGGTGAAGGGCAGTCCACTCATAGGCCTCTCCTATTTGATGGAACAAACTACACCTATTGGAAAACAAGGATGAGCTTTTATCTCAAGTCGCTAGACTTCGACCTGTGGACCATTGTTACCGATGGTTACAAAAAGCCTGCCAGGATAGTTGTCAATGGTGATCTCGTTGAGAAATCCCACGACAAATATTCTGACGAGGAGAAGAAACATGCAAGTCTAGACGTGAGAGCTATTAATGCTTTATTTTGTGCAATAGACAGGAATGAGTTTAACAGGGTCTCAACATGCACCACCTCTCACGAAGTATGGAGACTTCTAGAAGTGACGCATGAAGGAACCACCCAAGTCAAGGAGTCGAAATAAGTCGTCTCACTCAAGAATATGAGGCATTCAAGATAAAGCCAAATGAGACGATCACACAAATGTTTACAAGATTCCTCGACATCATCAACCCTTTATCTTCTCTCGGCAAATAATATACAAATCACGAGAAGATCCGCAAGCTACTTAGGGGGCTACCAAATATTTGGAACCCTAAGGTGACAGCCATCATAGAAGGAAATGATCTCACGATTATGTCCTTGAAGACTTTGATGAAAAAGCTGATGACTCATGAGCTTGACCTCAAAGACTTCGAAGAGCCTGCTCCTAAGGCAAAGGAGATTGCCCTTAAAGCTCACCGTCGTAGGGCTAATCCTGAAGAGACAGATGACGACAACTCGGAAGGTGATGATCAAGCTCTCCTTGTCCGCAACTTCAAGAAATTCTTTCGCTTCAACCGAAGAAAGAAGGAACCACAAGAAGATGACGAAGAAGAGCCAACATGCTACGGCTGCAGGAAGACTGGACATGTCTGAAAAGACTGTCCATTCGCAAAGAAGAGCAACCGATATGAGAAACCATACAAGAAGGCCTCCTCAAGAAAATATGCCAACACAAGCATTTGGCATAAAAGCAAAGCTAGTGACTCCGAAGAAGAAAAGGACTCTCCTCAAGACACTGCCAATGTATACCTAATGGCAACATCCGACAAGGTAACTAGCGAAACTCTCGATGATTTCACTTTTGATGAGCTTGGCGATGCATTCAATGATTTACTCAATGACCACCAGAAAGTCATTAGTAAATATAAACATGCCAAGGAGAAGATCAAAAGTTATGGAGTCGAGATTCAAAGACTCTCTTCTTTGCTTGATAATATTAGAGACACTTCACCCACGGAAGTCACAAATGAGGTGTCTAAGCTTAAATTAAGCCTACATGATGTCGAAGCACGTATTGAAAAACAAACACGAGAGATCACAGCGCTCAACACTGAGCTTGCTGAAGAAAAGAATAGACACAAGATCTCTATTGCTAAGATTTATGGTTTGAATGGTAAGATTAGTGAACTGCAAGCTGCCTCTAAGAAATTAGAGACTAGATTGGGAAAACAGGTTGCTCAACCTCAAACCCAATCACATGAGACAAACACAAAGTACAACACTGCTCAAAATAGACAAATACGTCATCCACCTGCAGCACGCAAATATGCTTACATGTACACTCACTTCCATATAGCACACAAACCACATACACGTAGAAGTTATTCTCATAACTATCATTCTAATGTGAAACATAATCACCATGCTACACATAGATATAATCATCACTATGTTGCACATAAACAAAATTGCCACCATACTGTATATAGATATAATCATCATCCTGCTGCTACATATAGTCATTATCATGATGCTCCACACCACTCTTATCATGCTACACATAGACATCATCAACATGCTCCTAACATAAATATGAATGATATTTGTTCCTATTGTGGATTGCATGGACACATCTCACCACAATGTAGAGTTAGGAGATTAGTAGATATGAATATATATGCATGGTTGCCAAAAACTAACTTTTCAGGACCCTCAAGAACTTGGGTACCAAATGTCACATCTACTCTTGATGTAGGTGGACCTTCCCTCCTCAACTAAGAGTAAGTGGATTCTCGATAGTGGATGCTCGCGACATATGACGGAAGACGCAAATCTTTTCGCATCACTATCGATGAAAAGAGAAGGATATGTATCCTTCGGTAACAACCTAAAAGGGTATATCATAGGTAATGGTACTATTGGTCATCCTCCTTCTCCTGTAATAAAGGATGTCTGCCTAGTGACCGAGTTAAAGCATAACCTGCTCAGCATAAGTCATCTTGCTGATCATGGATATGATATTAACTTTGGACAAAATAAATGAAATATTTATGATAGGTCAACGGGAGACATCGCTTTTGAAGGGATAAGAGTGGACAACATTTATATTTTTTATCTATCTAGAGATACTAACAGTGCAGGAAGATGCCTCTATGCTCACAAGGATGAGAAATTACTGTGGCACCAGCGTCTTGGTCATGCCAACATGGATATTATATCCAGGCTATCGACTAAGAAGCTAGTTAGAGGCTTGCCCGACATCACATTCAAAAAGGACACAGTATGTGCCGAATGTGAGTTGAATAAGGCAACTAAGTCTTCATTCCATTCCATAAACACTGTAAGTACTACTAGACCCTTGCAATTACTTCATATGGATTTATTTGGTCCTAGTAGAGTAGCCAGTCTTGGTGGAAAACTCTACGCTTTTGTTATAGTATATGACTTTTTTTGATTCACTTGGGTTTTCTTTCTTTCAAGCAAAAGTGATGCTATTTTTGTTTTCAAAATTTTTGTTAAGAAGGTTCAAAATGACAAAGGCTATATGATTACTCGAATCCGAAGTGATCATGGAGGCGAATTCGAAAATATTGATTTTGAAAAGTTTTGTGATTCAAATGGTTTTGATCAAGAGTTTTCTTGTCCAAGAACTCCTCAACAAAATGGTGTTGTAGAGCGGAAGAATATGACTCTTGTCGATATGGCTAGAGTCATGTTGAATAAGTTTTCACTTCCGAAATATTTTTGGGCTGAAGCTGTCAGTACAGCATGCCATATTTTAAATAGGGTGCTCATTCGTTTTATATTTTAGAGTTTTTGGTTGTCGATGTTTTATCCTTAACACCAAAAACAACTTAGGCAAATTTGATGCCAAAGCTGATGATGTTATTTTCCTTGGCTATGCTGCCAAGAGCAAGGGATATAGAGTGTTCAACAAATGCTCATTAATAGTGGAAGAGTCTACCAATGTGACTTTTGATGAGGATAACAGTGTAGCAGCTACTCTTGATGATGATGTTGAGCCATCAACTTCTACTCCGATGAATACCACCACCGAAACCAATTCTCTGGAAGGCTTGCCAAAGAAATTCTCTTTCAAGCCGTCACATCTAAAAAATTTGGTAATAGGTGAGGTTTCATGCGGAGTAAGTACTCGATCATCATTAAGAGATTCCATTGCTAGTACTGCCTTTATTTCACAAATTGAGCCTAAAAATGTTTTAGAAGCTTTCAATGATGAATTTTGGATTTCTGCCATGCAAGAGGAACTCAACCAATTCGAGAGAAGCCAAGTCTGGGAACTTGTTCCTAGGCCGGCCAATCACTCAATTATTGGTACTAAATGGGTTTTTCAAAATGAAGTAAATGAAGATGGTTCAGTTACACGCAACAAAGCTCGTCTAGTAGCTCAAGGATGCAACCAAGAGGAAGATATCAACTACGATGAGACGTATGCTCCTGTTGCAAGACTGGAATCCATTCGGATGCTTTGCATATTTGCTAACTTTCAAAATTTTAAATTATTTCAAATGGATGTTAAAAGTGCTTTTCTGAATGGATTTATTAAGGAAGATGTTTTTATAAAACAACCCCCTGGTTTTGAAAATCATAAATTTTTCGACCATGTTTTCAAACTCAAGAAAGTGCTATATGGCCTCAAACAAGCCCATCGAGCTTGGTATGAACGCCTAAGCAATTTTTTGCTTGAAAAAAGTTTTTCAAAAGGGAAAATTGATACTACACTGTTTATCAAAAGTTTTTCAAAATACTATTCTTTTAGTGCAAATCTATGTACATGATATTATATTCGGTTCTACTAATAAAAATCTTTGCCAAGATTTTGCTAAGTGTATGCAGAACGAATTTGAGATGAGCATGATGGGGGAGCTCACCTACTTCCTTGGATTGTAAGTCAAACAAACTTCGCAAGGAACTTTCATCAGCCAGTCTAAATATATAAAGGATATGCTGAAATTTTTTGATCTTGACAACGTCAAACCAATCAGCACTCCTATGGCTACTTCGAACAAGCTGGAACCTGATGAAAGCGGCAAACCTGTTGACCAACATAAGTATCGAGGTATGATTGGTAGTTTACTTTACTTAACTGCTAGTCGTTCCGATATCATGTTTAGTGTTTGCTTGTGTGCTCGATATCAAGCTAGTCCTAAGGAATCACACATGTCCGCTGTTAAGCGTATCTTTCGATACCTTAAGGGTACTATTACAGTGGGCTTATGGTATCCCAAATCCACATCCTTTGACCTTATTGGTCATTTGGATGCTGATTTTGTGGGATGCAAAGTCGACCGTAAAATTACAAGCGGCACGTGTCATTTATTAGGCAAGGCTCTAGTCTCTTAGTTTAGCAAGAAGCAGAATTCTGTCGCACTATCCACAACAAAAGCTGAATATATTACAGCTGGTCATTGTTGTGCACAAATTCTGTGGATGAAGCAAACCCTTGAAGGCTACAACCTTTCTTATATGCACATTCCTATATTCCGTGACAACACTAGTGCCATCAATCTCACTAAGAACCCTATATGTCACTCACGCATGAAATACATTGAAATACATCACCACTTTTTACGTGATCACCAACAAAATGGCACTATTAACTTAGAATTTATTGACACAGATCATCAGCTAGCAGATTTCTTTACAAAACCACTATCCGAAGAGCGTTTCAACTTTCTTTGTCGTGAACTAGGAATTTTGGATGAAGCTGTTATTCATTAAAGTAACCTGCGTAAATATCGATTATGTCTTGATTCTTTATGATGAAATTACTATGGGTACAAGCCGAAAGGGTTCTTCTGACAACAAGGCATAAAAGCCTAAGCGACACGGTGCACTAGTCCTCAGGACTACCGCTAGTTGGGATCCGGCTCCTGCAGCTATCCCATGGCAGCTTCAAAATATTGAATCGTGGCATAATTTCTTGTTTATTACATGGTATACTTTTATTTATCACATGCTAAATTCAAATTTTCAAACTTCATTTTGATTCAGCTTTCACTTGTTGCTATTCTCTTTGGACTTCTAAATTTTGTATATACATCCATCCATTATTTTATTCCTTTTAGTCTCACTCATTTTTCAACTTCATTATTTAGCCTGATTTATATTCTGGCCATAGAACCCAGAATTCGGGCCGAACTCTGTCTAACCCAGAGTTCGGGCCGAATTCGGTCTGGTCCTTCCAGAACTGGAAGCAGGCTTAGCCGCTGATCAAAATTTGATCCAATGATCCAAAATTGCTTTGACCATTCGAACCCTTACAATTATAACCGGGTTCTCCCCCTCTCTCTCCTCCATTGCTACCTTCCAAACTTCTCAAAACACCTCCTCTTCAAACCCTAACCCTAGTTCTTCCATCCTAGTGCATCTTTCTTCTCAAAACTCAATGAGAAGGTTTCTTGCACCATTCTCTTCCATCTTTCATCAACCAATTGAGGTATATTTTCACACTTTTCTCCATCTCAATTTCCTCAATTTTCTTCATTATTTATGGCTCCCAAGTTGTTTAATAGAGGAAAGAGACTTCGAACCGAGGGTGCGTCCTCTTCGAATGCTCCTCCTCGTGTTGAACAACCCATTGAACAACCTAACCAACAACCCATTCCCCCGTTGTTCAATCCACCTCGTCCACTCGACCCTAACACGTACGATGATCGAATATTTGTATCACTAGATGCTTTAAATGAGTGGTTTAGTGATTTTCGATCACGTCCCGTGTACGCGGTTATCCTATAAATTTCACCATCTTTTCATAATATGATCCATTATTTTATGATCTATGTCTTGATGAACTTGTCACTACAAATTTCGTTATTTATCTCAATGCCATCTAAATGTTTTAATGCAATCTTATTCATGATGATATACGTCTATATTCACGTGTTGCTGGCATTGATATTTCTTTTGATGATTTTGACTTGGCCGAATACCTTGAAATTCCGGAGCCAAACTCATGGAAAAAACTTGTCGAAGCTCGCAAGTTTTAATTCCCCGATGGGTCATCCCTAGAATGCTTTAAGGACGACTTGTGTACCCCTAACACACGTCCACGCAAGCTTCTCGCCAAGTTTCTCAATCCTTACTTCAATGAACTTCATTGCATTGTCTTTAACACGATTCTGCCCAAAGCGGGATCGACTGATGAGGTTACATACTTTAAAATCTCTGCTTTGTATCACCTACATTTTCATATTCCTTTTAATCTTCCACGTACCATGATGGACTGGATGATTAATGCTAGGAAGAAGCCAAGATCCTTGGTTTATGCTCTTTATCTTCCTATGGTCTTTCGTGCATTTCGTGTCCCACTTGATGAGTGCCAATTCCTACCTGCCCCTGCCTTCCTATCTAAGGCACGACGGCTTCAGGCTGCAGTTGGCTCACCTGTTACGTCTGAGCACTCCGACGATCAGCCTGACGCACCTGCTCTTGGACAAGATGCGTCTCCTCCTTCTGCTACTCTTGAGTCACTACAGACTATGCTTCGCGATCGATTCACTTTAGAGGATGATCGTTGGACTCAGCTTGACTACCATACCACGCTGCAGATGAGTGCCATCAGCAACTCACTGCGCGACATTCGGTACTCTATGTCCCGGCATCCTACTATGCTTATTCCTATGGAGCGGGACCCTGCTCGCGATGGATACCGTATCGATGACCCTTGGGTTATCCGCTACCTAGATCCGGATGCGGCTTTCGTGGACCCTCGTCGTTCCTTCACTGATCCATCTGACGATGCTGGGCCTTCACGAGCCCGTGAAGGATGTGGATTACTACTTGCTGCTGCTGCTGAGGATCTTAGTTTATTTTCTGCACTTTGGATTTTTAGTTGATGTAGTTATTTTTCTGCACTTTGGTTGTATTAGAATTCTCTATCATCTGTGACTCTTGAGACATTTTTATGCAGTTTATTAGTTTATGCAGTTTATTATTATTATTTTTGGTGTGCTTGCCAGTTATTATTTCTAGTTGCTTGATAAATGCCAAAAGGGGGAGAACTATTTTGTTGTATTCATATCATCATATCATATTTTCTAGCATTGTGTATCTGTGCTTTGGGAAAGAATGTATTTATCAGGACATCAGGAACGAAGCAATGTATACGGGGGAGCTATTGCTAGCTCTGCACTAATTACTGGTGAGCTATGCTACTGATCTTTAATGTGTCCAGGTATGAACATTGAATATACAAATATCATTTTGTCAATTATCAATATGGGAGAGATTGTTGACACAAAATCACAGTCAACCAAATATTGATACAATTGACGATATAATACTTGTAATATTTGAATACGACACATGAAGACTGAACTCAGTACAAGACGGACGACGGCTCGTACCTGCAGTGCTCAAAGTTTTGAGTATGTATTTTACACTTTTCTTGAGTCTAGACATATGTAAACTGATTCGTACTGAACAATTTGGGACTTAACCTATACCTATACCACAATCCAAAAGTTCCACAAAAATCAAAGTAGCCCACTAGCCCTCTGGACCAGTTCTGTCTTATGGAGACAGAGTTCGGGCCGAACTCTGCCTTCATATAGAGTTCGGGCCGAATTCTGTCCCCTAAAATCCAGGACCCTAATTTTTAGGGTTGGCTGGATACTAGTTGTCCAACGGCCAAAATTTTGAATTTGACCCAGAATTCTGGCCGAATTCTGCCTACCTAGAATCCTATAAATAGGCCTTAAATTCTCTCATTTTCATTCATCCAATCTTCTCTTCTCTTCTCTCTAAAGTCTTATACAAGCCATACCCTTCTCATCTACTAGCCACAAGCTCCCTAAGCCTCAAAGTGCTCAGTACTTTTCAGTTAGGAGTTTGTGCAAGAGTTCAAGAAGTCGCTTGGAAAATTCCAAGCATCGCCACTGCGATCTCTGTAAGAAGTTGACGTGCACTTCTAAAGAAAAGGCACGGGGTGTAACTACTATTTCACAAATAATGAATTTAATCCTGAGCTAGAGTTCTCAGGCCTGGACTAGTCCTCCACGAGGAAAACCAGGTTAAAATCGGCTGTGTTTGCGTATGCTTTCTCGCTCTTTATTATTTTCGCATTTACTCTGATTATTTACTGTCAGTGAAAGAGTTTAATTTTTAATTGGACATTATTGTCATAAACTCTATTCACCCCCCTCTAGAGTTGCCTATTTGTTCTTCACGGGGGTTCGAGGAGATCTGGGGGAATTGGCGGAGGTCGTCGGAGAAGATAGTGGATGTGGCAGATAGGGTTAGGGTTAGGGATTAGGGATGTGTCAGATTGGATTGTGTCCTGCGTGACACATGAAGGATTTGTGACCGTATTCGGTGTGTCAGACATGAAAGAATTGTTGTAATTGTAATAATAAACATTACAAAAAATACTCCTATTTTGCAACGGTTTTAGTGCAACGCGTATATGGATGTTGCTGAAACTATAATTTGCAACAGTTACGTAACATTGAAATAATCGTTTCTAAATTAAATATATTTGCAATGGTTAGAGATTAACTATTGCCTAATATTTTTTTTTACAACGGTTCATAAACGCTTACTAAACGTTTTTCTTTTTTACAACGGTCAAGCAACAGTTTTATGAAAGTGTTGTCAAAGCGAGTTGAATGGTCAACAATTATGCAAGGATTTCAAGTATTTGTTACAAATTTATTAATATTTTGCAACGATTACATAAAGTCTTACAAAAAGGCTCATTGTTAGCAACAATTGCGCAACAATTTTTGCAAACTGTTGTGAGTGTGCTTATTATTTGTAATGATTGTGCAACGATTTATGCTATTAGTTGCATTTTTTTTGTTTAATAACAATGTTTATGATAACCATTGTCAAAAGCATAAACAACTATTACAAAAATATTGATCTCGCAACAGTTTGTTTATAGCCGTTACAAATTTATTGTCCAATTTGAATTTTGTTTATACACATAGAGATTTAAGCAATAGAATTACTCGTATTAATTGGTTCCTTGTTCGCTAACAAAAATATATTAGATAATTAATATTTAATATCGATCCAAAAGCTTCAATTGATGAAAATGATATAAGTACATATATATTATATATAAGTATTTACATGCAAATGAGCATGTAGCCTAGTGGTAGAGAGGAGGCATGGGATCCAGGAGGTTGGGAGTTCGAGCCCTATTGGTGGTAAAAAAAAAGTACTTGATATTGATCGTTGCCTATTATCCGCAATATTTTTTAACCGTTGCATGAAATATTTTAGCCAACAGTTATCAACCACCGTGCATTACTCAATATTTACAATGATTTGTTAATCGTTGCCAAATATACTATTGACAACAGAATGTAACCGTTATGCATTAACATGAGATCCGTTGCATAATTCGTTATTTGCAACTATTTATAGAAAAGTTGCAAAAACATCTTATAATCGTTGTAAGAGGAATTTGCAAAGCTCGAATCTACAATAGTTCCAATAACTGTTGCAGATTGATTTTACAACTGCTTATATTGTTTTTGCAATGGTTTTTGACCGTTGTGAGACACCCTGGTTTCTTATAGTGAAAATAGTGGAAAGAAAAATAGGGACACAGACACGGAGACGGTGCAAGCACGTGATGATGGTTGATGTTGGCTAATTGGCTAGGTGATGGTTGGGACACATGGATACGCGGACACGAAGATTTTTATGGTGATAGCAGCAATTGGTTATGGTTGAGGAGCATGTTGGATTTGTGGGAAAATGGCAAAGGGTGCCTTCCCTTTATATAGGAGATGGGGGATTCCCAAATAGGTAGGATTAGGATTTAGAATGAATCTTTCGAAAGATTTAAATTCAATAATTTAGATTAATCAAATCTAAAACCTATAATTGATAACAAAAATAATTTAAATAATACTTAATATCTAATATTTTCACTAATATTTAAAATAGATTTTATAAATTTAAAGCTTAAAGATAATTAACAAAATTTTAAAGTATATCTTTTATAAACAAAATCATATTTAAAAATAGTTTAACAAATCTCTTCTTCAATCAAAATATATTTTATAAGATTAAAATAAACTTTATTTTCTACTAGAAAAATGTTTAAAACTAAAAATAAAAATAAAATAAATAAAAATTTTAAAATTTGGGAAGTGGGCTTACAAATCTACCCACCTTAGAAAAATTGTTTTAAAATTTCAAATTGTACGACTAGACACGACTAAGAATATAATCAAGCGACAAAATTTTAATTGATACGAATAAGAACGACAAGAATATAATCAAGAAAATGATATGATTCATGATCAGATTAGTCAGGCATAATCGCGGATAGAATCAAAATTAAAAAAATATGAATTGGCACGATCAAGATTAAAGTCAAAATGGTTTAGTCACGATCTAAAAATCATTTAGGAATGATCAAAAATCAAAATTATTTCGACACGATCAACTACTTAACTAAATTATTTAGGCACGATCCTAGAATCAAAATCTAGGTACGATTAGGAATCTAGTGGAAGGGAATCAAAATATGTTTAAGTGATACGAAAATAAAAGATAAGAAAGAGAGGTTCAAGAAATGAAACGATAAGAATTAAATCAAATTTTAAGTGAGCGTGCATGAAATTACGAACCATGAAAATCAATAGTCATATGCCAAAAAGGATGTAGTCTCTATAATTTTCGAAAATCGTATGTATATATGAAGTCACTTTATCAAGAATTTATGTCCTGCCAGTGTACATCTGGTTGCAGTAAACTCTTCTCAAATATGATATGGTATAGAATATTCTATTAACTTTATCCAATATTGAGATAATAACTCAAAGGTCAAATATGGCAAGTAGGGCATAGTTTTAATAGTATTCGATAACCTATGCTTACCTGAAATTACTTCAACTTATAGGTCATGTCTCGCCAGTGCGCTGCTGGTTGCAGTGAACCTTCAGTCTCCATAATTCAAATAAATGGCGATAGTGCGCATCTGTCTTGCCATTGTAAGTCATGAATATTCTTTCAACTATATCCATAAAATTTCAAAAGAGCTTCTAGAAATCCAAACAAGTTCAAAGATGAACTTGATAGGAAAAGTGTAAGTATCTGTCCTTTAAGTGAAAGTATCAATTTTTTGAAAATCAAACAATCGATTAGGTATCATTTTTAAAAATCAAACGATTAATTAGAAAAAATGACCGAAGATAAAAGAAGTAAAAGTTTTCAATTTCTATTTCTCTACTATTCAAGGATCGAAAAAAAAAAGCATATATACCTTGAATTTCAACAAAAATAGCCTCAAAATTAATATATGGATAATTGAATCGGTTAGGCTCAAAACTCAATAAATAAAAATAAAATATTGACTCCTAGGAAAAACAATTATTTATGGCCAATTTACCAAGCGAAGAGTCTACCCTCCTTTGATCATGCCAAAATATTAAAACAAAATAACATATACTCATAGAAAATTCTTCAAATTCATCTAGCCTAAAAATTCAAGGTTATTATATTAACCAATAGCAACCATAACTACCCAAATAGTCAAATTGAAAAAGGACTTCCTTATGATATACCTAGTCCTAGCCATTCTCCTAAAATCAAATCAATCCTATTTGTGAATGAGCACTTCCTAGTCGCAGGCTCACAGTAGTATGACTAATATAGGTACTACTACGAGTTCGCTATCTTTTGTGAAAACTGACCTGAATGGGCCACCATAAAAACTTATCACGACCTGTTCTCGCTTTTCAAGATACGAGTACGTAGCCAACTCCAGCCTACTCCGCAGCAATGGCGGTAGTACGCTGTCTAGACCTCAGTATCAAATACAACAAAATTATATATATTTGCTCATTCACAATAACTATTTTATTTATAATCTAATAATACATCAAAATTGATATTCAGAAACAAATCTGCTAAATGTTTAAATTTAAGAAGTATCTGATCTATCTAGAATCTAATGTCGACCTCCAAGATCTCTATCTTCCCAGAAAGGTCCAAAGTATATAAGACAGCAAGTCACTTGCAACGATCCAGTCAAAAAATGAGCAAAGTAGAGATACAGTAGAGAATAAATAAAACATGTATATGAACTGAAAATAATAAACATGTACAAGAACTACTAGCAAGAACATGTGTGAATAAGACAACTAGCAATTAACATGTACAAATAAAACAAACAGTGCGTTTGAAATACCTTTTGACAAATGAACGACTGGGCTAATATGTCACATCATAGATGACTATCCACAATAAAAAGGTACGACTAACCCATACTTGAGGTGTATGACTTAGCTATCCACAATAACAATCATTGGAGTTTGTTCACATACCTACTTAACATTTTCATTTTCGACTCACTAATCAATCAATAAACGAGAAATAATACAAGAAGTCCAATCGTGTCACAATTGTGTTACAACATGATATCAAATGAAAACACAATGATGATTAGTATTATAATATACTAAGAATATAAAGCAATAGTGTACTTGCCTCGAGTTAAGTTATAGTTGTTGTGTGACTTGACCATGCTGGGACATAATAGTCTTAGATAACAAAAACTACGCAAGATGACCTCAGACGATAGAACAGACCATTCCGTTGAGTCCAAAATAGTCCAAATAGCCTAGGGTCGATATAAAGACGTCTGAATTTTGTATGGAAATAGTAAAGCACCATTAGTCACGGTTAGATTGATGATGGAAGGAATTTGGTATAAAGGAAAACTTTAATAGGAAAATATATTTATATAGAAAATATTCATAAACTATTTAGAAATTATTTATGGTATTTAAAAATAATATTTTATTAATAATTTAGATAGATACGTTTGAAAATCTTGTAAATCATTTTAGTCAAAATCCTTAGTTTTGGTCAAACAAATTATATAAAATCCATTTGAAAACTACTCTATAAAAAGAACCTATTTTGAAAATACCTATAGTTTATATAAAATATATTAAAAATACTTAAAATCTAGAAAAAATATTTTAGGAATATAAACGCTAGTTTTGGTCAAATATAATTTTAGGTCAAAACTATATTTGGAAAAATAGCTAGAAATACCATAATATATATCTTTTTAGTCAAAATCATATTTAAAATAATACAATAGTATAATTTAGAGATATATTAATATATATACTAAGAATAAATAACAATATTAATATTATTAAATCTAATGCGAATAATAATAAATAAAATAATATTAATAATAACATAACAGTATTATACTGCATATATATATTTTACACTGTATATAAAAATCCCTTTAAAACACTGGGGCCAAGCCCAGCCTCCAATTCCTTTAGGCCTTAAGCCCCATCATGAAACTCAACTCCTATAGTCCACTCCCTATTCCCAAAGAAAGGCTCGTAGTGGGGAGAGGGATAAAATAAAGTTTGAGAGAGATCGAGGGAGAGAAAAATAGGGAGCGCTCACCATGGCTCGATGCCGATCCGGCCCCACCGAGGCGGAGGTTCTACTCGCTGCAGGGAAGGAAGATCCAGAGTCAGACGCGCTCAGGTCATACGACGTTGTTGGCTTTGCCACTGTGTCGACAGTACTGGAGTGATGACACGGTGCCGTAGTGGTTCTGGGCGGCGCTCCTAGATCTGGAAGGTCGATTGGCGGATGGCTGGTTTTGGGAAAGGCAGGTGATGGTAGTAAGGATGGTGGCGACGAAGGTCAGCGGCTGATGATCGGGTCGAGATGGATGAGCAGATGAGCATCCCCCGTTAGATCCGACGAGGCCATGTAAGGCTGGAGCGAGAGGGTCTCGATGGGTTCTCGGCCAGGCAGCAGTGGGGCACGGTGGTTGGGTTGACCGGTGGTGTTGGTGTGGATGAGGAGTTGGCTGGTATCCTCAAGATGGAGGCGGAGGATACGGGGTCTCGGCAAGTGCGGTAGTGCCAGCAACGGTGGCCGGATAGGCTCGGAGCGAGGGTAGTGATGGCCGAGTTTTTCTTAGGTGGACATGGACACGGTGCATGCACATAATGATGGTTGATGTTGGCTAATTGGCTAGGTGATGGTCGGGACACGTGGATACGCGGACACGCAGTTGGTTATGGTGAGAGTGGCAATTGGTTATGGTTGAGGAGCATGTTGGGTTTGTGGGAAAAAGGCAAAGGAAGGCTTCCCTTTATATAGGAGATGGAGGATTCCCAAATAGGTAGGATTAGGACTTGGAATGAATCTTTCCAAAGATTTAAATCCAATAATTTAGATTAATCAAATCTAAATTCTATAATCGATAACAACAATAATTTAAATAATATCTAATATTTCCATAATATTTAAAATATTTTTTATAAATCTAAAACTTAAAGATGATTAATAAAATTTAAAATTATATCTTTTATAAACAAAATCATATTAAAAATTAGTTTGACAAATCCCTTTGTCAATCTAAATATCTTATATAAGATTAAAATAAACTTTATTTTCTAGCTAGGAATTTTTTTAAAACCAAGAATAAATTATTATTTTTTAATTCGGGAAGTGGGCTTACGCGGATATTGCAACATCGACTAGGATAACTCGTACAATACACACTTGAACTGTTTGACTTGCCAATATGGTTCAATCCTCCATATCTTTTCTCATGTATTATATTAAATTCAAATTGTTTGTCGATTTTTCATCCTTGTTTAGGTGTGTCGAACTAATCACATTTAAACAATACAATTTTTGTCTCAAAAGTGTAATCCAGCGCTACGACATCTCTTAGTACACCATAATAGTCAAATTTTGGTTCGACATCGTAGATTAAATCCCTCACACAAACTGCAGAATTCTTTGTATAACTAACCTCTTAACGATGGTTAAGTGATTGATTGTCACGACCCGCACCCAGTGTAAGGTCACGAGAAGTGGGTATGTCCAGCCTATGCCACAGTGTCGACGGTAGAATGCTGTTCTAGGTCACCATCACAACTAACACTATATGATATAATCTCCAAACGGAGGACAATCACAGGAGGATACAATCTCAATCACAAACTAGAGGTAGATAATCAGCACGGTGAAATAGATAAGAAATCCACAAAAGGGATACAACCAGAAGTGAAATAAGTCAATTGTTTAACAACACAAAATCTCAATATCTAAAATAAAATACATCTCCAAGACAACAAGAAATAAGATAAACAAAACTCTAGACCTCTACTCCAAGCTCTACTAGTGTCCTCTAGGCTAGCTGTGATCCTCCAAGTTACCTGTAAAATTTTATCAACATGTCCAATTAGGACAGGAACAAACATAATACATCTCACGCAGTTTATATCATGACAGAAAATATAAAGCATGCTATAGAATAAGATACATGAAACGCTGTAAGAAATAAATATGAAGAGAAAGAGAGAATCTAATAAAGAAAAGATATCTATATATGGTAATAGAGAACTGTAAGTGACCATATGATTTAGAGTATAAGATAGACATGTGAATGGTTTGATTTATACATGATTACACTACAGAGTTTATACATGATCACATTACTTTAGAATTGTTCACATGACTACTTCTACTCCCCCGTACCCTAATCAATATACAAAGATCTGTACAGGTTATGTTATTATACATGAAAGTTTATACATGAAGCTCATGAGATCATGAGAGTACATGAGAGCACATGAGTGTACATGAATAACAAGAGTCCATAAAATACATGATGTTTGTGAAAAGCACATGATATGATGTATTTGATGCATCCGAGGGGGATAACATCTCATGTAAAGATTCATATAGTACTAATCCGTGATAACATCGTGTCAGCATTAAGTAAATTAGTCTATAACAAGAATATAATTCTTAGCAAATATAAAACGGTCAGAGAATGTACTCGCCTGATATCCCGAATGTCTGATGAGAATATGAGTCCGAACCGGAGTATCTGAGTCCTATTTAGAGCAACCACAGGTTATAAAGTGTCTAAAATGAAATAAGAGTAATCTACAATGCATTCTAAATGATTCTAAGTCCTTCATGGTCAAAGTCAATCCTTGGTCAACTCTGGTCAACCCTTGTCAACCATCCTGGTCAAACTAGGTCAACCCTAAGTCAACTAGTTAATTATTCCAAGTTTAGGTCAAACTTAAGTTATCTCGTTATTTCAAGTCCGTTTGAGTCAAGTTGGATCAAGTTTGACTCAAAGTTGACTTTTTGTCAACTTAGTCAACTGGCTAGTCAATTGTGCCAAATTAGGCCTATTGGGTCATTTCTAAACTAACTCACTAATCCAGGCTATATAATATATATATATATATATATATATATATATATATATATATATATATATATATATATATAATTGAAAGGGGATGAGAGTGTGTATATATATATATATATATATATATATATATATATATATATATATATATAATTGAAAGGGGATGAGAGTGTGTATGTTTGCTGTGATGGCTGCTGGTGAGTAGGGGCTGCTACTGTTATGGCCGGCCAACATATTTCTAGGGTTAGGTTAGGGTTTAGGATGGACCACCATGCAACTAAAGTCCATTTGAAGTCCATTAGCAAAAAGGCCAAAAAGCTACTTGCTAAAATAGCCTAAAAATGAATTAATTTGTTTCGTAAAAAGGACTAATACTCTAAATTGAAATCTAATTTGCTAAATAGGATTCTAATCACATGGTTAGTCTCTAATCAAGGTTATCTATGGTTAAACCATCTGTTACTACCAAAAGTACTACTCAAAATCAAAACACCAATCGATTTAATAATAAAATAATCAAAAATTCAAAATATCACACAATGACTAAAATATCCCAAATTAGAAAAGTGGGAGTGACAAATCTACCTCCTTAAAATAATTTTGTCCTCGAAATTAAAGTTGTCGTACTCCTTCTAGGTCAAAAACCCAACAATCATAGTCTTAGAAAACTTATCAAAATCATGCAGTTGGAAAGATATTATACATGATTATGGCAGATAATATCAGTCTGAGGTCTCATCTAGCTGGTATAGTCATACTAGATCAAAAGCAGTCATAAGGTATCAAATCATACAAACAATATGGTAGGGTACAGTAATCATAAAGACAGGCTAAGGTATAGGTCAAGAACTCACCTCTACTAGGTCTGGTGGCTAGAACTCTCTCCTGGAGATAGGCCTCGACTAGGGGCAGGTACAGTAGGATAATGTAGCATCTTGTGTCCAGCTGACCCACAGAACAGGCATAATTCTAGTCTCTTCCTACAGTCCTTCCATACGTGCCCAGGCTTCTTACAGAAGGTACAGGTAGGCACTCGCTCAACTGGCCTCTGGTGGACAGGAATCTGAACTAGATAGGCTGGTCTAGGCTGAAAGCCTGGGTACTCCTGAGGCTCTGGGTATATATTGCTCCTCGCCCTTTTGGGGCTAGGCTCTCCCCTCGAATGCATGTAATCCTACAACTGTTGGATACGAGACTCTGCTCTCTTATAAGCTCAGCCTGAAGTCTCTATACCTCCCACACATCCTGAAGAAGTCTATAAATCTGAGCCCCATCAGGAATGGCATGGGGTACCACTCCAGGAGGCAAAGGGATGCCCTCAGTCTCCGGCTGAACTGCAGCCCTCTCCTGAAGGATAGGAGATGAAGGAAAACTCTCCGGTGAGGCTGCTCACACCTCCTGAGTAATGGAAGGGGGAAGCACAATCTCGGTCTCATCCGGAACTGCAGCTATGTACTTGGGACAGGCTCTGATCATGGGTGCCATACTAGAAAAGATAAGAAAAACAATAAATCATCAAGGCTATATGGCAGTCTATCATCCTATATAAAAACTGGTAATTATCAAAAATAATTGAGAATTAACTATATAGGGTTACTATTCCAAAGATGATCAAAATCGAAAGTTAAAGCACAATTGGTAATAGCATTTGAAATCCAATCATGATATATATAAAATAAATTTAGTCTCGACGCGATCTAAGTTGATCAATTTTTGGGTAAATCAAGATTGGGTAAGATGGGGAACAAGGTCATTGAAATCTGAGCACGAGCATCCAAGGATGGAGATCCAGGTCACAATTTAAATTTAATTCAATTGAGTACGACCCAAGATATTAAAATGATAAAAAAAGATGACCAAAGTCGATTGGTCATGATCATGGGAGTTAGGATTCAATAATATTAAAAAATTTTGAAGGATGATTCAAGATATGGAATACGTCAAAATTTTCCTTTTTGATAGGGAAAACAAGAGACAAGATTTCATAGGGAAGTCAAGTTAATCATCTCTTTCTGATACTATCAAGTTTATCTAGTCATAATTTGCCAATCATATTTTTATCTCACAAGTCCCAATATAAAAATCAACCTTTATATGACTACCACCAAAATTATACTATGTCGTCATGAAGATTTGACCTTGTCATGATCACCATAGGCTTAATTCCTAAATTCTAAAATATTACTCATGAAGCATACCCTTCTTATTAAGAATCAACACTAACCACTTAATCATCATAATTTCAAATTCTCCCTCATTGTCCTAAATTGGATCCGAAACCTCTAAATCAAGTTTTATTAAATCCTTGAACTTGTTCAAAATACTCTCCTCGTGTTATTCAATCTAAAACCACTAGGCCTTACAAAACTTATTCTCCATTATAAAATCAACCTTCATATTTCCATCAACGTACACCTTCAAATACTATTCTTCTTATATTTAAATTTTCACAAAATCTCTAAATTTCTATAACTCAAAATTCCTTTGTTCTTTCTGTTCTTAGCCATTTTCTTACAATATCTGGTTCAATTTTGTATCACCATCTCATATAGTTAAAATCTCTTCTCTATTACTAATCCCTAAATTTAACATCATAGCTTGTCTCAAGGATCAATAACCAAAAATATCCAAGTTCTCAAAACTAAGTTGACCTTGAATATCCTCATCAGTTAGGAAATACATCTCAGAATTATTTATATCCAAAATATTTCTCTATGTATGATCGTTTCTAATTGATAATATTGATCTCTTGATTTCATTCCCAATCTTTACCACATCTCTATCTCAAAATTCTATATCAAGGTCCATCATATTATATTCCTACCAAGATTACCATATGATAACAAGTTACATCCTTTCCGAGCTAGATGATTTATGTTACTTTCTCGACCTTTTCAAGGTAAAAAGATATGGAGATTCAAAGGTTTCAAAGTATAGATGACAGAATTAGATACGAGATGGGTGATTGATGTAATTAGGACAGAGTTAACTAAGATAAGGAAAATGGTAATACAAGAAAATAATAGCAAGAAGGAAATAATGATAAAATCTGTTCTTGCTCATCTGTTTAAAAGAAATGAACCAACTCAAAATATAATATGATACCATACACGTCTTCCTCAAATCATGTTGTCAAAATTTTGCCACGCCAGTAAGCATAGCTGCAATAAATGATAGGATCCGTAACTAAGGTATACACCCTGTAATCATGTTATCCAGAATTCTTACCACGCCACCCGGTATGGCTGCAAGAAAATCTAGATTCCATAACTAGGATAAGTATATATAAATCAGGCTCTACGTCCTTGTCATGCTAGCCAGTATGACTGCGATAAAATCTAACTCCACAAATAAAGTAGACATTAACCTTTCTTACTGTCCTTATCAAATATGTTATCAGGTTATACCTTAATTCCAAAAAGAATACTTAATATACAAAATCAAAATCAACAACTAACATCAAGATTCAAAATTCAACAAAGAATCCATCAAAATCAAATTCAATAACAAGGAGTACGGGTGAATCGAAACAAGAGGAAGAAGGATTTCAAATCGAAGTTCAAAATAAGATTCTCAAGGGTTGTCCCAGAAATCTCTCAAGGAATTCTAACAGTGATTAAGTATCCTCTCATTCTAACACCTTACTTCTATACTCTATCACAGGCTCGTAGAAGTACAACTAAGTCGTTGCGCTACTATGATATCGCAAAAATGCGAATCTTGACCAGCATGGGCCACCACTAAAAATGTGTCACGATCCGCACCCAGTGTAAGGGCACGAGAAGTGGGTACGTCCAGCCTATGCTGTCATGCCTCGATTTCGTAGAATCGATATTTGTCCCACGGGCATGATGTCGTGCGAACCTAAATTGCGATCGCACAAGGCATAGTCATAACGTTATCCGAAACAAAACAACACGAGAATGCACAGAGTAAATTTGAACACATTATAAAGAAGAGACTTGAGCTTTATTGATAATGAACATCATTTTAGAGACTCGATACAAAGGTGCCGTGCAGGATTTTTACAAACTGACTCCCTTATAAAATGAACGTCGATGAGATAGCCGTTCCATACATTTCATCTATTAGTTGGTACAACTAACATTACAAAGCCACCTGGGATGGTGGAGAGTCGCTCCATCTGTCTTCTGGTGTTCGACAATGGAGTCTTCAAAAGATTGGATCTAGGCTTCGACCGCACGGACGGAGCTTCAAAATACACGAACGTTGCCTACCTTCACGTAGCACTCTCCTCCCAATTTATCGCACCTGTAGAGAGAGCGAGGATGAGTACAATCAACATGTACTGGCAACTGGCTAATTAGTTTCCAGGCTCTTATTTGGTTCAAGAATTTAAATAAACATAAAACTTGTTTGTTTGTGATTTTTCTAGCTATGCTAGTTATTTTAATGCAAACAGTTTGACAAAACATAAACCAGGTGAACTACGCTAGAAATTTTCCTCGCAGAGCGCACCGTGCAACATAGAACTTACTATCACTCTCCCCGTTAGTTGATAACAATTTATATCAAATGTATAATATGGAGGTTACTGGCATTAACTAGCCATCCTGGACAACCTGGTAAACGGGGCCCTTGCAACGTAAGTAGCGAGCTCAGATGCAAGTCCCCGAATTACCGGTTGCCTATTACCCAGCTCGGCTATAACCTGTTTCTTCCTAGGCCGAGTCAGTCCCGTGGCCCCAGGTTACCGCTCGAAGAAACCATCGCCCTTGTCGACAAGTTGTCCATGACCGTGTTATGTTAACAAGGTATATTTTTAGGGTATCGTTGGGGCTTGTTATGTAATCGATTTATTTACTTGGTTTTTCAGACCTGAAATAATTCTATCTCTTTTCTAAAATCTTATCTTTTCTCTTCTAGAACATAGGACTTGTATTTTCCAAGTGAATCATTCAAGTTTGATACAATTACCCGAGTTTTCATTTTAAAATAGAAGGTCGAGGCGAAGGAGGTCAGCCACTCACCTTAGTCTTGCTTCGGCGAGGGACTGATTGGCTGCGCTTAGACGTCGCCTACGCGATCACCTGCAATCGCACAAGCAACTGATTAGAACACTGTATTATTTAAGATTTTGATATGAATCTGAAGTTCAAAAATGTAAGCCATAAAAACTATCAAAAATATTCACGAAAATGTATTTAGAAAACCAAAGCCAAAACCAACGCAAGCGGTGTAAAAAATAGAGCAACGGGTGGTCTCTTCCGACTCAGCCGCAGAGTCAATCCTTGAGGCGCAACCCACTGAATATGGGACTTAGTTCCGAAGAAGCTATTCCATAACGGGGAATGGATCTTAATTCAACCGTTCCCGTTCGACCGATTCGATCGATCCCGACCTATCGGCTCCGACCGAATCGATGGCGACAGTGTTCCTTTCTCGCACACCCCGTGGACGAAGAACGGGGCACGATGTAGGGACGGAGCACTACACCATAACCAACTAAGAAAAAGTTTTCTCCTCGAAACTTAAGAAAAGAACCTACCGCTAGAAAAATAAGGAAGGGAACTTTTCCCACATCTCTGACTCTAGTTCCCAGGTCGACTCCTCGACCGCATGGTTCTTCCAGAGCACTCGAACGAGTGGAATAGCACGATTGCGGAGAAGTTTCGCTTTGCGCTCCAAGATTTGTGTATGCTCTTCGACATATGACAAATCCGCCTTCAGATCCAGCTGACCTAAATCTACCATATGGCTCGGATCGTGTACGTACTTCCGTAACTATGAGACATGGAAGACGTTGTGTACATTCGACAATGCAGACGGCAAAGCGATTTGGTAAGCTACTGGGGTGACTCATTTCAATATCTCGAACGGACCAACAAATTTTGGGCTCAACTTCCCTTTCGTGTCGAATCTGGTAACTCCACGCATGGGCATTACTTTCAGGAATACATGGTTGCCTTCCGAGAACTCAAAAGGATGTCGGTACGTGTTGGTATAACTCTTTTGTCGACTTTGTGCTATTCTCAATCTCTCCCGTATCAACTTGACCTTCTGCACAGTCTGCTCCACCAGTTTCGGGCCAAGTATCTGCCGTTCTCCGACTTTATCCTAGCAAGTAGGCGATCTGCACTTCCGACCGTACAAAGCTTCATACGGTGCCATTTGGATGCTGGATTGATAGCTGTTGTTGTATGCAAACTCGGCCAATGGTACATTAACGTCCCAGTTTGACTTTAAGTCGATCGCATAAAATCGTAACATGTCCTCGAGAGTCTGGTTCACCCGCTCTGTTTGGCCGTCAGTCTGAGGATGATAAGCTGAGCTAAACTTCAACTTGGTCTCCAATGCTGAATGAAGACTACCCCAGAAGCATGCTACGAACCGTCCATCCTGATTCGAGATGATAGATACTGGGACCCCGTGTAGCTGAACTATTTTATCAAGGTATATCTGAGCAAGGCGGTCGACGCTCCAAGTAACTTTAATGGCTATGAAGTGCACCGACTTGGTTAGTCGATCGACAATGACCCAGATGGCGTCGTTTCCACGTGGCGTCCTCGGTAAGCCAACAACAAAGTCCATAGTGACATGATCCCACTTTCACTCTGGAATAGCAAGGTTCTGTATCTCCCCGCCCGGTCGCTGGTGCTCGACTTTAACTTGCTAAAAGGCCATACACTTCGACACAAAGAGCGCTACGTCCCTCTTTATGCCATGCCACCAAAAGACAACACGGAGGTCCTTATACATCTTGGTGCTACCAGGATGCAAGAAATATTTTGCATAATGTGCCTCTGACATTATCTCTTTTCTAAGTTCTGCGTCATCCGGAACGCATAGCCGACCCTTCACTCACAAAACTTCCGACTCGTCTTCTACAAAGTCGGACGCTTTTTTCGGTCGATATCAGCTTCCGCATCTTCTCTAGGTATGGGTCGTCCTTCTGAGCAGACTTGATTTTCTCCAATAGGCTCAGATCCAGCCGCAGTTGTGCTAGTTTTACGTCTCTAAAATGAACTCGGAGTTCAATGCCCATTCCTTCCAAGTCACGCAGCAGTCGACTGTTGATGGATAACAAATCTAAGTACTTTCGGCTCAGCGCATCTGCTACAACATTTTCTTTGTCCGGCGTATAGTTGATTGATACGTCGTAGTCTTTGATCAGTTCAAGCCATCGTCACTGCCGCAAATTCAGTTCCTTCTAAGTGAAGAGATACTTGAGGCTTTTGTGGTCCTTATAAATCTTGCACGCCATACCATAAAAATAGTGACGCCATAGCTTCAATGCAAACACAATTACCATTAATTCCAGGTCGTGCGTGGGATAGTTCTTCTCGTGCGGCTTCAACTGCCGGAAAGCAAAAGATATCACCTTATCCTGCTGCATGAGCACACACCCCAAGCCCTGGCCTGAAGCATCGTTGAAGATTTGAAATCCTTCAGTCCCTTTAGGAAGAGCAAGTATCGGGGCCGAAATGAGCCGTTGTTTGAGCTCCTGGAAGGAAGCTTCACAGTCGTCTGACCACTCGAATGTGACTCCTTTTTGGGTGAGGCGAGTAAATGGTGATGCAATCTTCACGAAGTCCTTCATGAAGCGTCGGTAGTATCCCACCAAGCCTAGAAAGCTTCGAATTTTACTAACTGATGCGGGCCATTTCCAATTAGCAACTGCCTCGACTTTTTTCGAATCGACTGAGATGCCCACGGCGGAGATGATGTGCCCAAGAAATGAGATGCTGTTCAGCCAGAATTCGTACTTGCTCCTCTTTACATACAACTGATTCTCATGAAGGGTTTGGGGTACCGTCCGTAGGTGTTCTGTATGTTGCGCTCGATCCTTCATGTAGACGAGAATGTCGTCGATGAGGACTACTACGAATTTGTCAACGAACGGACGAAACACCCGATTCATCAGATCCATGAAGACGATAGGGACATTTGTCAGATCGAATGGCATTACCAAGAACTCGTAGTGGTCGTAGCGAGTACAGAAGGCAGACTTCGATATGTCATCTGGCTTGACTTTGAGTTGGTGATAACCTGATCACAGATCAATCTTCAAAAATACTATTACACCTTGGAGCTGGCCAAATAAGTCGTCGATGCGGGGCAGGAGGTATTTGTTCCAGACGGTGGCATTATTCAATTCTCGGTAGTCGATGCAGAGCCGCATCGATCCATCCTTCTTTTTCACAAATAGCATGGGCGTACCCTACGGCGAGACACTCAGACGAATAAACCCTCTGTCAAGTAATTCCTGTAGTTGTGCCTTCAGTTCTTTCAATTCTGTTGGGGCCATTCTGTATGGAGCTTTTGAGATCGGTCGGGTGTCAGAAAAGGTGTCGATAGTGAACTCAATTTCTCGATCGGGCGGCATGCCAGGTAGCTCATTCGGGAACACGTCTGGAAATTCTGCCATAACGTCAGTCTGACTCACATTTGTACCATCCAATCTCATGTCACGAATGGATGCCAAGTAGCCTTCGTACCCGGAATGAAGCAGCTTTCGAGCAAAATTGTCGAGATCACCATGCAGGTCGACGATGCTTCACCACACGTCTAGCAGAATTCGGACACTCTAGGTATACGAAAGGTGACCTTCTTTCCTGCACAATCGATGGTAGCATTGGAAGTACCGAGCCAATCCATTCTCAGTATGATGTCGAAGTCCTTCATATCTAGGACTATCACATCAAGACCGATCTTTTGACCCCCAATACAGATGATTTCGTCGCCGTAGACTAAATTTGTGAGTAGTGGTGCGCCCGAAGGGGTACTTATGCTAAGATTGAGATCTAATGATATTATAGAAAATTTGTGCTCGACAGCAAAGTCTGCCGATATAAAATTATGCGAAGCACCTGAATCAAATAGTACACGAGCAGGCACATTATTGAAATTTAGTATACCTCTTACTACCGTATCTGATGCAAGCACTTTATCTCGAGTCATGGCGTAGACGCGACCCTGGGCATTGAGACGATGGTCTTAGCCATTTTTGCGGTGCAGGTTGATGGGCTCGAGGCGCTGGACCCTGGTTCCCTGGACGATATTGCTGCTGTTGGGGCGCCATTGGGTTCAGCCTTCTGGTCGGACAATCAGCACGAACATGGCCAATTTTACCACAGTTCTAGCATCCATCCTCTGGTATCCGGCAATCGTTGATAGTGTGACCGACATGGTGACATCGGATGCAGTAAGGCCGTGGATTACGCCCTTGATGTCCGCCTTATTGCCCATTGTTTGGATGCTTAATTAGTCACATTGTTTCCTTCCGTATGGCTAGGGCATTTGTGATTGTATGTTTGCACAGCATCGACAGCATCTGGAGGATATTGGCGTTCAAGACAGAGAGCGTGATTCAGGGACTCACCTATTGTCTTGTATTTGGGAACTGACACATGAGCAGAGATAGAGGGCCGCAGTCCCACTTCGAACCGTCGAGCACGACTCTCCATTGTTGGCAAGAATGCTCCAGCAAATTTGGCTAACTTGTTGAATTCTACTCGTATTGCCTCACCGTCTTGTTCCTTTGTCTCAACTGCATAAATTTATTTATTTTTTCTTGTCGAACGACTGCAGGGAGGTACTCGATCTCGAACGCCTTTCGAAAGGTGGCCCAAGTGATTGTCGTTGTCTCATCGTCGTATCTGATTGCTCGCTTTTGTACGGCCCACCAGTCGTGTGCTTTCAATCGGAGTAGATGATGAGCGCATACGACTTTCTTGGTGTAGCTCCCCTTCTCGAAAATTTTGAAATATTTTATTTATTATTTTAATTGACTTAAATGGTATATACCCTAATATTGGTTTATTTAATTTCGTTATTATTATTTTGTTATTGAGGTTATTATTATATATTATTCTTATTATTATTATTGGTTGTATTTGTCAAATAAATGTATAATATACATTCATATTTATATAGGCCCTACTCTAGAAAGAGATATATTGAGGTTTACTTAGAATTTATTAATGTATATAATAGATGTATACATGTATGTATATGTATATATAAAATATATATATATATATATATATATATATATATTATATATATATATATATATATATATATATATATATATATATATATATATATATATATATTATATATTTATATTTAATATATATATATATATATATATATATATATATATATTTTAATATATATATATATATATATATTTTTTTATTATATATATATATATATATATTTAATATATAATATATATATATATATATAATATATTATATATATATATATATATATATATTATATAATATATGTATGTATGTATTTGTGTATATATTATTAGCTTTAATAAAATAAAAGAGAGAAACAAATAGGGCCATGGGCCCGGGTCCACAGCCAGCAACCCAGGCTCAAGCCCAACAAGCCCAAGACCAGTCCCCGCCAAACCAGGCTGAGCAATCCCAACCGAGCGTAGGCCAACTTCCAACCCCTGTTCGTTCAAACAACAGATTTATAAACATCTATATATATCGAGAGAGAAGAAGTTCGAAAAACCCTAATGCAAACCCCAACGCCGACACCCCAGCGTCGACCCAGCCACCCTGGGCTCCCGCGCATCCTCGGCCGCCGGTGCCACCGCCGCGCACGGCCAGAGTCGCCGGCCAGAGCCGTCGGCCAGGCTTACGATTCCGGCAGCAGCCGCAGGAAGCAGGGGACTGCTGTCCTGAAACCGAGTCGAGCACCCCTTATTTCGAGGTAAATTTCTCTCCAAATTCGCGATCATTTTTCGCTCTATCGAATCCAGCTTATAGCCAACATGACCCCCACGAATCCTTTCAAAGGTATTTAGATAAAACGCAATGGGTCGATCAGAAATTCGACACAAAATCGAAGGAAAACATACCCAAAAATAGAGTATAGAACAAGTCTTGAACTCCAGTTCGAGGTCCGATTCTGGTCGACCTGTTATCACGTTAAACATTCTACCTGAACAAACTTCTAGACCACCTGTACCACTCCAGAACCCTTTTTTTAGTTTCAAAAATTATTGATTATAAGCGGAGAAAACTGATCCCGAATACCGACAAAAACCTGTATTAAAAATTAATAAAATCTCCCGATACGACGTACGTTCCGCCAATCCGGGCGACATGGTCGCAAACCGAACGCATCGAAAGGTGCGTAACGGCTTCGTGGTCATGTGAGCTTTGACGGAAATCAAATTGGTCGCGTGTGCGCGACAAATTTGATACGTATCCGTCAAAATTTACCGTATCAGCTTTTGTGCAAATTTCTCAATTACTTCGTGCACGCTCATCAGATCGAGACAAAACTTGCGCCAACAGGACCGTATCATTTTTATGGTCCTGTATACCAAGTTTGGTCCAATTCTGAGATAGTGGAATCGGACCGCCGTTTTGCAGGCCCCACGGTCTGACTCAAAGGGCGATTTTATGCACGGCCTGCCAAAATCCAACTCTGGACATACGGTTGATTTTGTATCAAAAAACCAGACCTATTGACATATAGTTTGACGACTTTAGAGACCGTTGACTCTGGCACACTTTTCGGTGCAAAGCGGATCCAACGGCGGACACCGTTTTGACCCGAAATTATCGTTTTGCCCCTGTGTCCAGAATTGGGCTTAAGGACAGGCAAACCTAGATAATTTGACTATTCTGAGAACGTTGATAATGTTTATTTCAGCATCTGGAGGCTTTTTGCATGTGTTGACTTTAGTGACTCATCTGATGTGGTTGTACTATCGGTTTCTCCAGCTAAGGACCTCAGGCAAGTGCACTTTCTGATTGCTTTCGATTCATAGTAGTCTTTCATTTTATGTTTATACATATATATTGCTTCTTGTTGACACGCTCGTCACACGGAGTAGTCGGAAGGAAAAATATCTTAGTATACATGTGGACTACCCATAACTATCCCAATATGTCTAATCTTGACTGATAGCAGCTGCACACGACACGTGCAGGGTGCCGTATTTTTCCCCTAGCCGTTCACATGTTGAAAATGATATTTCACACCACATAGGTAGATGTCTTTTATTTATTTTTCCTTTTTCTTCTCCACCATGCCATGTCATCAGTACTTTTCAGTTTTCATATCTTATATGCTATTTTCATGTCTTGTTAATTCTATTGTGTTTTCGCATTGCCGTCGATTTGTGTACTTGTTCCATTCCTGACTGGAAACCATCATTTTTTAGGTTAGCTGTGGCTTCACTTAGCTTGGGAGATTCGGGTGTACTTGCAGACAGAAACCTAGAAATAGATTACAGTTGTATCATTTCCATAAATTGTAAAACTTTGTATTTCCTTTAAATATAAATTTGTAACTATCGTAATAAATGTAGAAATGTGAATGAGCAACAAATGTTATATTTTGAGCATTTATTTCTTGCGGACTTGATAGCGTTCTACCGTCGACTCTGCGGCGTAGGCTGGCTTGGACACGTCTCGTATTCGAAAAAGCGGGTACGGGTCGTGACAAGTTTTTGTGGTGGCCCATGCAGGTCTGTTTTTATAAAATATTGCGAACTCGTGATGGTACGTTAGCCGTACTATTACGATCCTGCGCCCAGGAAATGCTCATTCATAATTATGATTAAAATAATTTCGGAGAATAACTAGGACTAGGAGTCCCTTGTTCAAATTGACCGTTGGGTAGTTAAGGTTATTAGATAGGCCATGCAAATTAGATAGCTTGCTAGATCTCTATAGTTACACTATTACTTTTGATATGACAATGTGATCCAATGTGGATATCTATTCGCTTGGTATGTTAGACTTGCCTAGAATTAAGGCGTTAATTTTGATAAATGGTTTAATTTTCTTTTACTTTATTAGATATAAATCTTATATCATAAGTTAGGATTGTCTATTTTAAATTCTCTTTTGCTGTAAGGAGTTAGTTTATAATTTCTGATTCTATTATTCCTGTATGAATCCCGAGTTAGATTTGATTCAAAGTTTTTCCTCAGCCATTTGATTTATATGAGATAAATGTTAGGATGTTATTATTTTCCTTGTCGTCAGTTATTTCCTCCGGTCAACCTTTTACTTTAAGGATTGAGACTTACAGGCAGGTGTTTACGCTTTCTACCATAGTCAATTAAGTTGAATCCCTAGCAGCTCTTTGACGTTCTTAGGATATAGTTGGAACATTTTAACGACTGCGATGACTAGACAGCAGCGCACTGTCGCCAATTACCTGAGAGCTGAGAGTGTGGGTTCACTGCAACCAGCAGCGCACTGGCGAGGCACAACCCATAGAATTGAAATCCTTTCGAAGAATTATAGGTTATGGATCATTGCTAAAACTATATCCTTGTTGACCTCTTTTGACCTTGTGTCAATATAAGGTCGAGTACCTGATAGCATATCACAGCTGAGTCACGGAACCAAGGGTTTACCACCGCCCGAGTATATGGGCGAGGCATAATTCTCGGTGAAACGACTTCAGATGTGATTACAAATTTAGGATATTATAGAGGATAGGAAAGTGCCATGTATGTCCTCTAAGATCCAAAGCCAATACTAGTAGAAGTTCTGTAGCATGTCTCCCTACCTCGCATTATATGGTCATTGTGATCTATCGACGAGGTAATTGACTGACACTAATAGGTTTACTTAGAATATAGAATTCAGAAGTCCATAACCTATTAGTCGACCAAGGCCTTATGGATAGAAGATAGTAGGATGTCTATATAAGCAATGACACCATGTAAGATTTTAATTCTCTCAAAACTCGAACTACTTGTATCTCTTTTCAAAAATCTCGCATACTTGTATTTTGACTATCTTGACCAACGCTGCCATTACAGCCTAGTTTTGCAAGCTTACTCTTTTATCGAGCTTGATTTGAGACATATGTTTATTGGGGACGCCCGCTAACATATTGTCTAATCAGAATTGATGTACTACGGTCTGATCAACCTTAGTGCACTCGGTTCTCTCTCCCTCAGATTAACCTACGTGGATTGAGATATAGATGTCTCTAGGATCTCATCCGCGACTGCTTTGACAATTCCTCTTGAATTATACATTCGCCTTTGAATCACGTAATTGTATTCAGTGACATTTCTCTTGAACTCTTTATTGTTTTTGTCTTTCACTGATTGGAAAGATGAAAGCTCGTAATTGGTAGATAGATACATAGTATTTCCCATGGCTATGATAGTTGTATACGCAAGTGTAGCTACCATCGTCCAGTCCTGTGACTGGAACCTTGCCTTGAGTTACTCGTCCTCCCTTCGACACTAAACCTACTACCTTGATCTTCTAGTCATTGGAGTTCGAGAATGATTAGGATCTTTCCCTTGATCAAATGCCAACCTAGGAGACTACCTATTCTCAAGAGACCAATTGTTGTGAGCCTCAAATTATTTGTTTGAAGCTCGCTTTAACTATAACCCTTGTAACAATAGTCTGGAAGGCTCGACACAAATAGAAATTCACGACTTAGTTGTTAGAAATCTTTTCGTATGATGTGCCTTAGAGAATAGTTACCCCGTCGATAACCCTTGTATACTATGGATGCGTACGTTCCTCTATTTCATTGACCCTGTGTCATTTTACACACTCGTTTTTCTATTTATTGAAGAACGATCCTTAACTTGACTTGTAACTACTGTATTCCATTACACCGTGCCTTATTCTTCATTAACAAGAGTCGAGGTACAATATCCGGACCTTCGAATTTTTCTAACCTCATTATTCCTAAAACCCTGTCCTAGCTTGTAAGGTGGGTAGACCGTAAGCATTCTAAAATTTTAGGATATACGAGAATTATCGATTGATTAGAATAATTTCCATTAGCATGATAGTTAGTGCCCATGGACTTCCACTTTCCATTTAGATCATTTTGTGTCCCGGTCGTGCCATTAATATTCGGAGCACGAGACCAGCTGTTACCTTCCAACAGATTTCACATGCAAGATCTAGACGAGTCCATCTTCATCTAGGTATATCATGTCCCACTCAAACCCATCTCCTTGTATCCTATTTTTATGACTTTCAGGACAAAATGACTAGCTATAACCCTTACCATAGTACCGGTACACTTTTCGACTTCCACTAGAGCCTCAACCCTAACCTAGTAAACATAGTTTTATCTTGGAATCTTGTCCAGTCAATATAGATTGAAATCCAAGGTTCATCCAACCAACGATTGATGTCCAATCAGGAAGCCCATTAAGACCCAGTAACACCCATCCATGCATACCACCATATTTGGACTAGAGAACTGAACTATTTAAAATCGGTCATGTATCTATTATGTAGTTTCCACCCCTTAGAATGTGAATCCATTCGTAACCTTTATCCCATCTACCTGGAAGTCGCGATACGATCTTGTATTGCATTTATATTCCTTGCTCGTGTGTTTAAATGACCACGGGAAATATTACAATCTTGATTTCTCAAATTCAGTCCTATTTTGGAATGTTGTTTAGAACTCCGAGAACAGAATTTCTGTATTGCACGAATTGCAAGTCCCTCTAAGAAACAAGTGTTCTTCGATTTAGCAGGTGACTGGACTAGAGTAGCTCATTTAGCAAATAAGTCAATGGTTCGTAAACTTTCTTTCTACCTGTATCATCGGATACTCTTTACCTCCCTTGAAACCTCATATTGCTCTTAACTAGTTTTCCTTATTTTTATGTCCTTCCTATTTCGGAGCGACGAATGGTCATGCTTAATAGAATTTATCAATATTTCTTAGCTACTTGTGTAAGTTTGTTGCTTGTTAAATTTTGGGTTACTTGATAGATTCGAGAGGATTATAGATGCCATATACAGTAGATACCTGCTGGTAGGATTGTTAGCAACTAGTTAGAAGATTATAAAGTTTTACTTCCGAGGAGTAGTGTGACCAAAGGTGGGTAGAAGTCCTCGAAGATATGTAGTTACAAATGGCTAGGAAGAGGTATAAATAATTCGGAGAAATAAAATTTGGGAAGATTGTGGTAATAGTGGATTTATTCTTTTTTTTTTATTTTGAATTTTAGGAATGTTTATGTGTTAGAATTTCGAGGACGAAATTATTTTTATGGTGGGTAGATTTGTAGCTCCCCTTCCCGAAATTTTAAAATTTTATTAATTGATTTAAATGGTATATACCCCAATATTGGTTTATTTAATTTTGTTATTATTATTTTGTTATTGAGGTTATTATATATAATATTATTATTATTGGATGTATTTATCAAATAAATGTATAATATATACATTCATATTTATATAGGCCCTACTCTAGAAAGAGATATATTGAGGTTTACTTAGAATTTATTAATGTATATAAATAGATGTATACATGCATGTATGTATATATATATATATATATATATATATATATATATATATATATATATATATATATATATATATATATATATATATGTGTATATATTATTAGCTCTAATAAAATAAAAGAGAGAAACAAATAGGGCCATAGGCCCGGGTCCACAGCCAGCAACCCAGGCTCAAGCCCAGCAAGCCCAAGACCAGTCCCCGCCCAACCAGGCTGAGAAATCCCAACCGAGCGTAGGCCAACTTCCATCCCCTGTTCATTCAAACAACAGATTTATAAACATCTATATATATCGAGAGAGAAGAAGTTCGAAAAACCTTAATGCAAACCCCAACGCCGACACCCCAGCGTCGACCCAGCAACCCTGGGCTCCCGCACGCATCCTCGGCCGCCGGCGCCACTGCCGCGTGCGGCCAAAGCCACCGGCCTGGCTCGCGATTCTGGCAGCAGCCGCGGGAAGCAGGGGACTGCTGTCCTGAAACCGAGTCGAGCACCCCCTATTTCGAGGTAATTTTCTCTCCAAATTCGTGATCATTTTTCGCTCTATCGAATCCAGCATGTAGCCAACATGACCCCCACGAATCCCTTCAAAGTGATTTAGATAAAATGCAATGGGTCGATCAGAAATTCGACACAAAATCGAAGGAAAACATACAAAAAATAGAGTATAGAAGAAGTCTTGAACCCCAGTTCGAGGTCCGATTCTGGTCGACCTGTTATCAAGTTAAACATTCTACCTGAACAAACTTCTAGACCACCTGTACCACTCCAGAACCCTTTTTTTAGTTTTAAAAATTATTGATTATAAGCGGAGAAAACTGATCCCGAATACCGACAAAAACCTGTTTTAAAAATCAATAAAATCTTCCGATACGACATGCGTTCCGCCAATCCGGGCGACGTGGTCGCGAACCGAAAGCATCGAAAGGTGCGTAACGGCTTCGTGGTCGTGTGAGCTTTGACGGAATTCAAATTGGTCGCGTGTGCGCGACGAATTTGATGCGTATCCGTCAAAATTTACCGTATCGACCTTTGTGCAAATTTCTCAATTACTTCGTGCATGCTCATCAGATCGATACAAAACTTACGCCAATAGGACCGTATCGTTTTTCTGGTCCTGTATGCCAAGTTTGGTCCAATTCTGAGTCAGTCGAATCGGACTACCGTTTTGCGGGCCCCACGGTCCGACTCAATGGGCGATTTCCTGCCGAAATCCAACTCTGGACATACGGTTGAGTTTGTATTGGAAAACCGGACCTTTTGACATATCGTTTAACGACTTTAGAGACCGTTGACTCTGGCGTACTTTTCGGTGCAAAGCGGATCCAACGACGGACACTGTTTTGACCCGAAATTACCATTTTGCCCCTGTGTCCAGAATTGGGCTTAAGGACAGCAATCCTAGATAATTTGACTATTCTGAGAACGTTGGTATATATTTATTCAGCATCTGGAGACTTTTTGCATATGTTGACTTTAGTGACTCATCTGATGTGGTACTATCGGTTTCTCCAGCTAAGGACCTCAGGCAAGTGCACTTTCTGATTACTTTCGATTCATAGTATTTTTATTTGATGTTTACACATGTATCTTGCTGCTTGTTGACACGCTCGTCACACGGAGTAGTCTGGAGGGAAAATATCTTAGTATACATGTGGACTACCCAGAACTATCCCAATATGTCTAATCTTGACTGATAGCAGCTGCACACGACACATGCAGGGTGCCGTATTTATTCCCTAGCCGTTCACATGTTAAAAATGATATTTCACACCACATAGGTAGATGTCTTTTATTTATTTTTTCTTTTTTCTTCTCCACCGTGCCATGTCATCAGTACTTTTCGGTTTTCATATCTCATATGCTATTTTCATGTCTTGTTAATTCTATTGTGTTTTCGCATTGCCATCGATTTGTACTTGTTCCATTCCTGACTGGAAACCATCATTTTTCAGGTTCGTTGTGGCTTCACTTAGCTTGGGAGATTCGAGTGTACTTGCAGAAAGAAACCTAGAAATAGATTGCAGTTGTATCATTTCCATAAATTGTAAAACTTTATATTTCCTTTAAATATAAATGTTGTAACTGTCGTAATAAATATAGAAATGTGAATGAGCAGCAAATGTTATATTTTGAGCATTTATTTCTTGTGGGCTTGACAGCGTTCTACCGCCGACTCTGTGACGTAGGCTGGCTTGGACACGTCTCATATCCGGAAAAGCGGGTGCGGGTCGTGACACTTGGACTCATCGACACCCAGATGCTCGAACCGGTCTTCCAACTCCTCCCACCAATCGATCGCCAAAGAAGGGTCTTTAGTACCGCAGAAAGAAGTGCGGCAATTTTTCGAGAATTTTGACACCTCAAAGTTGGAGCTTCTTGGTGTCGCTGGTGAATTCTCAGGCACCTCCGTCTCAATTTGTATCGGTCGGACCGCAGGCTAGGCTGCGGCATGAGTCATCACAGAATTACTGTTGGCCACAACCGTCTGGACGATTTGCCGAAGAGTATCAAGCTGCTTCTGCTGCAACTTGAAATGCAATCGAATCGGGCCTCGAACTGAGTCTACCGTGCCGCAACTTATCTCTGCTGCTCTTCAATATGCTGTCGATGTTGTTCGTTCAGATGCCGCTTTGCCTCGGCCTGCCGCTGAACATGTGCATCATCCGCTCCATTGGATCCATAGGGACGTTTGAGGGTTGTGCCCTTGAGCTGCTCGAGTAGCTCGAAGCACTATCTCCGTTCCTGCCCATGGTTTCTTGGACCTCTGGGATTTAGAAGACAACTTGTATTAGTCTCAACAAATATTATGGACTCGCTGTATGGAACAACTCATCTCATCGACACGAGGTCAAAGGTTCAAGACTCAAATGGAAGGCCAAAGGACGTAAAGCCGTGCTCTGATACCATTATGTCATGCCCCGATTATGTAGAATTGATAGTCATCCCCCGGGCGTGATGCCGTACGAGCTTAAATTGCGATCGCACAAGGCATAGTCATAACGTTATAGAATGCGCAGAGTAAATTTGAACACATTATAAAGAAGAGACTTGAGCTTTATTGATAATGAACATCATTTTACAGACTCGATACAAAGGTGCCGTGCAAGATTTTTACAAACTGACTCTATTACAAAATAAACATCGATGAGATAGCCGTTCCATACATTTCATCCATTAGTTGGTACAACTAGCATTACAGAGCCACCTGGGATGGTGGAGAGTCGCTCCATCTGTCTTCTGGTCTTCGACAGCGGAGTCTTCAAAAGATTGTATCTAGGCTTCGACCGCACAGACGAAGCTTCAAAACACACGAGCGTTGCCTACCTTCACGTAGCACGCTCCTCCCGATTCATCGCACCTGTAGAGAGAGCGACGATCAGTAAAATCAACATGTACTGGCGAGTAGCTAATTAGTTTTCAGGCTCTCATTTGGTTCAAGAATTTAAATAAAACATATAACTTGTTTGTTTGTGATATTTCAAGCCATTCTAGTTATTTTCATGCAAACAGTTTGACGAAACATAAACCAGGTGAACTACGCTAGAATTCTTTCTCGGTAGAACGCGCCGTGCAACATAGAACTTATTATCACTTTTCCCGTTAGTTCATAACAATTTATATCAAATGTATAATATGTAGGTCACTGGCATTAACTAGCCATCCTGGACATAGCATGGTAAACAGGGCCCTTGTAACGCAAGTAGCGAGCTCCGATGCAAGTCCCCAAATTATCGGTTGCCTATTACCCAGCTCGGCTATAACCTATTTCTTCCTAGGCCGAGTCGTTCCCGTGGCCCCGGGTTGCCGCTCGAAAAAACCATCGCCCTTGTCGACAAGTTGTCCATGACCGTGTTATGTTAACAAGGTATATTTTTAGGGTATCGTTGGGGCTTGTTATGTAATCGATTCATTTACTTGGTTTTTCAGACCTAAAATAATTTTATCTTTTTTCCAAAATCTTATCTTTTCTCTTCTAGAACATAGGACTTCTATTTTCCAAGTGAATCGTTCAAGTTTGAAATAGTTACCCGAGTTCTCATTTTGAAATAGAGGATCGAGACGAAGGAGGTCAGCCACTCACCTTAGACATTGCCTACGCGATCACCTGCAATCGCACAAGCAACTGATTAGAACACTGTATTATTCAAGAGATTTCGATATGAATGCGAAGTCCAAAAATGTAAGCCATGAAAACCATCGAAAATATTCACGAAAATGCATTCATAAAACCAAAGCCAAAACCTACGCAAGCGGCGTAAAAAATAGAGCAACGGAAGGTCTCTCCACTCAGCCGCAGAGTCAATCATTGAGGCGCAACCCCCTGAATATGGGACTTGGTTCCGAAGAAGCCATTCCATAAGGAAGAATGGATCTTAATTCAACCATTCCCGTTTGACCGATTCGATCGATCCTGACCTATCGGCTCCGACCGAATCGATGGCGACAATGTTCCTTTCTCGCGCACCCCATGGACGAAGAACGGGGCACGATATAAGGACGAGGCTCTACATACGACGCGGTGTCGGCGGTTGAACACTGTTCTAGGTCACCATCACAACTAACACTATATGATATAATCTCCAAACGGAGGACAATCACAGGAGGATACAATCTCAATCACAAACTAGAGGTAAATAATCAACAGGATGAAATAAATAAGAAATCCACAAAAGGGATACAACCAGAAGTGAAATAAGTCAATTGTTTAACAACACAAAATCTCAATATCTAAAAAAAAAATCTCCAAGACAACATAAATAAGATAAACAAAACTCTAGACCTCTACTCCATGCTCTACTAGTGTCCTCTAGGCTAGCTGTGATCCTCCAAGTTACCTATAAAATTTTATCAACATGTCCAATCAGGACACACAATACATCTCACGCATCTCATGACTGGAAATGTAAAGCATGCTATAGAATAAGATACATAAAATACTGTAAGAAATAAACATGAAGAGAAAGAGAGAATCTGACATTACTAAAATACAGCAATTTGGCGACGGACTATTAGCGACGGATCTTATCCGTCGCTAATAGCGACGGACTAGAGACTACCGTGTGACGGACTACCGTCAGAAAGCAATGGATAATTTTTTTATTTTTTTGTGTCAAAATCAGTCGTACATCTGACGCTAATTTGACGAAAATTTAGCGACGGATTGATCTCCGTCGCTAATATGTCGTACATTGTGGCGGCAAAATCTGAAAAATGGCACGATAAATTAGCGTCTAACTAGCGACGGATGTTCCATCGATAATCTAGTGGGTATTTAGCGACTACCTAGCGACGGATATATCCGTCGGTAGTCCGTCGCTAAATACTGTAACCTAACTTAAATTGTACCGACGGGGGGGGGGAGGGGGAATTTTTTATTCTCCCCAAAAAGACTCTCTCTCTTTCCCCCCTCTCTCTCTCTCCAGTGGCGAGCTCTCTCCGATGAGTCTCTCTCCGGCGACTCTCTCTCCGGGGACTCTCTCTCTCTCAGGTATGCTCTCTCTCTCTCTCTCTCTCTCTCTCCCTCTCCTCTCTCTCTGTTTAGCATAACATATAGGGTTTCGGGTTGGGGGGTCGGCTGTCGCTGGGGCCGACGGGTGGGGGAGGGAGTGGGGGTGGGGAGAGGTGTTGAGGGCAGGGGGCAGGGTAAGGTTTAGGGTTTCGGGGCAGGGTAGGGTTTCGGGGTGGGGGTCGGCTGTCGCGGGGCCGGCTGTCACGACCCGCACCCACTGTGAGGGTACGAAAATGTAACAACGCCCGCTACGCCGCAGTGTCGGCAGTAGAACGCTGTCCTAGGTCACAACATCTAACAATATAATGCTACAGTTTATACTCCCCGAATGGGGGTGACATAGCAGAAAATAAACTCAATCACAACTAAGGTAGAAGAAGCACAATATGATATAGAACTCAAGGAAAATACAGATGATCAAATAGTCTAAGATAACATCTCAGCAGATATCCAGAGTACAAGGTCTCAGCTACTGAATATGAAAGAATATACAACCCCGATCTCAAGGACAGAAATAAAGTCTAACTACTAGTCTCAAGACAACATAAGTAAGATAAACCTAACTAAGCTAGTCTAGGCAGTAGGGTAAAGTCGTCAGCTAGAGCTGTCCTGCAGAAGGTATCCACACAGGTCTCCTCCTCGTCCTCTATAATATTTTCAACAGGTCCAGTCAGGACAGGAGCGAGCACAGTACATCTCAACAGTTCATAGCAGGTTAGAAAATATAATCATGCAGTAAAGTAAGATATAGATACTGAAGAAATGCAGTATAAACAGAAAGAGAGTCGTAATAGAAATATCTACTATAAAGAGACTAACAGTGGCTAGTAATTTAGAGTACAAAGTCGACATGTGAATGGCTTGATTTGCACATGGCTATACTAAAGAGGCGTACATGGCTATTCTACTTTGGAATTGTTCACATGGCTATTTATACTCCCCCGTACCCCCAATTAATACACAAGGATCCAACCAGGTTATGTTATGATTCTATGTAACGACCTCCGAAGGGTGGTACATAGTAGTCCCATAAATGGGGATTCTGGGAAACCCAATAAATGAGATAAGGATTCAAGGAAAACTCTGTGATCATAAGAGTATATGTCACAAGTGATCAAAGAACCAAATGAAGCATAGTGATACGTCATGTAAGTGAAACGCACAGAACATGTAGTACCCGATGCTCCCTGAAGGGATAACATCTCAAGAAGGGATCCATATAGTACTAATCCGTGTGACCAACATGACAGTATCAAGTAAAGTAATTTAATACAGGAAAATAATTTTAAGCAGGATATGAAATAATCAGAGAATGTACTCGCCTGTATCTGAATGTTCGGATGAAATGTACTGTCCGAGGAGAGGTGTCTGGCTCCTAATCAGAACAGCACAAGTCACAACAAGTCTAAAATGATAACAAGATGCAATTCAATGCTTTCTAAATGAATCTAGGTCAATCTAGGCCAAAGTCAACTCTTGGTCAACCTTGGTCAACCCTAGAAGTCAACTAGGTCAACTATGGTCAAACTAGGTCTAACAAGTCTACACTAGTCTAGCAAGTCTATTCTAGGTCTAACAAAGCTATACAATACCAATATAGACTTACTAGGCAACAGACACACACATAGGCCATAGGCTATACCATGCCTATGAATCAAACCATAAACCACATGACCACATGACATTATCTATATCTAAAACAATACACATATTGACCTATTTATATAAGCTAATATAGGAATACATAACATATAGGCTAACTATATGTATATCACACAACATATTTATCTAATATATTTATATTTAGGCACACACATTAATATAGGTTACACATATGTATATCTCAATATATATATATACATGTATATGTGTACTCATACATAGAGAATAGGAAATGAATGTGTGTGTGTCATGAGTGAAGTGAGGGTGTGATGAGCTATGGCATGTGTGTGTGACATGAGGAAATGTGTGTGAGTGTGAGAGGATACATGAGTGTTGTGTGTGTGTGTGTTAGTGAGAATGAGTGAACCTGAAATCAGTGAATGATACTTGTGTGTGTGTGTGTAACATGGGGTAGAGAGTGTTAGCAATTCATTTTACACATGTGTGTGTATGTGAGACATGAATACAAGAGTGTGTGAAGAGGAAATGACATGTGTATGTGTGTGTGTGTGAAAATATGAGAGTGTATGTGTGTGATGAGTGTCATGAGAGAATACATAGTGTGTGAATATAAGAAGACTGAAAAACAGTGAAGGCAAAACAGCGAGTGTTCACAATGAAAATCTGGAAAAATACTTAGAACTCAGTTCAGTCCAATCCAATACCCAAAAATCCCAGTTTCAGTCCCATTGCATTCTCAGATTTAATATATTGAATCATTTAACAGTTCATCACTTTAGTTTAAAACAGTCCAACAACAAACACCCAGTTTTCTGTCCCAAACCAAAACCAATTCAACCCCAAATCAACACACACTTAGCAAATATATAGGTGAACCAAATTGAGGTCTTAAATCATACAATTAACAGTATATAATAGGTAAAATTGATGTCAAAGTTCGAGTTGAAAATCTGGAACAAAAATAGGAAATGAAGACTGATATTAATGTATCAGAAATTTTGAGGAAATCGAGAAATGAGCAACAAAATCAAGCTAAAATGCCACACCAATGGTTGGTAATGCAAGTACATATTGTGTACGTGTCATATGATGTATTTGTGTCCACCCAAGTGGACACAACGTGTCCAAACAGATTTAAAACCCAAAACGAAAACCCAGGACACTGTGCAGTGAACCAAACCTTGTGCACGTGTTCACAGAGTTCGTGCATACGACACGACACGACACAGACCTCATGGTCGTATCCAAGTGTCGACTAGGTCTAGGGCTAGGGCTAGGACACCCTGCCACGTGTCCACAACGTGTGCGTGCGATACGACACGCATATCAGTGTACGAAATCGACAGCCGCCAACACAGTGTAATCCCCGTGCACATGTTCGTGCATTTCTGACATGACACGAGAGGCTCTGAGACTTGGGGAGCCTCGTGTCAGTGTCAGCCCCGACCCACGTGTCAATTTTCTTGTGTCCACGTGGCGTGTCCGTGGCGCTATAGACCCCGAGTAGCAGGGCATGCAAACTGCCCGTGCACGCGCGCGCGCGACAGCGTGTTCACGTGTCTGTGGTGACTCGACACGACACGAAAACCACACAAAGACACAAGAAACACATAAGCGACATCAAACCCTATTTTCCTATTTATTTACTTTCCTAAAAATCACTCGAAATGCCCATTGGGGCATTTTATCAAACACTTGCACCATGACACTGATACGTGCCCAAATAGGATACGAATCGGACTCAAAATCTAGGGTTACCTATTCCTACAGTTAGGTTAGGCCTAGGGCTCCCTAGATATGCAATGAAATCAGAATTCTATGGTGTAGAATGAAAGTTACCTATATGTATCAAAATCCTCAAAAAAGCTCCAAAGAGAGGTGTTCCTCTTGATAGCCAAACTCCTCCAATTTGCCCAAACTCTGAAATTACTCAATAACAGTAGCAAGAGGAATAAAATTAGAACCTATTGCAATTAGTTTGGGTGGAAAAGGAATTAAAATGGATTTTATAGGATTTAATAAAGATGGAGACTTACCGCTTTCTAAAACTTTGCAAAATTCCTAATGGAGGCTAGCCCTAACTTTGAGGAATTAAATAGAGAGGGGGGGATCATGTGGCCGGCCAAGAGCTATTAGGGTTAGGGTTTGGCTACATGGTGTGGGCCTATGGGCTTTTAAGGCTTAAGTCATTAATCATGACTTATGAAGTCACAAGCCATTCTAGCCTAATCAATTCCTAATCTCACTAAATAAATTCTAATGAGTTAATCATCACTAATTTAGGTCAAGCTAAGGTTACTTAACCTAAGCAAGTGGTCATGATCTAGGTTAGCCTCTAGGACAGTCTCCAAAGTCAACACTAGTCCAGGTCTAAAATAGCACCAAATCAAATATACTAAAAATTACTGAAAATTCCTAATAAATAATTAATACTAACTATCACTAACCATGGTTAGCTAAGACTAGCTATGACTAATCTAGGTTAGGTCCAAACCAAGTTAGGCTAATCACAATACATGGCAATCAATTAAATAATATTAAAATCACACTATTCTTAATAATACATTAAATTCCAAATAATATATAGTAAATTCAATTAAATTCAAAATGACAAAAATACCCTCGAACTGGAAATGATAAATGAAACACCCTAATCACAAGGCTAGGCTCTAGGTCAACCAGTCTCCAAGGTTACACTATCAAAACACCAAAATCATAAGTCATGATTTAAAATAGTTTTAAAATGATTTAAAAATTACCAAAAATTATATCATATTTAAATATCATTATTAAAAGATTAAAATTACAAAATTTCAAAATTATCCTCATTTGGAAAACTGGGTGTTACAATTCTACCAACCTTAGAAAAATTTTGTCCTCGAAATTAAGATGATCGTACCCCTTCTAGGTCAAACCCAAACAATCAAGGTCAAAAGAGAACTTATCTAAATCATGCAATTGGAAGGATAACATATAGGATTTGGTAAGTGGTATCAGTCTGAGGTCTCATTTAGTTACACCAACTATGCTACAGTACTAGGCAAACACAAGGTATCAAATCATACAAGCAAGGGATGAATCAAATATCTCAAAAAGGGATACTAAGGTTAGGTCAAAACTCACCTCCAGCTAGGTCTGAGAACTAGAACTCCCTCCTTGAAGCAGGGCCCTGGTTGGGACAGGTATATCAGGATAGTGCTGCACCCAGTGTGCATGCTAGAACATTGAAAGACTATATCGGTACGAGTGCCTCAGTGCACGAGCGATAGAACATTGAATACCTTATCGAGGCATGCCTCAGTTGCACGAGTCGGAAGAATGGAACATAAATATAACGCGTTGAGTACTAAGGCGTAGAACATGAGAAATACGACTTTGAGGCGTGCATTGAATGCACGATGCAAGAAAAGACGACGAATGTGCACAGTTGCGCGATACTTACAAAAGATGGCGTTGTTGCGACGAGGAGAACAGTTGTGGCATAGATGTTGTAGGAACGAAATCATAAAGCAGAATACTCTAGAGGGTGAATAGAGTTGGCAGCGGAATAATGCTAACTAAAAATTGTTAGCAGCAAGATCACAGAATAATAATCACAACTAAATAATGTAAAGGCAGAGATAAAAAAGCAAGCGCAAAGACAGCGATGTATAATGGTTTCCCTCTGTTGAGGACTAGTCCAGTCGGTAGAACTCTTGCTACCAGTTGAATCCACTATTGGCAAAATTGCAAGTTTTCTTACGAAGTCCTTGCAACTTCTATAACGCGAGCTTTGATACGAAGAACTCGTCCAACTTCAATTGTGAAGAGTTGAATCTTCTATCAAGCCTTCTGATTACAATCACTCTGAAACTTCTAGACCGTACCATACTAGCAAATCGACTAGAGGATTGTAACTGGCTTGGAATCTGAAAATGAAAGCTCGAGAAAAACTCTTTGGAAGACTGAAAGCTTTAAGTAGAGAGAAGATTGAAAGTGAATGAGTGAGTTAAAATAATCGAAATCTTTCTCTATTTATAGGAGTTCCAAAGACAGAATTCTGGCAGAATTCGGATAGAATTCGGGCAGAACTCGATGAGCAAATCTCGGTTAAATCTGCAACTGCAAGAGGACCAAGTTCCAAGGAATTCAAAATCAAAATGGCCACTAACCGAACTCTGGCCGAGTTCTGTCAGGGTTAGGTTAGGGTTTTTTAAAATTAGTTTTTGGGGAATTTTGAAAACCTTTTTGGAGCTTTTGTAAATACGAATATTTTTCAAAACTAAGGACATTTTAAAAATATTTTGAAATCATTTTGGAGTAGCCTATTTGCCAGTACGACTCGGTGTACAATGTATTTCTAGACTCAATAAATAAAAGATTACATTGCTCAAAGAAATACAAACTCGAACAGGCAAACAACGCTTCGGTCTTGAACTGAGTAGATAGCCATTCTTGAGTATATCCAAGAGTCCGAGATATCCTGACTAGCTCCATATATCGAGACAAAGTTTGATCCATTATTAAAATCAGTTTGACCATATGACCAATGGGCCAACAATCTCTCCCATTTTGATAATTAACAAACTATGAATGATATAACATCTTTTGAGATAAGATACTACAAAAAATTGTTCAACATTATTCAAAATTGTTCAATCCCTGTATTATGCTCAAAACAAAATGTTAAATCCTTTTTCTCCCCCGTTGTCACTTAGCAAAATAATTACGAAGAAATAGGCTCCCCTGCAATTAATGCATAAGCTACAACAGTGAAGAAACACAAGAAAATAATAACAGAGAAGTATTTCACAGGCAGTTTATAATATAGAAGCAGATAAAGATGCTTTAAATAAATAAATAAACTGATGTGAAAGATAAACTACGTATCCCATAAAGATAAAATGATGTTCAAGAGACATCAAGAAATCCAGTACAAGTCCTCAAAAGAAATGAACATAAAAACTAGAAAGAAAGAAACTTGGAATGTCAGAGCATTTCTAAGTGTACAGTAGACAACAGCTAAGTCTCAAAATCAGCTAATATATCATCATCACATCTCCTCCTCCTCATTATCATCATCATCAGCATGATCGGCATGTCCAGAAGGACCAGCTCCAGAAGTACCAGCGCCAGAAGGGTGAGGAGAGGCACCAGCGTAAAACTCACCGACAAAGTCTCGAGGAGGGGCACGATCAGAAAGATACCAATCATATGCGTCACCGGGCTGAAAGTAGGCATGAACAGCCTTATCCTCACAGCGGTAACCAAAAAGGCTGGATCTCTTGGAATAGAACCGACAGAATGTCTAGTCTGAGCAAATCGGAGATCAGCTAGAGAATTTGCTATCGCCTGATAACGAGTGACATCGCGAAACTCACGTTCGCGGGCCATATCCGTCATCGAGACGTGCAAATTAGAAAGATGCTGGTGTATGCCTTCAAAGGTCATGGAATACTGCTGAGTAGGTGGAGGAGGTGGAGCAGTAGGAGGAGCAGCAGCATCATACTACGACGGATAGCTTAAGAAACTTGGGTTCAGGGTCTTGAGTACAAGTTGACAGATCAATATCAAAACGCTGGAAGATGCGTGGGAGAATCATCGCATAAGAGAGATTTCTATCTCTTGCACGACAACGTCCCATCATCTGGATAATAGTCTTAGAGGAAGAAAAAGGAATCCCCTTAAGAATATGATACATAGCAGATAGCTCAAGTGATGTGACATCATCCTTTGAAGTAGACTTCGGAAGGAGAGTGGAGTAGATGATGCGATGCAATTCATAACTAAATAAGTTCAAGTTATTTGCCTTGAACTTTTCAGAGCGAACTCGATCAGGGACACAGAGTTCAGCTTTGAAACTAGCAAGTGTCGTGCCGTCGGGGAAATCAAATTCAGTGATATCATCAAGCGGTACACCCTCGTTAGGAATACCAAGGATTTCCGCTAAGAGGACATCATTGAACTCGATATCTAGTCCGCCAACACGAGTACTTACGTCAAACGTGTTTAGTATGATATTGCAATAGAAAAGTCTAATGGCATTAGTAGCTACCGAGAAACAAAGTTTAACAAGGTGTTGTAACCCTAATGCCTCAAAATAAGGGCAGTGTTCTGGAAACACAGTCCATTTGATAGGAGCGCCTGTACATATGGATCTCATAGAAAAGTCTCCATACCACAGAAGGGCTTGATCTAGGGTTTGAAAATAAAATCCATCGAACGCGCCATCGCTCGATTGAACTGGTGAAAAGAGGGAATCCGTGTGTAGATGTGAAGATGATCCTTCCTCACTAGGATTGGTCGTCTTCTTCCTCTTAAAGGGGTTGAATCCCTTAGGCGGCATTGTGCAAATAAAGTAAATATGCACGAATTTGAAAGGAGGAGAGATACGGAGTTATACCTCCCGAGATTCAAGTATGCTGTAGAGGACAACGATCTCCGTAAGAATCCAAAATTTGGATGGATTTTATCACATAGATTGGGAGAAACGAAGTGGTGAAGAACTAGGGTTTGGAGAGCTTTCGCGTGGCTGCTGTTGCTGTGAAGGTGTTTAGAAGCAATGAAAAAGAAGAGGCTCTCGGGTTCTGGTTATATAACCAGATACCACTAACCAACTCGGGCCGAATTCGGTCCGAACTCTGGCCGAATTCGCCTGCGGGTTCTGTTAGTTGGTTTGGGCCATTTTCTTTTTCATTGACTCATTTCAAAAATTTAATTCAAAGATTAGTAATTTCAACCTTCAATTAATATAATTAATATTATTTTATAGATTAAATATTGTTACACAGCGACTGTCTCAGATTAGCTGTAGGAGTACTGTCCCAGCTGGCGGAGGTTCACCGGGGAACTCTTAAGTACCGTTTCGCTTCAACCGTAGTTGTGGTGACAGACAGACTCTTTATTGGCTTGTCTCTAACACAGTTTTTGCGTATTGAAAATATAATCATAAAACAAATTAATTAACATTATTGACATCCAAAATTCCTAATTCTCGACGTAAATAATTGAAACGATCTTCTGCTAGAGGTTTTGTGAAGATGTCAGCTAATTGATTCTCAGTGTCTATGTATACAAGGTCAATATCTCCATTCTGATGATGATCTCTAAGAAAATGATGTCGGATCTCGATATGCTTAGTACGAGAGTGACATACTGGATTCTTAGTCAAATTAATTGTGCTCGTGTTGTCACAGAAAATGGGAATGTGTGTATAAAATAATCATAGTCTTCTAAGGTTTGTTTCATCCATAAAATCTGAGCACAATAACGTCCTGCGGCGATATACTCAGCCTCTGTTGTTGATAGGGCTACAGAATTTTGCTTTTTACTAAACCATGAGACAAAAGCCTTGTCTAAGAAATGACATGTGCCGCTGGTACTTTTTCTATCAACTTTGAATCCAGCAAAATCTGCATCCGAGTAACCAATAAGGTCAAAGGACTTGGTTTTGGGATACCATAAGCCAACATAAGAAGTGCCCTTAAGGTATCGAAAGATACGCTTAACTGCGCACAGATGTGATTCCTTTAGATTAGCTTGAAAACGTGCACACAGGCAAACACTAAACATAATATCTGGACGACTAGCAGTTAAATAAAGTAAACTACCGATCATACCTCGATACTTACGTGTGTCGACAGGCTTGCCTTATTCATCAATATCAAGCTTTGTTGAAGTTGCCATCGGAGTGCCAATAGGTTGATATTGTCCAGATCAAACTTCTTTAGCAAATCTTTTGTGTACTTCGCTTGATTTATGAATGTCCCATTGTCAGTTTGTTTGATTTGCAGTCCGAAAAAGAATTTCAGCTCTCCCATCATGCTCATCTCGAACTCATTCTGCATACACTTAGAGAATTCTACACAGAGAGATTTATCAGTAGATCCAAATATAATATCATCAACATAGACTTGTATTAAGAGAAGCTTGCCATTAAAAGACTTAATAAACAAGGTAGTGTCAACCTTGCCCTTTGAAAAACCATTATCAAGTAGGAAAGAGCTTAGACGATCATACCAAGCACGAGGGGCTTGTTTCAAACCGTATAAAGCTTTTTTCAACTTGAAAACATGATCAGGGTTTTTAAAATCTGTGAAACCTGGAGGTTGTGCTACAAAAACTTCTTCTTTTATAAAACTATTTAAAAATGCACTCTTGACATCCATTTGAAATAATTTGAAATTATGAAAATATGCAAATGTACATAACATGCGAATGGATTCTAATCTCGTAACTGGGGCATAAGTCTCATCGTAGTCGATACCTTCTTCCTGATTGTATCCTTGAGCTACGAGTCGAGCCTTGTTACGAGTCACTAAACCATTCTCATTAAGTTTATTTCGGAATACCCAACGGGTGCCAATGACCGGATGATCAATAGGCTTGCGAACAAGTTCCCAAACTTGATTCCGTTCAAATTGGTTTAATTCCTCATGCATAGCATCTAACCAAAAATGACCACTACATGCTTCATCAATGGTTTTGGGTTCTAGCTGTGAAATGAATGCAACACTAGAAACAATATCTCTACTGGATGTACGAGTACTTACACCTTTGGTAATATCACTAATTACCAAATCCTTTGGATATCAGCCACAAATTTCAATCTTTTCGGCAGACTCTGAAGGTAGCTGCTTCCGGGTTCTTCTCTTGGAGAATTAGCTGGTGTTGGTAGAGAATCAGCTGGTGTTGAGCTTGGTACAGTTAGATCTTCGTCATTGTCATCGATAGTCATTTGATTCAATTCATCAAAGGTGACGTTGATTGATTCTTCGATGATCATAGTTCGTTTGTTGAAGACTCTGTATCCTTTGCTCTTGGCCGTATAACCTAAAAATATACCTTCATCGGCCTTTTCGTCAAACTTTCCCAAATTATCTTTTATATTAAGAATAAAGCATTTACAACCAAATATTCTAAAATATGAAACTGATAGAATTCTATCAAACCATAACTCAAATGGAGTCTTCTTCGATTTGGGTCGAATTAGAGCTCTATTGAGAACAAAACAAGCTGTATTGACAGCTTCAGCCCAGAAATATTTGGGTAGACTAAACTGATTTAACATTACTCTGGCCATTTCGGATAGAGTTCTGTTTTTATGTTCCATAACTCTATTTTGTTATGGAAGTCCTAGGGCAGGAGAACTCGTGTACAAAATCGTGTGTGTCACAAAATTGCTCAAACTCTGTATTCTTGAATTCGCCACCATGATCGCTTCTAATACGAGTGATCATGTAACCTTTTTCATTCTGTACTTTCTTGCAAAAGGCAACAAATTCAGATAATACATCATTCTTGTGTCAAAAAGTATACCCACGTGTATCTAGAGTAATCATCTACAATTACAAAAGCATATAACTTACCTCCGAGGCTAGTAACTCTGCTAGGACCAAATAAGTCCATATGTAGCAATTAGAGGTCTAGTAGTACATACTGCATTTACTGACTTGAATGTGGATCTGGTAGCTTTGTTATTTTTACATTGGCTGCATACCGAATCCTTCTTGAATGTTATGTCCGGTAAATCGCGTACTAGCTTCTTCGTAGATAATCTTGAGATTGTGTCCATATTTGCGTGACCGAGTCTCATATGCCACAGATGACTCTCATCACTTTTAGCCATTAAGCATCTACCTGAAATGTTAGTTTCTTCCAACAAATAGAAAACATATATTATCTTCCCTGATACCTTCAAAGATAGTACTACCAGTTGAGCTATCAACTATAGTACATTTGTCTTTGCCAAAGTTGATGCCATAACCATGATCAGCTAAATGACTTATGCTGAGTAGATTATGTTTCAACTCGGTAACCAGACATACATCCTTAATCACAGGATAGGGAGATTTACCAACATCACCAATACCAATGATATACCCTTTCAAGTTGTTACCGAAGGAGACATAACCTTCCTTCTTCTTCTTCGATAGTGTTGCAAATAATGTAGCGTCACCGGTCATATGCCGTGAACATCCGCTGTCGAGGATCCATTTGCTTTTAGTATGTGAAAGATGTTCCACCTACAAAAGTTTGCAGATGAAACTTTTGGTACCCATTTCTTGTAGGGTCCTGAAATGTTAGCTTTTGGTATCCATGCATAAATATTTAAATCAACAAGCTTTCTGATCCTACATACAGGAGAAATATGACCAGTGTGGCCACAATAATGATATTGTGCATGTTGAGTGTTGAAAGCAGAGTGATGTGCATGGTTGGTAGGTTTAGGTTTTCTAGTGTAGAAGAAAACATACCTATAATCCTGTTTGGGCTTAACCTTTTGGGGTAAAGGTTTGATATGGTTAGGTCTGACAGTGTTTGGTTTGGAAATGTTCTGATTATTCGGTAAGTGACACGTGTTAGGGTAGGAAGCAGCAGTCTCAGGCTGTTTTCCTAACCTAATTTCAATCTTTTGGAAGTGTCATACAACTTAGTATAGTCAGAAGTGAGTGCTTCCATTCTGACTTGTGCACTTTGAAGACTTTTCTTCTCTTTAGAAAGTTCTTCTTTCAGTTGGTCAATAACTTTGTCTTTTTCTTCGGATGACTTGGTTGTCTCGTGTAATAAGAGCTTAATAAAGAAAGCTCACCAGACTCATTAACATTATCTCTAACCTCAGCTAGTAGGTCGGTAAGTATTCCTATTTCACCTTTGTACTCTTTGAGTACCTTCTTAGAGGTCTGATATTTGCTACGCAGTTTCCTACAATCACTTATTAGTTCATGAAGGCATCTCCTAATTGCTCAAAGGTGAAGTCATCATATGTATCAACTACAGGTTCAGAGAGTACCTGATCGGGTGCTATAAAGCATATTTGCAGCATCTTCTGATTGTTTGTCTTCTGAGTCGCTGGCTTCACTTTTATGCCATATACTGGTATTGGCATATCTCCGAGATGTTGTTCTCTTCAGGTTCCCTTTCTCATACCTGTTGCTCTTCTTGCTTGATGATGAGTTTGTAGGACAATCCTTCTTCATGTGTCCCTTCTTCTTGCAGCCATAGCAAACAACATCATCTTGATACCAGTTGTTGCTGCTATTATTTTCTTTGGCTTTCTTCTCATATCTCATGAATCTTTTGAATTTCCTTGCTAGGAGTGCTTGATCTTCAGCATCAGATTCACTGCTGTCTGAATCACCTTCAGCAGCTTTTCTGTGCTGAGCCTTGAAAGCGATCGTCTTCTCCTTTGGTGCAGGCTCTTCAAAATCTTGTAGCTCCAGTTCATGAGTGAGTAGCTTACCCATGAGTACTTCGAGGGACATAGTTGTGAGGTCGTTCCCTTCAATGATTGCAGTAGCCTTTGGAATCCAGTTCTTGGTAAGTGCTCGCAGGAGTTTGCGAATCTTTTCATGGTTACTGTAATCTTTGCCTAGGGAGGACAAAGATTTACAATATCCAAGAATCTTTCGAACATCTGAGTAACTGTTTCGTTGGGCTTCATCTTGAACACCTCATAATCTTAAGTAAGTCTGCTGACCTTTGATTCTTTGACTTGAGTCGTGCCTTCATGTGTGACTTCAAGAAGCTTCCATACTTTATTAGCAGTTGTGCAGATAGACACCCTGTTAAATTCAGTTCTGTCTAAAGCACAAAATAAAGCGTTAATAGCACGTGCGTCAAGACTGGCCTTTTTCTTTTCTTCCTCTGTATATCTGTTATGGGGTTTTTTAATTAAAACTCCATCAATATTTATACGAGGTGGCTTTTGATAGCCATCAATAACAATAGACCATAAATCAAAGTCAAGTGATTTCAAGAAGAAACTCATCCGTGTTTTCCAATAGGTATAATTCGTACCATCAAACAGTGGAGGTCTGTTTGTGGCCTGGCCTTCACTCGTGAATTTCACAGTTGCCAAATGTTGTGCTGTGATCTATATAACAATTAATTAAATGAATAAATAATTGTAATGTTACCTTGATTTACCTGTAACACCCGCTTTACCAATTGTAGGAACGAAATCGTAAAGCAGAATACTAGAGGGGGGTGAATAGAGTTGGCAGCGGAATAATGCTAATTAAAAATTGTTAGCAACAAGATCATAAAATAATAATCACAACTAAATAATGTAAAGGCAGAGATAAAAAAGCAAACGCAAAGACAGCGACGTATACTGGTTTTCCACTGTTGAGGACTAGTCCAGTCGGTAGAACTCTTGCTACCAGTTGAATCCACTATTGGCAAAACTGCAAGTTTTCTTACGAAGTTCTTGCAACTTCTACAACGCGAGCTTTGATACGAAGAACTCGTCCAACTTCAATTGTGAAGAGTTGAATCTTCTATCAAGCCTTCTGATTACAATCACTCTGAAATTTCTAGACCGCATCGCACTGGCAAATCGACTAGAGGATTATAACTCGCTTGGGATCTGAAAATGAAAGCTCGAGAAAAACTCTTTGGAAGACTGAAAGCTTTAAGTAGAGAGAAGATTGAAAGTGAATGAGTGAGTTAAAATGATCGAAATCTTCTCTATTTATAGAAGTTCCAAAGACAGAATTCTGGCAGAATTTGGGCAGAATTCGGGCAGAACTCGATGAGCAAATCTCGATCAAATCCGTAACTGCAGGAGGACCAAGTTCCAAGGAATTCAAAAACAAAACGGCCACTAACCGAACTCTGGCCGAACTCTGGCCGAGTTCCGTCAGGGTTAGGTTAGGGTTTTTTAAAATTAGTTTTTGGGAAATTTTGAAAACCTTTTTGGAGCTTTTGTAAATACGAATGTTTTTCAAAACTAAGGACATTTTAAAAACATTTTGAAATCATTTTGGAATAGCCTATTTGCCAGTACGACTCGGTGTACAATGTATTTCTAGACTCAATAAAATAAAAGATTATATTGCTCAAAGAAATACAGACTCGAACAGGCAAACAACGCTTCGGTCTTGAACTGAGTAGATAGCCATTCTTGAGTATATCCAAGAGTCCGAGATATCCTGACCAGCTCCATATATCGAGACAGAGTTTGATCAATTATTAAAATCAGTTTGACCATATGACCAATGGGTCAACAGATGTGACATAACTGTCGATGCGGCATGGTGCCTTCGAAATATTCGTGGCCTTCGGGCGTTCGTTGAGAACGTTGGGGCGTTGGGAAAATTGAAATAGAGATAAGCAAACTTGCTTGGTTGTATGAAAGATAAGCTTCGTTGCATGGTCAAAAGGACTTAAAGATATAAAAGCCCGTGCATGGGTATTCCCTTGAACGTGGCGCACCAGGGCGTTGGGACCGTTCGGCCTAGGAGGGATTGCGTTTACAGTATTGTTGGTGCACTTCATTTAGATGGGTAGCGACCTTCTGGTGAAAGTGATAAGCCACTTGCTGCGATTATTTCGATGGCCTCTGATGTTTGGTTAGCAACCGCACAGAGTTAACATCGTCTTATGTTTCGATTCGATAAATATAAGTCCATTCTAGCCTGGAAAGCTAGTGACCTTCATATAGTTAAGGGCGATGGGTTTGAAAGTGCAAGGTTATGTATATCCTCCATAGATGGATCCTGAATAGAGGGCACTTATAACATGACAGGGAAAAAGATAGGCGTATTCACCTTGCGTCGGTGCAAGGGTGAGTGCGTCGATATTGGTAAGTCGCACCACAAAACAAACACGAGATTGCTTGCCTGTTTACTTATGCGAATTGAATAACATGCTTGCCATGAAATAAAGTTTTCGAATATGCCATGAACTAGTCCTAAGGAGAACATAGAAATAGAACTAAATTGTATGTTTGCATGAATCAATACAATACTAAATGTCGGTTTGTTAATTAGGTTTTTGATCAGTACAGCAGGACAAAAGTACTAATCCCCCACTAGTTTGCTAGTAGGTTCAGGGATTGGTCTGCTCGCGGCGGGCTTCGCTTGAACGCGTTGAGGCTTAGAATGCCGAAGCGTATTAAAGCGTGCGATCGTATTGACGCTCGGATATGCAACAGGATTGATGCGGCCAAGATATAGAAGGCATGATGTATGAAACGGTGAAATCCTTTATGGGCAAGAGAGAACCCGAGTGTTGTAGCCAATCTGGCAAGTTCCGTTGGGCTATCGAAAGCCTTTGTAATCGTATTTCGAATATCAATAAAGAGAAATGTTTCGTATACTATGTATTCCTTTCGTTGTTAATGTTCAACTCAAAGATAACCATTTGAGAACTTGTCATCTTGCCTTGCACAAGCACAACTCTAGGCTCGTGCGGCATCACGCCCCCCTGCGAGGACGATGATTCGGGTGATTCCAGGTCGGGGCGTGACAAATTGGTATCAGAGCTCTAGGCTCAATTTCCTCTGGACGTTTGCTTTGTTTCAATTTCAAAGAGTTGCCCACCACCAATCAAAATCACTCTCGACTCTACTCGATGCCGTACTGGATGTTCCATACAATAAGACTAATATAAATAATGTAATTTTGCTGCGTGTTGTTTTGGAAATTACATGGTGTTGCTAGAAAGTCGGAAAGGTTTGTTACTGCAAGTGCAAGAAGTTACGAGATATGAATTCAAGGATTTTTTGCTACAGATGCAATATGTCATGAATTGTAATTTGAGATGTTCGTTGTTCGCAACGATCGATATGAGAAAAGTTCATTTCATCAATACAATAAAGTCGTGGAATATTGCTGCAGCAATTGCCACGCGTTGATTGTAAATGATGCGTTGAAAAAAAATGAAACTTGATATAGAATGTGTCGAACGGATTCACATATTGATTTTGAATATGCGTTGCGATGAAAAGTGATAAGTCAATATCGAATGTGTTGAACGGATTTTGACATTGACTTTAAATGTCGGAAGTAAATCGTTGCACGAGGTACGGTAAATATCGGAGATAAAATTGTTGCACGATGTGCAATGCGTATTGAAAGTAAAATGTTGCACGTGGTGCAACATATATCAAAGTGAAATCGTTGCATAAAGTACGACGGATATTGAGAATGAATTGTTGCACAAGATGCAACGGAAGAAAATAAAAGTTATAAATCGAAAAATGAAATCGGTTTGGTTGTGCACCGAGCTTGTGTTGGCAAATGAAAACATTGGCCGAGTTGTTTCGGATTTGATTTAATCAGAGTTACGGTTGTGATCAAGTACGATCACTGCGGAAATTGTGAGTCGGAAGATTATTTGTTCGTAAAGAGTACGTTGCGACAAAAGTAACTTGAATTCTAGGTGGTATATGGCATACCACCGATGCAATAAATGGCTCGATTCTGAGTGGTATATGCAATACCACTTGTGCGATGAATTGCATTAACGTATTGTGAGAATTGCGGAAGGTTTGTCCGCAATGGACAGGATAACATCGAGTCCCGAATTAGAATTTGTATGACGGTATGTTGATGCAAGTGTTCTTCGATGATCGATTAGAACGGTAAGGCGGGACTTGTAACATTAAATGATACGCCGATTGAAAATTTATGTGTCGATCGAATGACGGGAACTAGCGAAACGATTATGCCTTGAGGCAACAATCGGATCGACGGGATAGGAAACTCGAAACGTTGAAATCAAACCACACGACTTGCGAGCTCAATAAAATATTGGGCGATACAAATTATAATCGAATCGCACGACTTGTAATTTCGATAGAAATGTTAGCTGATGTAAAATGAAATCAAATCACACGACCTACGATCTCGATAGAAATATTAGGCGAGACGAAATGTAATCGGATCGCACGATGTGCGACTTCGGCAAGAAAGTTGGTTGACGCGAGTAATCGTGCCTAAGAAATAGTTGGTTACGTTACGGTGAAACTCATTTGAGTACGAATGAAAACACGGAACACTTAGAGGGCGAGATCGTATGACTTGAGGGTTCGATGTTGGATAATCAGTAACTCAGTTACGCGATCAAAGTATAGAGGATGCGGCAAATCGGAGAACGAGTTAATGCGTATGGAAAAGTTTGTTGCGAACTTGGATGTATGCGATGCGAGTTAAGTTGACGCTTGAAACGGATTAAAGTTGACCCTTACGTTATCGAAATGGATACGACGTATCGAGATCGATACGTAAGAAAAAGTAAACGATGTGAGAATACAAAATAGTGTGCCTCACGCTATGAAATTTTGTAAGTAACGATACGAGAAGGAACGAACTGGTTGATCATGAACTTCGTGATTGATCAAGACGAGACTATAAGTCATCGACGATTGTTCGATGCGTATAGCATCTCGTGTGTCACCCGCAAATAAGATAGACTCGAACTCGATACGAGTAGATGTTTCATAAATTACGGAATCATCGACGGCCGTGCATGACTTTACTCGGAGGATAGTTGCGCATCAGTTGCCGATAGAAATGGTTATGTACGGATTGGGTAGTCGCATAGAAAATCGTCGGAACGTGATTTGGCTCTGAAATAAGATATAGCATGGTTCGTAGTAAACTATCCTTCGGTGATGATCTACAATTATCGAGCGTAGCTTCAGGGCAGCTGACCCTAGAAGACTTAACCGCCAAATTAAATTGAATGCTGCAGACCGTAAGATGACCTATGCGATATCACATATCAGATTGCATCGATAATAAATATAACATGGTACATGTTGACGATAAGTCTAGACGATCGAGAATTATTGGGACAGCTTTCGATTGAGAATGATATAGTTAGATTTCGAGTATTCGTCGGATGAATACTTGAATGGTTATGTTGGTCGATGGTCGAACTAGAAATTCACCAACGGACTTGGTGATTCGGATAGGCGAGTGCGAGAATCGTGCTATGCACGAGAGAGAACGATAAGGGAATGACTTACGAGTCATGTCGTTAGATTCAGATTCACCTTACAATTGAGCTTGCGTGAATCAAAACTTATATTCGATGTTGTGAGACGGATAAGTCGGGAATTTGTCTAGTGAATTTCCTACTCGATAGGAATCGAACGTAAGGCATCTCGTAAAGACCTTCGTGTCAAGGCGATCGTTGCCTTTTTGTACCGTTGCCTTGATGTAAACTTTCATGTCGAATAGATTGTGGCCTTTGTGCAATGTCAATTTAAAGTTACGTCGGAGAAGTTAAGCACGGTGCTAGGTAAGTCACCTAACGGACGTAGTCCTGAATGTTGATGCTTTTGCAAGTCAACAAAAAGAATCATGTCGATATAAGATACGAAGTGAAACATCAGAAATCTTTGGATAGTGATGCTGAACGCAAGGCGTTGCGGAGACTCGTTGTGATCGGATGCGCGATGGCTTGACGCGACGCGTAGAATTGATAGTCCCGATGAAACATATAAAGTGAGAAATGCGATTTTTGAATCGCATTGTGTGCCTTAACTTTTGTTGGAGGATCGCGTATGTATCAATATGCATATGCAATAGAATTGCAAGAATTTATGCTAGAGCCCAAGTCCGATCGAGAATACGAGATGGCAAGTTATTGAGAATAAGAACTTACGTGTCTGCTTTGTTCCGATATCTTACAACTGAGCTTGGCTGAAATACATATATTGGTGGGACGCCTAAAATATGTGTATGATTCCAAACTAAGTTGTACGATCCAAACGATAGTGAGACGAGATCGTGGAACGATCTAGTGAAACCCTTGGAAATTTACTATTGGTTTTAGTTCGAGGACGAACCTTGTTTTGAGTGGTATATTATGTAATGTCCCGCTCCGTACGGTGCATTATGCTGAGTTGTTGGCTCGAAGAGTTGCGTTGACCCGATTACGTATCGATACGAATCGATACAAAGTGTTAAATTGTCCCGAGCAATGCATCGAACTAAGTCGATGCGAAGAGTTGCCTTGTCCCAAAGAATGCATCGAGTGAATCGATGCGAAGTGCCGCGTTGCCTCGAAGGATAAGTGCGTTGAGACGGCTCGAAGATTCTAAGAAATCGAATCGACCAAGGCGCAAGTCCAAATCGATGCAAGTATTAATTTTAGTTGGTTTCATGTGCAGGCTATACGTTTACGCTGAAATGTTAGAGGTCGATCTTTTGCCTTATTCAGTAAGGGGTCCGCGAAAGCAAATCGTCGCCTTGCGATGGACGGAAGCATTGGCACGGTAAGCCAAAACGGATGTATATTTCAATGAAGCATGAAGTGCTCGAATGGCTAAGTCAGGAGAGTTGCCCGTGCAACGAAGTTATGAAATCGAGCCGCAACGGCTCGGCGAAACGACAAAGGCGTATCGACTCAAGGTGGGGGGACATTGACTCTCTTTCCTACTCCGTCATGCTTAAGTAAAATACATATCATTGAATGCTGAGTTAACCTATCAACACCACGGGCATGGCTCGATAGTGAGATAAACATAGTACGTATCGAACACTAGATAAAATAATTGAAATGAATCGTATGGCAGACGTACGAGTCGCTATGGAACATTGAATATCGCAAAGACAAGTGCCTCGGTGCAAGCCATAAGAACATGGGATAACTGTATCGATGAGTGCCCAAGTACGTAAGTCATTCTGTGCCCCGCATACGAGTTAGCATGCTAGAACATTAAAAGACTATATCGGTGCGAGTGCCTCAGTGCACGAGCGATAGAACATTGAATACCTTATCGAGGCGTGCCTCAGTTGTACGAGTTGGAAGGATGGAACATAAACATAACGCGTTGAATACTAAGGAGCAGAACATGGGAAACATGACTTCGAGACGTGTATTGAATGCTCGATGCAAGAAAGACGGCGAATGTGCGCAGTTGCACGATACTTACAAAAGATGGCATTTTTGCGACGAGGAGAACAGTTGTGGCATGGATGTGACATAACTGTCGATGCGGCATGGTGCCTTCAAAATGTTCGTGGCCTTCGGGCGTTCGTTGAAACATTGGGGCGTTGGGCCAATTGAAATAGAGATAAGCAAACTTACTTGGTTGTATGAAAGATAAGATTCGTTGCATGGTCAAATGGACTTAAAGATATAAAAGCCCGTGCATGGGTATTCCCTCGAACGTGGCGCACCAGGGCGCTGGGACCGTTCGGCCTAGAAGGGATTTCGTTTACAGTATTGTTGGTGCACTTCATTTAGATGGGTAGCGACCTTCTAGTGAATGTGATAAGCCACTTGCTGCGATTATTTCGATGGCCTCTGATGTTTGGTTAGCAACCGCACAGAGTTAACATTGTCTTATGTTTCGATTCGATAAATATAAGTCCATTCTAGCCAGGAAAGCTAGTGACCTTCATATAGTTAAGGGTGATGGGTTTGGAAGTGCAAGGTATACGTATATCTTGCATGGATGGATCCTGAATAGAGGGCACTTATAACATGATAGGGAAAAATAGGCGTATTCACCTTGCGTCGGTGCAAGGGCGAGTGCGTCGATATTGGTAAGTCGTGCCTTGAAACAAACACGAGATTGCTTGCCTGTTTACTTATGCGAATTGAATAACATGCTTGCCATGCTTTACAGTCTTCGAATATGCCATGAACACATCCTAAGGAGAGCATAAAAAGAGAACTAAATTGTATGTTTGTATGAATCAATATAATACTAAATGTCGGTTTGTTAAATGGGTTTTTGATCAGTACAGCGAGGATGAAAGTACTAATCCCCCACTACTTTGCTAGCAGGTTCAGGGATTGGTATGTTCGCGATGGAGCTTCACTTGAATGCATTGAGGCTTGGAATGCCGAAGAGTATTGAAGCGTGCGATCGCATTGACGCTCGGATATACAACAGGATTGATGCGGCCGAGATATAGAAGGCATGATGTTTGGAACGGTGAAATCCTTTGTGGGCAAGAGAGAACCTGAGTGTTGTAGCCAATCTAAAAAATTCCGTTGGGCTATCGAAAGCCTTTGTAATCGCATTTCGAATATCAATAAAGAGAATGTTTCGTATACTCTGTATTCCTTTCGTTTTAATATTCAACTCAAAGATAACCATTTGGAACTTGTCATCTTGCCTTGCACGAGTGCAACTCCAGGCTCGTGCGGCATCATGCCCCCTGCGAGGACGATGATTCGGGTGATTTCGGGTCGGGGTGTGACACGGTGGGGGTTTGCTTTCGGGGGTGGGCTGTCGGAAGGGGGTGGGGGAGGGGGAGGGGTTTGCTGTCCGACGGTGTAGGGGAGGGGTGGGGGGTATCGGTGGTTTCGGATCGGACCATTCCTATGAGTATCGGTGGTTTCGGATCGGAGTATCGGATCGGGGGAGGGGTATAGGTGGTTTCGGATCGGACCAATCTTATGAGTATCGGATCGGGGAGGGGGGTATCGGAATCGGAATCGGTATCGGAATCAGAATCGGTATCGGATCGGGGAGGGGGTGGGGAGGAGGTCGGGTAGGGGATGCTGTCGGGGAGGGGGGGTCAGGAAGGGGGTGGGGGTGGGGGTGGGTGCTGTCGGGGAGGGAGGGGTGGGGGAGGGGGTCTGGGAGGGGATGTTGTCGGCACACACACATACATACATACACACACACACTCACACATACACACACACACACACACACACACACACACACACACATACACACACACACACACACACATATATACACATACACACACACACACACACTCACACATACACACATACACACACACACACACACACTATATATATATATATATATATATATATATATATATTATATATATATATATATATATATATACGCCTATATATATATATATATATATATATATATATATATATATATATATATATATATATATATATATATATATTCGGCACACACGTACATATATGTATTCGAGGAGTATATATATATTATATATATATATATATATATATATTATATATTATATATATATATAGGATATATATAAACTTTGGACCGAAACTGAAATCGGATAAGTAAATTTAGTATATTGAAAACCGAATCCGAACCGAATTTAGTATATTAAAACCCGAAACCGAACCGAATTTAGTATATTCAAAACCGAAACCAAACCGAATTTAGTATGTTCAAAACCGAAACCGAACCGAATTTTTTAAAGTTCAGTATGTTCGAAGCCGAAACCGAAATCAAAACCAAAACCAAATCAGCAAATTATGGCTCATCCAACCACTTATCTGTATCGGTATCGGTATATCGTATCGGTTCGGTATTGGACTATTTCGTTGAGTATCGAAATCGGTATCAGTATCGGTATCAAGCTAATTATGTTTAGTTTGTCTTACGATACAGATTTTTACATCCAAATTGAAATGGATCGTTAGTTCGTTGATCGTACATGGATGTACCAGAGGATCAACCTCCTCGACCGTAGGTACTTATAAGTATTGACCGTATTGGATTAGTATCGGTCTATCGGTTTGGTATAGGCCGTATCGGTTGGTATTGGTCTTAGTGAATTGGTATCGTCCTATCCGATATGTATCGGCCGTATAGCTAGGATTCGTATTGACCTTATCGATTTGGTATCAGCCATATCCAATAGGTATCGGCATATCAGATTAGTTTCATTAGTATCAGTTTAGTATGGTGCAAGGTTTAGTAACAACTGTACTTGGATTTCTCTCTTCTAGAGCTAGATTACCATTGCAAGAGAGTCACGAGAGCGTAGCTGGCCAGTTAGAGAACATACATGCTTCCTTTTCAATCTCACTTTTTCTGATGAAAAAGAAAGCATGTATGTTACTGTAACTGGCCTCACGATCTGGTGACTCTCTTGCAATGGTATTCTAGCTCGAGAAAAAGAAAATCCAAGTACAGTTGTTACTAAACCTTCCACGATACTAATCTGAAATGGTCGATACTAATCCAACACGGCCGATACCTATCAGATATGACCAATACCAAATCGATAAGGCCAATATGAATCCTAGCTATACGGCCGATACATGTACATATCGGATAGGACGATACCAATTTGTTAAGGCCAATACCAATCTGATACGTCCTATACCAAACCGATACAAATCTGATACAGTAGATACTAAGTACATCTGGCCTATACAAGCGGATCCACCAATTACTGCACGATAGCCCAACGACTCCAGTTACATCCAGTTATTGGTGAGTACATGATTACATAGTAATTCTGTTAGTCTTGTGATACAGATTTTTACCTCTAATCTGTGATGGATCATTACTCCTTTGATCGTAATGGATGTACAAACGACAACACGAGTGTAGCAGTGTATAAGTAGTGTACAGTTTAGTAACAATCTAGCTAGGAATTAGTCAAGAATAATTATAATTAATTCAGGATTATTAATTCTTGATCAAGATCATCAATCAAGGTCAAGAGTTGACAACCAAGATTAATGTACAATTAATCAAAATGATATAGAATGTAGCATACCAACGTATAAGTAGTGTACAGTTTGGCATATCCCGCTCCGATACTGACCGATACTCGATACTAACCGATACCGGTCCGATACTGTCCGATACCGATATAGTTTGGCATGTCCCGGTATCGGTATTAGACTATTCTTATGAGTATGGAAATCGGTATCGGACTATTCCTATGAGTATCGGTATCGGGCTATTCCTATGAGTATCGATATCGGACTATCCCTATGAGTATCGGCATCGGAGCCAACCCTAATCCTAACCCTAATCCTATATGAGTATCGGTATCGGGCTATTCTTATGTTTAGTTTGTCTTATGATACAGATTTTTACATCCAAATCGAGGATGAATCGTTACTTTGTAGATCATACATGGATGTACAAACGGCAATACGAGAGCAGAATTGGTGTGAGTGACGATTTTCAGGCAGGCGTAGAAGTATTTCTTAAGTATGCTATGAGCAAAGCTCAGTATATGGACGGTAACAAAAGCAAGTGTCCATGTGTTAATTGTCACAATAGACGTTACGAAGAAGTGGTGACTGTGAGAGATCATTTGATCCGTAATGGTTTCGTACGTGATTACGGCATGTGGTCATCGTAAGGTAAATTATATTCGGAAAGACAGGCTGCGGAAGCTGCTACTTATTCTTTTGATGATAATGCTGCAATGGATGTCCTCGAAGACGACGGATGCTCTG
>JANAVB010031820.1:143951-221960 GCA_029216955.1 Iris pallida
CGAGGGGGATAACATCTCATGTAAAGATTCATATAGTACTAATCCGTGATAACATCGTGTCAGCATTAAGTAAATTAGTCTATAAGAATATAATTCTTAGCAAATATAAAACGGTCAGAGAATGTACTCGCCTGATATCCCGAATGTTGATGAGAATATGAGTCCGAACCGGAGTATCTGAGTCCTATTTAGAGCAACCACAGGTTATAAAGTGTCTAAAATGAAATAAGAGTAATCTACAATGCATTCTAAATGATTCTAAGTCCTTCATGGTCAAAGTCAATCCTTGGTCAACTCTGGTCAACCCTTGTCAACCATCCTGGTCAAACTAGGTCAACCCTAAGTCAACTAGTTAATTATTCCAAGTTTAGGTCAAACTTAAGTTATCTCGTTATTTCAAGTCCGTTTGAGTCAAGTTGGATCAAGTTTGACTCAAAGTTGACTTTTTGTCAACTTAGTCAACTGGCTAGTCAATTGTGCCAAATTAGGCCTATTGGGTCATTTCTAAACTAACTCACTAATCCAGGCTATATAATATATATATATATATATATATATATATATATATATATATATATATATATATTAATTGAAAGGGGATGAGAGTGTGTATATATATATATATATATATATATATATATATATATATATAATTGAAAGGGGGGAGTAGAGTGTGTATGTTTGCTGTGATGGCTGCTGGTGAGTAGGGGCTGCTACTGTTATGGCCGGCCAACATATTTCTAGGGTTAGGTTAGGGTTTAGGATGGACCACCATGCAACTAAAGTCCATTTGAAGTCCATTAGCAAAAAGGCCAAAAAGCTACTTGCTAAAATAGCCTAAAAATGAATTAATTTGTTTCGTAAAAGGACTAATACTCTAAATTGAAATCTAATTTGCTAAATAGGATTCTAATCACATGGTTAGTCTCTAATCAAGGTTATCTATGGTTAAACCATCTGTTACTACCAAAAGTACTACTCAAAATCAAAACACCAATCGATTTAATAATAAAATAATCAAAAATTCAAAATATCACACAATGACTAAAATATCCCAAATTAGAAAAGTGGGAGTGACAAATCTACCTCCTTAAAATAATTTTGTCCTCGAAATTAAAGTTGTCGTACTCCTTCTAGGTCAAAAACCCAACAATCATAGTCTTAGAAAACTTATCAAAATCATGCAGTTGGAAAGATATTATACATGATTATGGCAGATAATATCAGTCTGAGGTCTCATCTAGCTGGTATAGTCATACTAGATCAAAGCAGTCATAAGGTATCAAATCATACAAACAATATGGTAGGGTACAGTAATCATAAAGACAGGCTAAGGTATAGGTCAAGAACTCACCTCTACTAGGTCTGGTGGCTAGAACTCTCTCCTGGAGATAGGCCTCGACTAGGGGCAGGTACAGTAGGATAATGTAGCATCTTGTGTCCAGCTGACCCACAGAACAGGCATAATTCTAGTCTCTTCCTACAGTCCTTCCATACGTGCCCAGGCTTCTTACAGAAGGTACAGGTAGGCACTCGCTCAACTGGCCTCTGGTGGACAGGAATCTGAACTAGATAGGCTGGTCTAGGCTGAAAGCCTGGGTACTCCTGAGGCTCTGGGTATATATTGCTCCTCGCCCTTTTGGGGCTAGGCTCTCCCCTCGAATGCATGTAATCCTACAACTGTTGGATACGAGACTCTGCTCTCTTATAAGCTCAGCCTGAAGTCTCTATACCTCCCACACATCCTGAAGAAGTCTATAAATCTGAGCCCCATCAGGAATGGCATGGGGTACCACTCCAGGAGGCAAAGGGATGCCCTCAGTCTCCGGCTGAACTGCAGCCCTCTCCTGAAGGATAGGAGATGAAGGAAAACTCTCCGGTGAGGCTGCTCACACCTCCTGAGTAATGGAAGGGGGAAGCACAATCTCGGTCTCATCCGGAACTGCAGCTATGTACTTGGGACAGGCTCTGATCATGGGTGCCATACTAGAAAAGATAAGAAAAACAAATCATCAAGGCTATATGGCAGTCTATCATCCTATATAAAAACTGGTAATTATCAAAAATAATTGAGAATTAACTATATAGGGTTACTATTCCAAAGATGATCAAAATCGAAAGTTAAAGCACAATTGGTAATAGCATTTGAAATCCAATCATGATATATATAAAATAAATTTAGTCTCGACGCGATCTAAGTTGATCAATTTTTGGGTAAATCAAGATTGGGTAAGATGGGGAACAAGGTCATTGAAATCTGAGCACGAGCATCCAAGGATGGAGATCCAGGTCACAATTTAAATTTAATTCAATTGAGTACGACCCAAGATATTAAAATGATAAAAAAGATGACCAAAGTCGATTGGTCATGATCATGGGAGTTAGGATTCAATAATATTAAAAAATTTGAAGGATGATTCAAGATATGGAATACGTCAAAATTTTCCTTTTTGATAGGGAAAACAAGAGACAAGATTTCATAGGGAAGTCAAGTTAATCATCTCTTCTGATACTATCAAGTTTATCTAGTCATAATTTGCCAATCATATTTTTATCTCACAAGTCCCAATATAAAAATCAACCTTTATATGACTACCACCAAAATTATACTATGTCGTCATGAAGATTTGACCTTGTCATGATCACCATAGGCTTAATTCCTAAATTCTAAAATATTACTCATGAAGCATACCCTTCTTATTAAGAATCAACACTAACCACTTAATCATCATAATTTCAAATTCTCCCTCATTGTCCTAAATTGGATCCGAAACCTCTAAATCAAGTTTTATTAAATCCTTGAACTTGTTCAAAATACTCTCCTCGTGTTATTCAATCTAAAACCACTAGGCCTTACAAAACTTATTCTCCATTATAAAATCAACCTTCATATTTCCATCAACGTACACCTTCAAATACTATTCTTCTTATATTTAAATTTTCACAAAATCTCTAAATTTCTATAACTCAAAATTCCTTTGTTCTTTCTGTTCTTAGCCATTTTCTTACAATATCTGGTTCAATTTTGTATCACCATCTCATATAGTTAAAATCTCTTCTCTATTACTAATCCCTAAATTTAACATCATAGCTTGTCTCAAGGATCAATAACCAAAAATATCCAAGTTCTCAAAACTAAGTTGACCTTGAATATCCTCATCAGTTAGGAAATACATCTCAGAATTATTTATATCCAAAATATTTCTCTATGTATGATCGTTTCTAATTGATAATATTGATCTCTTGATTTCATTCCCAATCTTTACCACATCTCTATCTCAAAATTCTATATCAAGGTCCATCATATTATATTCCTACCAAGATTACCATATGATAACAAGTTACATCCTTTCCGAGCTAGATGATTTATGTTACTTTCTCGACCTTTTCAAGGTAAAAAGATATGGAGATTCAAAGGTTTCAAAGTATAGATGACAGAATTAGATACGAGATGGGTGATTGATGTAATTAGGACAGAGTTAACTAAGATAAGGAAAATGGTAATACAAGAAAATAATAGCAAGAAGGAAATAATGATAAAATCTGTTCTTGCTCATCTGTTTAAAAGAAATGAACCAACTCAAAATATAATATGATACCATACACGTCTTCCTCAAATCATGTTGTCAAAATTTTGCCACGCCAGTAAGCATAGCTGCAATAAATGATAGGATCCGTAACTAAGGTATACACCCTGTAATCATGTTATCCAGAATTCTTACCACGCCACCCGGTATGGCTGCAAGAAAATCTAGATTCCATAACTAGGATAAGTATATAAATCAGGCTCTACGTCCTTGTCATGCTAGCCAGTATGACTGCGATAAAATCTAACTCCACAAATAAAGTAGACATTAACCTTTCTTACTGTCCTTATCAAATATGTTATCAGGTTATACCTTAATTCCAAAAAGAATACTTAATATACAAAATCAAAATCAACAACTAACATCAAGATTCAAAATTCAACAAAGAATCCATCAAAATCAAATTCAATAACAAGGAGTACGGGTGAATCGAAACAAGAGGAAGAAGGATTTCAAATCGAAGTTCAAAATAAGATTCTCAAGGGTTGTCCCAGAAATCTCTCAAGGAATTCTAACAGTGATTAAGTATCCTCTCATTCTAACACCTTACTTCTATACTCTATCACAGGCTCGTAGAAGTACAACTAAGTCGTTGCGCTACTATGATATCGCAAAAATGCGAATCTTGACCAGCATGGGCCACCACTAAAAATGTGTCACGATCCGCACCCAGTGTAAGGGCACGAGAAGTGGGTACGTCCAGCCTATGCTGTCATGCCTCGATTTCGTAGAATCGATATTTGTCCCACGGGCATGATGTCGTGCGAACCTAAATTGCGATCGCACAAGGCATAGTCATAACGTTATCCGAAACAAAACAACACGAGAATGCACAGAGTAAATTTGAACACATTATAAAGAAGAGACTTGAGCTTTATTGATAATGAACATCATTTTAGAGACTCGATACAAAGGTGCCGTGCAGGATTTTTACAAACTGACTCCCTTATAAAATGAACGTCGATGAGATAGCCGTTCCATACATTTCATCTATTAGTTGGTACAACTAACATTACAAAGCCACCTGGGATGGTGGAGAGTCGCTCCATCTGTCTTCTGGTGTTCGACAATGGAGTCTTCAAAAGATTGGATCTAGGCTTCGACCGCACGGACGGAGCTTCAAAATACACGAACGTTGCCTACCTTCACGTAGCACTCTCCTCCCAATTTATCGCACCTGTAGAGAGAGCGAGGATGAGTACAATCAACATGTACTGGCAACTGGCTAATTAGTTTCCAGGCTCTTATTTGGTTCAAGAATTTAAATAAACATAAAACTTGTTTGTTTGTGATTTTTCTAGCTATGCTAGTTATTTTAATGCAAACAGTTTGACAAAACATAAACCAGGTGAACTACGCTAGAAATTTTCCTCGCAGAGCGCACCGTGCAACATAGAACTTACTATCACTCTCCCCGTTAGTTGATAACAATTTATATCAAATGTATAATATGGAGGTTACTGGCATTAACTAGCCATCCTGGACAACCTGGTAAACGGGGCCCTTGCAACGTAAGTAGCGAGCTCAGATGCAAGTCCCCGAATTACCGGTTGCCTATTACCCAGCTCGGCTATAACCTGTTTCTTCCTAGGCCGAGTCAGTCCCGTGGCCCCAGGTTACCGCTCGAAGAAACCATCGCCCTTGTCGACAAGTTGTCCATGACCGTGTTATGTTAACAAGGTATATTTTTAGGGTATCGTTGGGGCTTGTTATGTAATCGATTTATTTACTTGGTTTTTCAGACCTGAAATAATTCTATCTCTTTTCTAAAATCTTATCTTTTCTCTTCTAGAACATAGGACTTGTATTTTCCAAGTGAATCATTCAAGTTTGATACAATTACCCGAGTTTTCATTTTAAAATAGAAGGTCGAGGCGAAGGAGGTCAGCCACTCACCTTAGTCTTGCTTCGGCGAGGGACTGATTGGCTGCGCTTAGACGTCGCCTACGCGATCACCTGCAATCGCACAAGCAACTGATTAGAACACTGTATTATTTAAGATTTCGATATGAATCTGAAGTTCAAAATGTAAGCCATAAAAACTATCAAAAATATTCACGAAAATGTATTTAGAAAACCAAAGCCAAAACCAACGCAAGCGGTGTAAAAAATAGAGCAACGGGTGGTCTCTTCCGACTCAGCCGCAGAGTCAATCCTTGAGGCGCAACCCACTGAATATGGGACTTAGTTCCGAAGAAGCTATTCCATAACGGGGAATGGATCTTAATTCAACCGTTCCCGTTCGACCGATTCGATCGATCCCGACCTATCGGCTCCGACCGAATCGATGGCGACAGTGTTCCTTTCTCGCACACCCCGTGGACGAAGAACGGGGCACGATGTAGGGACGGAGCACTACACCATAACCAACTAAGAAAAAGTTTTCTCCTCGAAACTTAAGAAAAGAACCTACCGCTAGAAAAATAAGGAAGGGAACTTTTCCCACATCTCTGACTCTAGTTCCCAGGTCGACTCCTCGACCGCATGGTTCTTCCAGAGCACTCGAACGAGTGGAATAGCACGATTGCGGAGAAGTTTCGCTTTGCGCTCCAAGATTTGTGTATGCTCTTCGACATATGACAAATCCGCCTTCAGATCCAGCTGACCTAAATCTACCATATGGCTCGGATCGTGTACGTACTTCCGTAACTATGAGACATGGAAGACGTTGTGTACATTCGACAATGCAGACGGCAAAGCGATTTGGTAAGCTACTGGGGTGACTCATTTCAATATCTCGAACGGACCAACAAATTTTGGGCTCAACTTCCCTTTCGTGTCGAATCTGGTAACTCCACGCATGGGCATTACTTTCAGGAATACATGGTTGCCTTCCGAGAACTCAAAAGGATGTCGGTACGTGTTGGTATAACTCTTTTGTCGACTTTGTGCTATTCTCAATCTCTCCCGTATCAACTTGACCTTCTGCACAGTCTGCTCCACCAGTTTCGGGCCAAGTATCTGCCGTTCTCCGACTTTATCCTAGCAATAGGCGATCTGCACTTCCGACCGTACAAAGCTTCATACGGTGCCATTTGGATGCTGGATTGATAGCTGTTGTTGTATGCAAACTCGGCCAATGGTACATTAACGTCCCAGTTTGACTTTAAGTCGATCGCATAAAATCGTAACATGTCCTCGAGAGTCTGGTTCACCGCTCTGTTTGGCCGTCAGTCTGAGGATGATAAGCTGAGCTAAACTTCAACTTGGTCTCCAATGCTGAATGAAGACTACCCCAGAAGCATGCTACGAACCGTCCATCCTGATTCGAGATGATAGATACTGGGACCCCGTGTAGCTGAACTATTTTATCAAGGTATATCTGAGCAAGGCGGTCGACGCTCCAAGTAACTTTAATGGCTATGAAGTGCACCGACTTGGTTAGTCGATCGACAATGACCCAGATGGCGTCGTTTCCACGTGGCGTCCTCGGTAAGCCAACAACAAAGTCCATAGTGACATGATCCCACTTTCACTCTGGAATAGCAAGGTTCTGTATCTCCCCGCCCGGTCGCTGGTGCTCGACTTTAACTTGCTAAAAGGCCATACACTTCGACACAAAGAGCGCTACGTCCCTCTTTATGCCATGCCACCAAAAGACAACACGGAGGTCCTTATACATCTTGGTGCTACCAGGATGCAAGAAATATTTTGCATAATGTGCCTCTGACATTATCTCTTTTCTAAGTTCTGCGTCATCCGGAACGCATAGCCGACCCTTCACTCACAAAACTTCCGACTCGTCTTCTGCAAAGTCGGACGCTTTTTCGGTCGATATCAGCTTCCGCATTCTCTAGGTATGGGTCGTCCTTCTGAGCAGACTTGATTTTCTCCAATAGGCTCAGATCCAGCCGCAGTTGTGCTAGTTTTACGTCTCTAAAATGAACTCGGAGTTCAATGCCCATTCCTTCCAAGTCACGCAGCAGTCGACTGTTGATGGATAACAAATCTAATACTTTCGGCTCAGCGCATCTGCTACAACATTTTCTTTGTCCGGCGTATAGTTGATTGATACGTCGTAGTCTTTGATCAGTTCAAGCCATCGTCACTGCCGCAAATTCAGTTCCTTCTAAGTGAAGAGATACTTGAGGCTTTTGTGGTCCTTATAAATCTTGCACGCCATACCATAAAAATAGTGACGCCATAGCTTCAATGCAAACACAATTACCATTAATTCCAGGTCGTGCGTGGGATAGTTCTTCTCGTGCGGCTTCAACTGCCGGAAAGCAAAAGATATCACCTTATCCTGCTGCATGAGCACACACCCAAGCCCTGGCCTGAAGCATCGTTGAAGATTTGAAATCCTTCAGTCCCTTTAGGAAGAGCAAGTATCGGGGCCGAAATGAGCCGTTGTTTGAGCTCCTGGAAGGAAGCTTCACAGTCGTCTGACCACTCGAATGTGACTCCTTTTTGGGTGAGGCGAGTAAATGGTGATGCAATCTTCACGAAGTCCTTCATGAAGCGTCGGTAGTATCCCACCAAGCCTAGAAAGCTTCGAATTTTACTAACTGATGCGGGCCATTTCCAATTAGCAACTGCCTCGACTTTTTTCGAATCGACTGAGATGCCCACGGCGGAGATGATGTGCCCAAGAAATGAGATGCTGTTCAGCCAGAATTCGTACTTGCTCCTCTTTACATACAACTGATTCTCATGAAGGGTTTGGGGTACCGTCCGTAGGTGTTCTGTATGTTGCGCTCGATCCTTCATGTAGACGAGAATGTCGTCGATGAGGACTACTACGAATTTGTCAACGAACGGACGAAACACCCGATTCATCAGATCCATGAAGACGATAGGGACATTTGTCAGATCGAATGGCATTACCAAGAACTCGTAGTGGTCGTAGCGAGTACAGAAGGCAGACTTCGATATGTCATCTGGCTTGACTTTGAGTTGGTGATAACCTGATCACAGATCAATCTTCAAAAATACTATTACACCTTGGAGCTGGCCAAATAAGTCGTCGATGCGGGGCAGGAGGTATTTGTTCCAGACGGTGGCATTATTCAATTCTCGGTAGTCGATGCAGAGCCGCATCGATCCATCCTTCTTTTTCACAAATAGCATGGGCGTACCCTACGGCGAGACACTCAGACGAATAAACCCTCTGTCAAGTAATTCCTGTAGTTGTGCCTTCAGTTCTTTCAATTCTGTTGGGGCCATTCTGTATGGAGCTTTTGAGATCGGTCGGGTGTCAGAAAAGGTGTCGATAGTGAACTCAATTTCTCGATCGGGCGGCATGCCAGGTAGCTCATTCGGGAACACGTCTGGAAATTCTGCCATAACGTCAGTCTGACTCACATTTGTACCATCCAATCTCATGTCACGAATGGATGCCAAGTAGCCTTCGTACCCGGAATGAAGCAGCTTTCGAGCAAAAATTGTCGAGATCACCATGCAGGTCGACGATGCTTCACCACACGTCTAGCAGAATTCGGACACTCTAGGTATACGAAAGGTGACCTTCTTTCCTGCACAATCGATGGTAGCATTGGAAGTACCGAGCCAATCCATTCTCAGTATGATGTCGAAGTCCTTCATATCTAGGACTATCACATCAAGACCGATCTTTTGACCCCCAATACAGATGATTTCGTCGCCGTAGACTAAATTTGTGAGTAGTGGTGCGCCCGAAGGGGTACTTATGCTAAGATTGAGATCTAATGATATTATAGAAAATTTGTGCTCGACAGCAAAGTCTGCCGATATAAAATTATGCGAAGCACCTGAATCAAATAGTACACGAGCAGGCACATTATTGAAATTTAGTATACCTCTTACTACCGTATCTGATGCAAGCACTTTATCTCGAGTCATGGCGTAGACGCGACCCTGGGCATTGAGACGATGGTCTTAGCCATTTTGCGGTGCAGGTTGATGGGCTCGAGGCGCTGGACCCTGGTTCCCTGGACGATATTGCTGCTGTTGGGGCGCCATTGGGTTCAGCCTTCTGGTCGGACAATCAGCACGAACATGGCCAATTTTACCACAGTTCTAGCATCCATCCTCTGGTATCCGGCAATCGTTGATAGTGTGACCGACATGGTGACATCGGATGCAGTAAGGCCGTGGATTACGCCCTTGATGTCCGCCTTATTGCCCATTGTTTGGATGCTTAATTAGTCACATTGTTTCCTTCCGTATGGCTAGGGCATTTGTGATTGTATGTTTGCACAGCATCGACAGCATCTGGAGGATATTGGCGTTCAAGACAGAGAGCGTGATTCAGGGACTCACCTATTGTCTTGTATTTGGGAACTGACACATGAGCAGAGATAGAGGGCCGCAGTCCCACTTCGAACCGTCGAGCACGACTCTCCATTGTTGGCAAGAATGCTCCAGCAAATTTGGCTAACTTGTTGAATTCTACTCGTATTGCCTCACCGTCTTGTTCCTTTGTCTCAACTGCATAAATTTATTTATTTTTTCTTGTCGAACGACTGCAGGGAGGTACTCGATCTCGAACGCCTTTCGAAAGGTGGCCCAAGTGATTGTCGCTGTCTCATCGTCGTATCTGATTGCTCGCTTTTGTACGGCCCACCAGTCGTGTGCTTTCAATCGGAGTAGATGATGAGCGCATACGACTTTCTTGGTGTAGCTCCCCTTCTCAAAAATTTTGAAATATTTTATTTATTATTTTAATTGACTTAAATGGTATATACCCTAATATTGGTTTATTTAATTTCGTTATTATTATTTTGTTATTGAGGTTATTTATATATTATTCTTATTATTATTATTGGTTGTATTTGTCAAATAAATGTATAATATACATTCATATTTATATAGGCCCTACTCTAGAAAGAGATATATTGAGGTTTACTTAGAATTTATTAATGTATATAAATAGATGTATACATGTATGTATATGTATATATAAAATATATATCTATATATATATCTATATATATATATATATATATATATATATATATATATATATATATATATTATATCTATATATATATATATATATATTATAATTAATATTTAATTATATATATATATATAATATTTATATATATATTTTAATATATATATATATAATATATTTTTATATTAATATATTATATATTATATATTAATATATATATATATATTATATATATAATATATATTATTATTATATATAATATATATATATATATATATAATATATGTATGTATTTGTGTATATTATTAGCTTTAATAAAATAAAAGAGAGAAACAAATAGGGCCATGGGCCCGGGTCCACAGCCAGCAACCCAGGCTCAAGCCCAACAAGCCCAAGACCAGTCCCCGCCAAACCAGGCTGAGCAATCCCAACCGAGCGTAGGCCAACTTCCAACCCCTGTTCGTTCAAACAACAGATTATAAACATCTATATATATCGAGAGAGAAGAAGTTCGAAAAACCCTAATGCAAACCCCAACGCCGACACCCCAGCGTCGACCCAGCCACCCTGGGCTCCCGCGCGCATCCTCGGCCGCCGGTGCCACCGCCGCGCACGGCCAGAGTCGCCGGCCAGAGCCGTCGGCCAGGCTTACGATTCCGGCAGCAGCCGCAGGAAGCAGGGGACTGCTGTCCTGAAACCGAGTCGAGCACCCCTTATTTCGAGGTAAATTTCTCTCCAAATTCGCGATCATTTTTCGCTCTATCGAATCCAGCTTATAGCCAACATGACCCCCACGAATCCTTTCAAAGGTATTTAGATAAAACGCAATGGGTCGATCAGAAATTCGACACAAAATCGAAGGAAAACATACCCAAAAATAGAGTATAGAACAAGTCTTGAACTCCAGTTCGAGGTCCGATTCTGGTCGACCTGTTATCACGTTAAACATTCTACCTGAACAAACTTCTAGACCACCTGTACCACTCCAGAACCCTTTTTTTAGTTTCAAAAATTATTGATTATAAGCGGAGAAAACTGATCCCGAATACCGACAAAAACCTGTATTAAAAATTAATAAAATCTCCCGATACGACGTACGTTCCGCCAATCCGGGCGACATGGTCGCAAACCGAACGCATCGAAAGGTGCGTAACGGCTTCGTGGTCATGTGAGCTTTGACGGAAATCAAATTGGCGCGTGTGCGCGACAAATTTGATACGTATCCGTCAAAATTTACCGTATCAGCTTTTGTGCAAATTTCTCAATTACTTCGTGCACGCTCATCAGATCGAGACAAAACTTGCGCCAACAGGACCGTATCATTTTATTCATGTCCTTATACCAAGTTTGGTCCAATTCTGAGATAGTGGAATCGGACCGCCGTTTTGCAGGCCCCACGGTCTGACTCAAAGGGCGATTTTATGCACGGCCTGCCAAAATCCAACTCTGGACATACGGTTGATTTGTATCAAAAAACCAGACCTATTGACATATAGTTTGACGACTTTAGAGACCGTTGACTCTGGCACACTTTTCGGTGCAAAGCGGATCCAACGGCGGACACCGTTTTGACCCGAAATTATCGTTTTGCCCCTGTGTCCAGAATTGGGCTTAAGGACAGGCAAACCTAGATAATTTGACTATTCTGAGAACGTTGATAATGTTTATTTCAGCATCTGGAGGCTTTTTGCATGTGTTGACTTTAGTGACTCATCTGATGTGGTTGTACTATCGGTTTCTCCAGCTAAGGACCTCAGGCAAGTGCACTTTCTGATTGCTTTCGATTCATAGTAGTCTTTTCATTTTATGTTTATACATATATATTGCTTCTTGTTGACACGCTCGTCACACGGAGTAGTCGGAAGGAAAAATATCTTAGTATACATGTGGACTACCCATAACTATCCCAATATGTCTAATCTTGACTGATAGCAGCTGCACACGACACGTGCAGGGTGCCGTATTTTTCCCCTAGCCGTTCACATGTTGAAAATGATATTTCACACCACATAGGTAGATGTCTTTTATTTATTTTTCCTTTTTCTTCTCCACCATGCCATGTCATCAGTACTTTTCAGTTTTCATATCTTATATGCTATTTTCATGTCTTGTTAATTCTATTGTGTTTTCGCATTGCCGTCGATTTGTGTACTTGTTCCATTCCTGACTGGAAACCATCATTTTTTAGGTTAGCTGTGGCTTCACTTAGCTTGGGAGATTCGGGTGTACTTGCAGACAGAAACCTAGAAATAGATTACAGTTGTATCATTTCCATAAATTGTAAAACTTTGTATTTCCTTTAAATATAAATTTGTAACTATCGTAATAAATGTAGAAATGTGAATGAGCAACAAATGTTATATTTTGAGCATTTATTTCTTGCGGACTTGATAGCGTTCTACCGTCGACTCTGCGGCGTAGGCTGGCTTGGACACGTCTCGTATTCGAAAAAGCGGGTACGGGTCGTGACAAGTTTTTGTGGTGGCCCATGCAGGTCTGTTTTTATAAAATATTGCGAACTCGTGATGGTACGTTAGTCGTACTATTACGATCCTGCGCCCAGGAAATGCTCATTCATAATTATGATTAAAATAATTTCGGAGAATAACTAGGACTAGGAGTCCCTTGTTCAAATTGACCGTTGGGTAGTTAAGGTTATTAGATAGGCCATGCAAATTAGATAGCTTGCTAGATCTCTATAGTTACACTATTACTTTTGATATGACAATGTGATCCAATGTGGATATACTATTCGCTTGGTATGTTAGACTTGCCTAGAATTAAGGCGTTAATTTTGATAAATGGTTTAATTTTCTTTTACTTTATTAGATATAAATCTTATATCATAAGTTAGGATTGTCTATTTTAAATTCTCTTTTGCTGTAAGGAGTTAGTTTATAATTTCTGATTCTATTATTCCTGTATGAATCCCGAGTTAGATTTGATTCAAAGTTTTTCCTCAGCCATTTGATTTATATATGAGATAAATGTTAGGATGTTATTATTTTCCTTGTCGTCAGTTATTTCCTCCGGTCAACCTTTTACTTTAAGGATTGAGACTTACAGGCAGGTGTTTACGCTTTCTACCATAGTCAATTAAGTTGAATCCCTAGCAGCTCTTTGACGTTCTTAGGAATATAGTTGGAACATTTTAACGACTGCGATGACTAGACAGCAGCGCACTGTCGCCAATTACCTGAGAGCTGAGAGTGTGGGTTCACTGCAACCAGCAGCGCACTGGCGAGGCACAACCCATAGAATTGAAATCCTTTCGAAGAATTATAGGTTATGGATCATTGCTAAAACTATATTGTTGACTCTTTTGACCTTGTGTCAATATAAGGTCGAGTACCTGATAGCATATCACAGCTGAGTCACGGAACCAAGGGTTTACCACCGCCCGAGTATATGGGCGAGGCATAATTCTCGGTGAAACGACTTCAGATGTGATTACAAATTTAGGATATTATAGAGGATAGGAAAGTGCCATGTATGTCCTCTAAGATCCAAAGCCAATACTAGTAGAAGTTCTGTAGCATGTCTCCCTACCTCGCATTATATGGTCATTGTGATCTATCGACGAGGTAATTGACTGACACTAATAGGTTTACTTAGAATATAGAATTCAGAAGTCCATAACCTATTAGTCGACCAAGGCCTTATGGATAGAAGATAGTAGGATGTCTATATAAGCAATGACACCATGTAAGATTTTAATTCTCTCAAAACTCGAACTACTTGTATCTCTTTTCAAAAATCTCGCATACTTGTATTTTGACTATCTTGACCAACGCTGCCATTACAGCCTAGTTTTGCAAGCTTACTCTTTTATCGAGCTTGATTTGAGACATATGTTTATTGGGGACGCCCGCTAACATATTGTCTAATCAGAATTGATGTACTACGGTCTGATCAACCTTAGTGCACTCGGTTCTCTCTCCCTCAGATTAACCTACGTGGATTGAGATATAGATGTCTCTAGGATCTCATCCGCGACTGCTTTGACAATTCCTCTTGAATTATACATTCGCCTTTGAATCACGTAATTGTATTCAGTGACATTTCTCTTGAACTCTTTATTGTTTTTGTCTTTCACTGATTGGAAAGATGAAAGCTCGTAATTGGTAGATAGATACATAGTATTTCCCATGGCTATGATAGTTGTATACGCAAGTGTAGCTACCATCGTCCAGTCCTGTGACTGGAACCTTGCCTTGAGTTACTCGTCCTCCCTTCGACACTAAACCTACTACCTTGATCTTCTAGTCATTGGAGTTCGAGAATGATTAGGATCTTTCCCTTGATCAAATGCCAACCTAGGAGACTACCTATTCTCAAGAGACCAATTGTTGTGAGCCTCAAATTATTGTTTGAAGCTCGCTTTAACTATAACCCTTGTAACAATAGTCTGGAAGGCTCGACACAAATAGAAATTCACGACTTAGTTGTTAGAAATCTTTTCGTATGATGTGCCTTAGAGAATAGTTACCCCGTCGATAACCCTTGTATACTATGGATGCGTACGTTCCTCTATTTCATTGACCCTGTGTCATTTTACACACTCGTTTTCTATTTATTGAAGAACGATCCTTAACTTGACTTGTAACTACTGTATTCCATTACACCGTGCCTTATTCTTCATTAACAAGAGTCGAGGTACAATATCCGGACCTTCGAATTTTTCTAACCTCATTATTCCTAAAACCCTGTCCTAGCTTGTAAGGTGGGTAGACCGTAAGCATTCTAAAATTTTAGGATATACGAGAATTATCGATTGATTAGAATAATTTCCATTAGCATGATAGTTAGTGCCCATGGACTTCCACTTTCCATTTAGATCATTTTGTGTCCCGGTCGTGCCATTAATATTCGGAGCACGAGACCAGCTGTTACCTTCCAACAGATTTCACATGCAAGATCTAGACGAGTCCATCTTCATCTAGGTATATCATGTCCCACTCAAACCCATCTCCTTGTATCCTTTTTTATGGTACGACTTTCAGGACAAAATGACTAGCTATAACCCTTACCATAGTACCGGTACACTTTTCGACTTCCACTAGAGCCTCAACCCTAACCTAGTAAACATAGTTTATCTTGGAATCTTGTCCAGTCAATATAGATTGAAATCCAAGGTTCATCCAACCAACGATTGATGTCCAATCAGGAAGCCCATTAAGACCCAGTAACACCCATCCATGCATACCACCATATTTGGACTAGAGAACTGAACTATTTAAAATCGGTCATGTATCTATTATGTAGTTTCCACCCCTTAGAATGTGAATCCATTCGTAACCTTTATCCCATCTACCTGGAAGTCGCGATACGATCTTGTATTGCATTTATATTCCTTGCTCGTGTGTTTAAATGACCACGGGAAATATTACAATCTTGATTTCTCAAATTCAGTCCTATTTTGGAATGTTGTTTAGAACTCCGAGAACAGAATTTCTGTATTGCACGAATTGCAAGTCCCTCTAAGAAACAAGTGTTCTTCGATTTAGCAGGTGACTGGACTAGAGTAGCTCATTTAGCAAATAAGTCAATGGTTCGTAAACTTTCTTTCTACCTGTATCGGATACTCTTTACCTCCCTTGAAACCTCATATTGCTCTTAACTAGTTTTCCTTATTTTTATGTCCTTCCTATTTCGGAGCGACGAATGGTCATGCTTAATAGAATTTATCAATATTTCTTAGCTACTTGTGTAAGTTTGCTTGTTAAATTTTGGGTTACTTGATAGATTCGAGAGGATTATAGATGCCATATACAGTAGATACCTGCTGGTAGGATTGTTAGCAACTAGTTAGAAGATTATAAAGTTTTACTTCCGAGGGAGTAGTGTGACCAAAGGTGGGTAGAAGTCCGAAGATATGTAGTTACAAATGGCTAGGAAGAGGTATAAATAATTCGGAGAAATAAAATTTGGGAAGATTGTGGTAATAGTGGATTTTTTTTTATTTTTATTTTGAATTTTAGGAATGTTTATGTGTTAGAATTTCGAGGACGAAATTATTTTTATGGTGGGTAGATTTGTAGCTCCCCTTCCCGAAATTTTAAAATATTTTATTAATTGATTTAAATGGTATATACCCCAATATTGGTTTATTTAATTTTGTTATTATTATTTTGTTATTGAGGTTATTATTATATAATAATATTATTATTATTGGATGTATTTATCAAATAAATGTATATATATACATTCATATTTATAGGCCCTACTCTAGAAAGAGATATATTGAGGTTTACTTAGAATTTATTAATGTATATAATAGATGTATACATGCATGTGATATATATATATATATATATATATATATATATATATATATATATTATATATATATATATATATATATATTGTGTATATTATAGCTCTAATAAAATAAAAGAGAGAAACAAATAGGGCCATAGGCCCGGGTCCACAGCCAGCAACCCAGGCTCAAGCCCAGCAAGCCCAAGACCAGTCCCCGCCCAACCAGGCTGAGAAATCCCAACCGAGCGTAGGCCAACTTCCATCCCCTGTTCATTCAAACAACAGATTTATAAACATCTATATATCGAGAGAGAAGAAGTTCGAAAAACCTTAATGCAAACCCCAACGCCGACACCCCAGCGTCGACCCAGCAACCCTGGGCTCCCGCACGCATCCTCGGCCGCCGGCGCCACTGCCGCGTGCGGCCAAAGCCACCGGCCTGGCTCGCGATTCTGGCAGCAGCCGCGGGAAGCAGGGGACTGCTGTCCTGAAACCGAGTCGAGCACCCCCTATTTCGAGGTAATTTTCTCTCCAAATTCGTGATCATTTTCGCTCTATCGAATCCAGCATGTAGCCAACATGACCCCCACGAATCCCTTCAAAGTGATTTAGATAAAATGCAATGGGTCGATCAGAAATTCGACACAAAATCGAAGGAAAACATACAAAAAATAGAGTATAGAAGAAGTCTTGAACCCCAGTTCGAGGTCCGATTCTGGTCGACCTGTTATCAAGTTAAACATTCTACCTGAACAAACTTCTAGACCACCTGTACCACTCCAGAACCCTTTTTTTAGTTTTAAAAATATTGATTATAAGCGGAGAAAACTGATCCCGAATACCGACAAAAACCTGTTTTAAAAATCAATAAAATCTTCCGATACGACATGCGTTCCGCCAATCCGGGCGACGTGGTCGCGAACCGAAAGCATCGAAAGGTGCGTAACGGCTTCGTGGTCGTGTGAGCTTTGACGGAATTCAAATTGGTCGCGTGTGCGCGACGAATTTGATGCGTATCCGTCAAAATTTACCGTATCGACCTTTGTGCAAATTTCTCAATTACTTCGTGCATGCTCATCAGATCGATACAAAACTTACGCCAATAGGACCGTATCGTTTTTCTGGTCCTGTATGCCAAGTTTGGTCCAATTCTGAGTCAGTCGAATCGGACTACCGTTTTGCGGGCCCCACGGTCCGACTCAATGGGCGATTTCCTGCCGAAATCCAACTCTGGACATACGGTTGAGTTTGTATTGGAAAACCGGACCTTTTGACATATCGTTTAACGACTTTAGAGACCGTTGACTCTGGCGTTTTCGGTGCAAAGCGGATCCAACGACGGACACTGTTTTGACCCGAAATTACCATTTTGCCCCTGTGTCCAGAATTGGGCTTAAGGACAGGCAATCCTAGATAATTTGACTATTCTGAGAACGTTGGTAATATTTATTTCAGCATCTGGAGACTTTTTGCTATGTTGACTTTAGTGACTCATCTGATGTGGTTGTACTATCGGTTTCTCCAGCTAAGGACCTCAGGCAAGTGCACTTTCTGATTACTTTCGATTCATAGTAGTATTTTTTATTGATGTTTACACATGTATCTTGCTGCTTGTTGACACGCTCGTCACACGGAGTAGTCTGGAGGGAAAATATCTTAGTATACATGTGGACTACCCAGAACTATCCCAATATGTCTAATCTTGACTGATAGCAGCTGCACACGACACATGCAGGGTGCCGTATTTATTCCCTAGCCGTTCACATGTTAAAAATGATATTTCACACCACATAGGTAGATGTCTTTTATTTATTTTTTCTTTTTTCTTCTCCACCGTGCCATGTCATCAGTACTTTTCGGTTTTCATATCTCATATGCTATTTTCATGTCTTGTTAATTCTATTGTGTTTTCGCATTGCCATCGATTTGTGTACTTGTTCCATTCCTGACTGGAAACCATCATTTTTCAGGTTCGTTGTGGCTTCACTTAGCTTGGGAGATTCGAGTGTACTTGCAGAAAGAAACCTAGAAATAGATTGCAGTTGTATCATTTCCATAAATTGTAAAACTTTATATTTCCTTTAAATATAAATGTTGTAACTGTCGTAATAAATATAGAAATGTGAATGAGCAGCAAATGTTATATTTTGAGCATTTATTTCTTGTGGCTTGACAGCGTTCTACCGCCGACTCTGTGACGTAGGCTGGCTTGGACACGTCTCATATCCGGAAAAGCGGGCGGGTCGTGACACTTGGACTCATCGACACCCAGATGCTCGAACCGGTCTTCCAACTCCTCCCACCAATCGATCGCCAAAGAAGGGTCTTTAGTACGCAGAAGAAGTGCGGCAATTTTTCGAGAATTTTGACACCTCAAAGTTGGAGCTTCTTGGTGTCGCTGGTGAATTCTCAGGCACCTCCGTCTCAATTTGTATCGGTCGGACCGCAGGCTAGGCTGCGGCATGAGTCATCACAGAATTACTGTTGGCCACAACCGTCTGGACGATTTGCCGAAGAGTATCAAGCTGCTTCTGCTGCAACTTGAAATGCATATCGAATCGGGCCTCGAACTGAGTCTACCGTGCCGCAACTTATCTCTGCTGCTCTTCAATATGCTGTCGATGTTGTTCGTTCAGATGCCGCTTTGCCTCGGCCTGCGCTGAACATGTGCATCATCCGCTCCATTGGATCCATAGGGACGTTTGAGGGTTGTGCCCTTGAGCTGCTCGAGTAGCTCGAAGCACTATCTCCGTTCCTGCCCATGGTTTCTTGGACCTCTGGGATTTAGAAGACAACTTGTATTAGTCTCAACAAATATTATGGACTCGCTGTATGGAACAACTCATCTCATCGACACGAGGTCAAAGGTTCAAGACTCAAATGGAAGGCCAAAGGACGTAAAGCCGTGCTCTGATACCATTATGTCATGCCCCGATTATGTAGAATTGATAGTCATCCCCCGGGCGTGATGCCGTACGAGCTTAAATTGCGATCGCACAAGGCATAGTCATAACGTTATAGAATGCGCAGAGTAAATTTGAACACATTATAAAGAAGAGACTTGAGCTTTATTGATAATGAACATCATTTTACAGACTCGATACAAAGGTGCCGTGCAAGATTTTTACAAACTGACTCTATTACAAAATAAACATCGATGAGATAGCCGTTCCATACATTTCATCCATTAGTTGGTACAACTAGCATTACAGAGCCACCTGGGATGGTGGAGAGTCGCTCCATCTGTCTTCTGGTCTTCGACAGCGGAGTCTTCAAAAGATTGTATCTAGGCTTCGACCGCACAGACGAAGCTTCAAAACACACGAGCGTTGCCTACCTTCACGTAGCACGCTCCTCCCGATTCATCGCACCTGTAGAGAGAGCGACGATCAGTAAAATCAACATGTACTGGCGAGAGTAGCTAATTAGTTTTCAGGCTCTCATTTGGTTCAAGAATTTAAATAAAACATATAACTTGTTTGTTTGTGATATTTCAAGCCATTCTAGTTATTTTCATGCAAACAGTTTGACGAAACATAAACCAGGTGAACTACGCTAGAATTCTTTCTCGGTAGAACGCGCCGTGCAACATAGAACTTATTATCACTTTTCCCGTTAGTTCATAACAATTTATATCAAATGTATAATATGTAGGTCACTGGCATTAACTAGCCATCCTGGACATAGCATGGTAAACAGGGCCCTTGTAACGCAAGTAGCGAGCTCCGATGCAAGTCCCCAAATTATCGGTTGCCTATTACCCAGCTCGGCTATAACCTATTTCTTCCTAGGCCGAGTCGTTCCCGTGGCCCCGGGTTGCCGCTCGAAAAAACCATCGCCCTTGTCGACAAGTTGTCCATGACCGTGTTATGTTAACAAGGTATATTTTTAGGGTATCGTTGGGGCTTGTTATGTAATCGATTCATTTACTTGGTTTTTCAGACCTAAAATAATTTTATCTTTTTTCCAAAATCTTATCTTTTCTCTTCTAGAACATAGGACTTCTATTTTCCAAGTGAATCGTTCAAGTTTGAAATAGTTACCCGAGTTCTCATTTTGAAATAGAGGATCGAGACGAAGGAGGTCAGCCACTCACCTTAGACATTGCCTACGCGATCACCTGCAATCGCACAAGCAACTGATTAGAACACTGTATTATTCAAGAGATTTCGATATGAATGCGAAGTCCAAAAATGTAAGCCATGAAAACCATCGAAAATATTCACGAAAATGCATTCATAAAACCAAAGCCAAAACCTACGCAAGCGGCGTAAAAAATAGAGCAACGGAAGGTCTCTCCCGACTCAGCCGCAGAGTCAATCATTGAGGCGCAACCCCCTGAATATGGGACTTGGTTCCGAAGAAGCCATTCCATAAGGAAGAATGGATCTTAATTCAACCATTCCCGTTTGACCGATTCGATCGATCCTGACCTATCGGCTCCGACCGAATCGATGGCGACAATGTTCCTTTCTCGCGCACCCCATGGACGAAGAACGGGGCACGATATAAGGACGAGGCTCTACATACGACGCGGTGTCGGCGGTTGAACACTGTTCTAGGTCACCATCACAACTAACACTATATGATATAATCTCCAAACGGAGGACAATCACAGGAGGATACAATCTCAATCACAAACTAGAGGTAAATAATCAACAGGATGAAATAAATAAGAAATCCACAAAAGGGATACAACCAGAAGTGAAATAAGTCAATTGTTTAACAACACAAAATCTCAATATAAAAAAAAATATCTCCAAGACAACAATAAATAAGATAAACAAAACTCTAGACCTCTACTCCATGCTCTACTAGTGTCCTCTAGGCTAGCTGTGATCCTCCAAGTTACCTATAAAATTTTATCAACATGTCCAATCAGGACACACAATACATCTCACGCAGTTCATCTCATGACTGGAAATGTAAAGCATGCTATAGAATAAGATACATAAAATACTGTAAGAAATAAACATGAAGAGAAAGAGAGAATCTGACATTACTAAAATACAGCAATTTGGCGACGGACTATTAGCGACGGATCTTATCCGTCGCTAATAGCGACGGACTAGAGACTACGTGTGACGGACCGTCAGAAAGCAATGGATAATTTTTTTATTTTTTTGTGTCAAAATCAGTCGTACATCTGACGCTAATTTGACGAAAATTTAGCGACGGATTGATCTCCGTCGCTAATATGTCGTACATTGTGGCGGCAAAATCTGAAAAATGGCACGATAAATTAGCGTCTAACTAGCGACGGATGTTCCATCGATAATCTAGTGGGTATTTAGCGACTACCTAGCGACGGATATATCCGTCGGTAGTCCGTCGCTAAATACTGTAACCTAACTTAAATTGTACCGACGGGGGGGGGGGAGGGGGAATTTTTATTCCCCAAAAAGACTCTCTCTCTTTCCCCCTCTCTCTCTCTCCAGTGGCGAGCTCTCTCCGATGAGTCTCTCTCCGGCGACTCTCTCTCGGGGACTCTCTCTCTCTCAGGTATGCTCTCTCTCTCTCTCTCTCTCTCTCTCCCTCTCCCTCTCTCTGTTTAGCATAACATATAGGGTTTCGGGTTGGGGGGTCGGCTGTCGCTGGGGCCGACGGGGGGGGGGAGGGTGGGGGTGGGAGGAGGGTGTTGAGGGCAGGGGGCAGGGTAAGGTTTAGGGTTTCGGGGCAGGGTAGGGTTTCGGGGTGGGGGGGTCGGCTGTCGCGGGGGCCGGCTGTCACGACCCGCACCCACTGTGAGGGTACGAAAATGTAACAACGCCCAGCCTACGCGCGCAGTGTCGGCAGTAGAACGCTGTCCTAGGTCACAACATCTAACAATATAATGCTAGCAGTTTATACTCCCCGAATGGGGGTGACATAGCAGAAAATAAACTCAATCACAACTAAGGTAGAAGAAGCACAATATGATATAGAACTCAAGGAAAATACAGATGATCAAATAGTCTAAGATAACATCTCAGCAGATATCCAGAGTACAAGGTCTCAGCTACTGAATATGAAAGAATATACAACCCCGATCTCAAGGACAGAAATAAAGTCTAACTACTAGTCTCAAGACAACATAAGTAAGATAAAACCTAACTAAGCTAGTCTAGGCAGTAGGGTAAAGTCGTCAGCTAGAGCTGTCCTGCAGAAGGTATCCACACAGGTCTCCTCCTCGTCCTCTATAATTTTCAACAGGTCCAGTCAGGACAGGAGCGAGCACAGTACATCTCAACAGTTCATAGCAGGTTAGAAAATATAATCATGCAGTAAAGTAAGATATAGATACTGAAGAAATGCAGTATATAAACAGAAAGAGAGTCGTAATAGAAATATCTACTATAAATAGAGACTAACAGTGGCTAGTAATTTAGAGTACAAAGTCGACATGTGAATGGCTTGATTTGCACATGGCTATAAAGAGGCGTACATGGCTATTCTACTTTGGAATTGTTCACATGGCTATTTATACTCCCCCGTACCCCCAATTAATACACAAGGATCCAACCAGGTTATGTTATGATTCTATGTAACGACTCCGAAGGGTGGTACATAGTAGTCCCATAAATGGGGATTCTGGGAAACCCAATAAATGAGATAAGGATTCAAGGAAAACTCTGTGATCATAAGAGTATATGTCACAAGTGATCAAAGAACCAAATGAAGCATAGTGATACGTCATGTAAGTGAAACGCACAGAACATGTAGTACCCGATGCTCCCTGAAGGGATAACATCTCAAGAAGGGATCCATATAGTACTAATCCGTGTGACCAACATGACAGTATCAAGTAAAGTAATTTAATACAGGAAAATAATTTAAGCAGGATATGAAATAATCAGAGAATGTACTCGCCTGTATCTGAATGTTCGGATGAAATGTACTGTCCGAGGAGAGGTGTCTGGCTCCTAATCAGAACAGCACAAGTCACAACAAGTCTAAAATGATAACAAGATGCAATTCAATGCTTTCTAAATGAATCTAGGTCAATCTAGGCCAAAGTCAACTCTTGGTCAACCTTGGTCAACCCTAGAAGTCAACTAGGTCAACTATGGTCAAACTAGGTCTAACAAGTCTACACTAGTCTAGCAAGTCTATTCTAGGTCTAACAAAGCTATACAATACCAATATAGACTTACTAGGCAACAGACACACACATAGGCCATAGGCTATACCATGCCTATGAATCAAACCATAAACCACATGACCACATGACTATCTATATCTAAAACAATACACATATTGACCTATTTATATAAGCTAATATAGGAATACATAACATATAGGCTAACTATATGTATATATCACACAACATATTTATATCTAATATATTTATATTTAGGCACACACATTAATATAGGTTACACATATGTATATCTCAATATATATATACATGTATATGTGTACTCATACATAGAGAATAGGAAATGAATGTGTGTGTGTCATGAAGTGAGGGGTGTGATGAGCTATGGCATGTGTGTGTGACATGAGGAAATGTGTGTGAGTGTGAGAGGATACATGAGTGTTGTGTGTGTGTGTGTGTTAGTGAGAATGAGTGAACCTGAAATCAGTGAATGATACTTGTGTGTGTGTGTGTAACATGGGGTAGAGAGTGTTAGCAATTCATTTTACACATGTGTGTGTATGTGAGACATGAATACAAGAGTGTGTGAAGAGGAAATGACATGTGTATGTGTGTGTGTGTGAAAATATGAGAGTGTATGTGTGTGATGAGTGTCATGAGAGAATACATAGGTGTGTGAATATAAGAAGACTGAAAAACAGTGAAGGCAAAACAGCGAGTGTTCACAATGAAAATCTGGAAAAATACTTAGAACTCAGTTCAGTCCAATCCAATACCCAAAAATCCCAGTTTCAGTCCCATTGCATTCTCAGATTTAATATATTGAATCATTTAACAGTTCATCACTTTAGTTTAAAACAGTCCAACAACAAACACCCAGTTTTCTGTCCCAAACCAAAACCAATTCAACCCCAAATCAACACACACTTAGCAAATATATAGGTGAACCAAATTGAGGTCTTAAATCATACAATTAACAGTATATAATAGGTAAAATTGATGTCAAAGTTCGAGTTGAAAATCTGGAACAAAAATAGGAAATGAAGACTGATATTAATGTATAGAAATTTTGAGGAAATCGAGAAATGAGCAACAAAATCAAGCTAAAATGCCACACCAATGGTTGGTAATGCAAGTACATATTGTGTACGTGTCATATGATGTATTTGTGTCCACCCAAGTGGACACAACGTGTCCAAACAGATTTAAAACCCAAAACGAAAACCCAGGACACTGTGCAGTGAACCAAACCTTGTGCACGTGTTCACAGAGTTCGTGCATACGACACGACACGACACAGACCTCATGGTCGTATCCAAGTGTCGACTAGGTCTAGGGCTAGGGCTAGGACACCCTGCCACGTGTCCACAATACGTGTGCGTGCGATACGACACGCATATCAGTGTACGAAATCGACAGCCGCCAACACAGTGTAATCCCCGTGCACATGTTCGTGCATTTCTGACATGACACGAGAGGCTCTGAGACTTGGGGAGCCTCGTGTCAGTGTCAGCCCCGACCCACGTGTCAATTTTCTTGTGTCCACGTGGCGTGTCCGTGGCGCTATAGACCCGAGTAGCAGGGCATGCAAACTGCCCGTGCACGCGCGCGCGCGACAGCGTGTTCACGTGTCTGTGGTGACTCGACACGACACGAAAACCACACAAAGACACAAGAAACACATAAGCGACATCAAACCCTATTTTCCTATTATTTACTTTCCTAAAAATCACTCGAAATGCCCATTGGGGCATTTTATCAAACACTTGCACCATGACACTGATACGTGCCCAAATAGGATACGAATCGGACTCAAAATCTAGGGTTACCTATTCCTACAGTTAGGTTAGGCCTAGGGCTCCCTAGATATGCAATGAAATCAGAATTCTATGGTGTAGAATGAAAGTTACCTATATGTATCAAAATCCTCAAAAAAGCTCCAAAGAGAGGTGTTCCTCTTGATAGCCAAACTCCTCCAATTTGCCCAAACTCTGAAATTACTCAATAACAGTAGCAAGAGGAATAAAATTAGAACCTATTGCAATTAGTTTGGGTGGAAAAGGAATTAAAATGGATTTTATAGGATTTAATAAAGATGGAGACTTACCGCTTTCTAAAACTTTGCAAAATTCCTAATGGAGGCTAGCCCTAACTTTGAGGAACATTAAATAGAGAGGGGGGGATCATGTGGCCGGCCAAGAGCTATTAGGGTTAGGGTTTGGCTACATGGTGTGGGCCTATGGGCTTTTAAGGCTTAAGTCATTAATCATGACTTATGAAGTCACAAGCCATTCTAGCCTAATCAATTCCTAATCTCACTAAATAAATTCTAATGAGTTAATCATCACTAATTTAGGTCAAGCTAAGGTTACTTAACCTAAGCAAGTGGTCATGATCTAGGTTAGCCTCTAGGACAGTCTCCAAAGTCAACACTAGTCCAGGTCTAAAATAGCACCAAATCAAATATACTAAAAATTACTGAAAATTCCTAATAAATATAATTAATACTAACTATCACTAACCATGGTTAGCTAAGACTAGCTATGACTAATCTAGGTTAGGTCCAAACCAAGTTAGGCTAATCACAATACATGGCAATCAATTAAATAATATTAAAATCACACTATTCTTAATAATACATTAAATTCCAAATAATATATAGTAAATTCAATTAAATTCAAAATGACAAAAATACCCTCGAACTGGAAATGATAAATGAAACACCCTAATCACAAGGCTAGGCTCTAGGTCAACCAGTCTCCAAGGTTACACTATCAAAACACCAAAATCATAAGTCATGATTTAAAATAGTTTTAAAATGATTTAAAAATTACCAAAAATTATATCATAATTTAAATATCATTATTAAAAGATTAAAATTACAAAATTTCAAAATTATCCTCATTTGGAAAACTGGGTGTTACAATTCTACCAACCTTAGAAAAATTTTGTCCTCGAAATTAAGATGATCGTACCCCTTCTAGGTCAAACCCAAACAATCAAGGTCAAAAGAGAACTTATCTAAATCATGCAATTGGAAGGATAACATATAGGATTTGGTAAGTGGTATCAGTCTGAGGTCTCATTTAGTTACACCAACTATGCTACAGTACTAGGCAAACACAAGGTATCAAATCATACAAGCAAGGGATGAATCAAATATTCTCAAAAAGGGATACTAAGGTTAGGTCAAAACTCACCTCCAGCTAGGTCTGAGAACTAGAACTCCCTCCTTGAAGCAGGGCCCTGGTTGGGACAGGTATATCAGGATAGTGCTGCACCCAGTGTGCATGCTAGAACATTGAAAGACTATATCGGTACGAGTGCCTCAGTGCACGAGCGATAGAACATTGAATACCTTATCGAGGCATGCCTCAGTTGCACGAGTCGGAAGAATGGAACATAAATATAACGCGTTGAGTACTAAGGCGTAGAACATGAGAAATACGACTTTGAGGCGTGCATTGAATGCACGATGCAAGAAAAGACGACGAATGTGCACAGTTGCGCGATACTTACAAAAGATGGCGTTGTTGCGACGAGGAGAACAGTTGTGGCATAGATGTTGTAGGAACGAAATCATAAAGCAGAATACTCTAGAGGGAGGGTGAATAGAGTTGGCAGCGGAATAATGCTAACTAAAAATTGTTAGCAGCAAGATCACAGAATAATAATCACAACTAAATAATGTAAAGGCAGAGATAAAAAAGCAAGCGCAAAGACAGCGATGTATAATGGTTTCCCTCTGTTGAGGACTAGTCCAGTCGGTAGAACTCTTGCTACCAGTTGAATCCACTATTGGCAAAATTGCAAGTTTTCTTACGAAGTCCTTGCAACTTCTATAACGCGAGCTTTGATACGAAGAACTCGTCCAACTTCAATTGTGAAGAGTTGAATCTTCTATCAAGCCTTCTGATTACAATCACTCTGAAACTTCTAGACCGTACCATACTAGCAAATCGACTAGAGGATTGTAACTGGCTTGGAATCTGAAAATGAAAGCTCGAGAAAAACTCTTTGGAAGACTGAAAGCTTTAAGTAGAGAGGATTGAAAGTGAATGAGTGAGTTAAAATAATCGAAATCTTTCTCTATTTATAGGAGTTCCAAAGACAGAATTCTGGCAGAATTCGGATAGAATTCGGGCAGAACTCGATGAGCAAATCTCGGTTAAATCTGCAACTGCAAGAGGACCAAGTTCCAAGGAATTCAAAATCAAAATGGCCACTAACCGAACTCTGGCCGAGTTCTGTCAGGGTTAGGTTAGGGTTTTTTAAAATTAGTTTTTGGGGAATTTTGAAAACCTTTTTGGAGCTTTTGTAAATACGAATATTTTTCAAAACTAAGGACATTTTAAAAATATTTGAAATTTTGGAGTAGCCTATTTGCCAGTACGACTCGGTGTACAATGTATTTCTAGACTCAATAAATAAAAGATTACATTGCTCAAAGAAATACAAACTCGAACAGGCAAACAACGCTTCGGTCTTGAACTGAGTAGATAGCCATTCTTGAGTATATCCAAGAGTCCGAGATATCCTGACTAGCTCCATATATCGAGACAAAGTTTGATCCATTATTAAAATCAGTTTGACCATATGACCAATGGGCCAACAATCTCCCATTTTGATAATTAACAAACTATGAATGATATAACATCTTTTGAGATAAGATACTAAAAAAATTGTTCAACATTATTCAAAATTGTTCAATCCCTGTATTATGCTCAAAACAAAATGTTAAATCCTTTTTCTCTCCCCCGTTGTCACTTAGCAAAATAATTACGAAGAAATAGGCTCCCCTGCAATTAATGCATAAGCTACAACAGTGAAGAAACACAAGAAAATAATAACAGAGAAGTATTTCACAGGCAGTTTATAATATAGAAGCAGATAAAGATGCTTTAAATAAATAAATAAACTGATGTGAAAGATAAACTACGTATCCCATAAAGATAAAATGATGTTCAAGAGACATCAAGAAATATCCAGTACAAGTCCTCAAAAGAAATGAACATAAAAACTAGAAAGAAAGAAACTTGGAATGTCAGAGCATTTCTAAGTGTACAGTAGACAACAGCTAAGTCTCAAAATCAGCTAATATATCATCATCACATCTCCTCCTCCTCATTATCATCATCATCAGCATGATCGGCATGTCCAGAAGGACCAGCTCCAGAAGTACCAGCGCCAGAAGGGTGAGGAGAGGCACCAGCGTAAAACTCACCGACAAAGTCTCGAGGAGGGGCACGATCAGAAAGATACCAATCATATGCGTCACCGGGCTGAAAGTAGGCATGAACAGCCTTATCCTCACAGCGGTAACCAAAAAGGCTGGATCTCTTGGAATAGAACCGACAGAATGTCTAGTCTGAGCAAATCGGAGATCAGCTAGAGAATTTGCTATCGCCTGATAACGAGTGACATCGCGAAACTCACGTTCGCGGGCCATATCCGTCATCGAGACGTGCAAATTAGAAAGATGCTGGTGTATGCCTTCAAAGGTCATGGAATACTGCTGAGTAGGTGGAGGAGGTGGAGCAGTAGGAGGAGCAGCAGCAGTCATACTACGACGAGATAGCTTAAGAAACTTGGGTTCAGGGTCTTGAGTACAAGTTGACAGATCAATATCAAAACGCTGGAAGATGCGTGGGAGAATCATCGCATAAGAGAGATTTCTATCTCTTGCACGACAACGTCCCATCATCTGGATAATAGTCTTAGAGGAAGAAAAAGGAATCCCCTTAAGAATATGACATAGCAGATAGCTCAAGTGATGTGACATCATCCTTTGAAGTAGACTTCGGAAGGAGAGTGGAGTAGATGATGCGATGCAATTCATAACTAAATAAGTTCAAGTTATTTGCCTTGAACTTTTCAGAGCGAACTCGATCAGGGACACAGAGTTCAGCTTTGAAACTAGCAAGTGTCGTGCCGTCGGGGAAATCAAATTCAGTGATATCATCAAGCGGTACACCCTCGTTAGGAATACCAAGGATTTCCGCTAAGAGGACATCATTGAACTCGATATCTAGTCCGCCAACACGAGTACTTACGTCAAACGTGTTTAGTATGATATTGCAATAGAAAAGTCTAATGGCATTAGTAGCTACCGAGAAACAAAGTTTAACAAGGTGTTGTAACCCTAATGCCTCAAAATAAGGGCAGTGTTCTGGAAACACAGTCCATTTGATAGGAGCGCCTGTACATATGGATCTCATAGAAAAGTCTCCATACCACAGAAGGGCTTGATCTAGGGTTTGAAAAAAATCCATCGAACGCGCCATCGCTCGATTGAACTGGTGAAAAGAGGGAATCCGTGTGTAGATGTGAAGATGATCCTTCCTCACTAGGATTGGTCGTCTTCTTCCTCTTAAGGGGTTGAATCCCTTAGGCGGCATTGTGCAAATAAAGTAAATATGCACGAATTTGAAAGGAGGAGAGATACGGAGTTATACCTCCCGAGATTCAAGTATGCTGTAGAGGACAACGATCTCCGTAAGAATCCAAAATTTGGATGGATTTTATCACATAGATTGGGAGAAACGAAGTGGTGAAGAACTAGGGTTTGGAGAGCTTTCGCGTGGCTGCTGTTGCTGTGAAGGGGTTTTAGAAGCAATGAAAAAGAAGAGGCTCTCGGGTTCTGGTTATATAACCAGATACCACTAACCAACTCGGGCCGAATTCGGTCCGAACTCTGGCCGAATTCGCCTGCGGGTTCTGTTAGTTGGTTTGGGCCATTTTCTTTTTCATTGACTCATTTCAAAAATTTAATTCAAAGATTAGTAATTTCAACCTTCAATTAATATAATTAATATTATTTTATAGATTAAATATTGTTACACAGCGACTGTCTCAGATTAGCTGTAGGAGTACTGTCCCAGCTGGCGGAGGTTCACCGGGGAACTCTTAAGTACCGTTTCGCTTCAACCGTAGTTGTGGTGACAGACAGACTCTTTATTGGCTTGTCTCTAACACAGTTTTTGCGTATTGAAAATATAATCATAAAACAAAATTAATTAACATTATTGACATCCAAAATTCCTAATTCTCGACGTAAATAATTGAAACGATCTTCTGCTAGAGGTTTTGTGAAGATGTCAGCTAATTGATTCTCAGTGTCTATGTATACAAGGTCAATATCTCCATTCTGATGATGATCTCTAAGAAAATGATGTCGGATCTCGATATGCTTAGTACGAGAGTGACATACTGGATTCTTAGTCAAATTAATTGTGCTCGTGTTGTCACAGAAAATGGGAATGTGTGTATAAAATAAATCATAGTCTTCTAAGGTTTGTTTCATCCATAAAATCTGAGCACAATAACGTCCTGCGGCGATATACTCAGCCTCTGTTGTTGATAGGGCTACAGAATTTTGCTTTTTACTAAACCATGAGACAAAAGCCTTGTCTAAGAAATGACATGTGCCGCTGGTACTTTTTCTATCAACTTTGAATCCAGCAAAATCTGCATCCGAGTAACCAATAAGGTCAAAGGACTTGGTTTTGGGATACCATAAGCCAACATAAGAAGTGCCCTTAAGGTATCGAAAGATACGCTTAACTGCGCACAGATGTGATTCCTTTAGATTAGCTTGAAAACGTGCACACAGGCAAACACTAAACATAATATCTGGACGACTAGCAGTTAAATAAAGTAAACTACCGATCATACCTCGATACTTACGTGTGTCGACAGGCTTGCCTTATTCATCAATATCAAGCTTTGTTGAAGTTGCCATCGGAGTGCCAATAGGTTTGATATTGTCCAGATCAAACTTCTTTAGCAAATCTTTTGTGTACTTCGCTTGATTTATGAATGTCCCATTGTCAGTTTGTTTGATTTGCAGTCCGAAAAAGAATTTCAGCTCTCCCATCATGCTCATCTCGAACTCATTCTGCATACACTTAGAGAATTCTACACAGAGAGATTTATCAGTAGATCCAAATATAATATCATCAACATAGACTTGTATTAAGAGAAGCTTGCCATTAAAAGACTTAATAAACAAGGTAGTGTCAACCTTGCCCTTTGAAAAACCATTATCAAGTAGGAAAGAGCTTAGACGATCATACCAAGCACGAGGGGCTTGTTTCAAACCGTATAAAGCTTTTTTCAACTTGAAAACATGATCAGGGTTTTTAAAATCTGTGAAACCTGGAGGTTGTGCTACAAAAACTTCTTCTTTTATAAAACTATTTAAAAATGCACTCTTGACATCCATTTGAAATAATTTGAAATTATGAAAATATGCAAATGACATAACATGCGAATGGATTCTAATCTCGTAACTGGGGCATAAGTCTCATCGTAGTCGATACCTTCTTCCTGATTGTATCCTTGAGCTACGAGTCGAGCCTTGTTACGAGTCACTAAACCATTCTCATTAAGTTTATTTCGGAATACCCAACGGGTGCCAATGACCGGATGATCAATAGGCTTGCGAACAAGTTCCCAAACTTGATTCCGTTCAAATTGGTTTAATTCCTCATGCATAGCATCTAACCAAAAATGACCACTACATGCTTCATCAATGGTTTTGGGTTCTAGCTGTGAAATGAATGCAACACTAGAAACAATATCTACTGGATGTACGAGTACTTACACCTTTGGTAATATCACTAATTACCAAATCCTTTGGATAATCAGCCACAAATTTCAATCTTTTCGGCAGACTCTGAAGGTAGCTGCTTCCGGGTTCTTCTCTTGGAGAATTAGCTGGTGTTGGTAGAGAATCAGCTGGTGTTGAGCTTGGTACAGTTAGATCTTCGTCATTGTCATCGATAGTCATTTGATTCAATTCATCAAAGGTGACGTTGATTGATTCTTCGATGATCATAGTTCGTTTGTTGAAGACTCTGTATCCTTTGCTCTTGGCCGTATAACCTAAAAATATACCTTCATCGGCCTTTTCGTCAAACTTTCCCAAATTATCTTTTATATTAAGAATAAAGCATTTACAACCAAATATTCTAAAATATGAAACTGATAGAATTCTATCAAACCATAACTCAAATGGAGTCTTCTTCGATTTGGGTCGAATTAGAGCTCTATTGAGAACAAAACAAGCTGTATTGACAGCTTCAGCCCAGAAATATTTGGGTAGACTAAACTGATTTAACATTACTCTGGCCATTTCGGATAGAGTTCTGTTTTTATGTTCCATAACTATTTTGTTATGGAAGTCCTAGGGCAGGAGAACTCGTGTACAAAATGTGTGTCACAAAATTGCTCAAACTCTGTATTCTTGAATTCGCCACCATGATCGCTTCTAATACGAGTGATCATGTAACCTTTTTCATTCTGTACTTTCTTGCAAAAGGCAACAAATTCAGATAATACATCATTCTTGTGTGTCAAAAAGTATACCCACGTGTATCTAGAGTAATCATCTACAATTACAAAAGCATATAACTTACCTCCGAGGCTAGTAACTCTGCTAGGACCAAATAAGTCCATATGTAGCAATTATAGAGGTCTAGTAGTACATACTGCATTTACTGACTTGAATGTGGATCTGGTAGCTTTGTTATTTTTACATTGGCTGCATACCGAATCCTTCTTGAATGTTATGTCCGGTAAATCGCGTACTAGCTTCTTCGTAGATAATCTTGAGATTGTGTCCATATTTGCGTGACCGAGTCTCATATGCCACAGATGACTCTCATCACTTTTAGCCATTAAGCATCTACCTGAAATGTTAGTTTCTTCCAACAAATAGAAAACATATATATTATCTTCCCTGATACCTTCAAAGATAGTACTACCAGTTGAGCTATCAACTATAGTACATTTGTCTTTGCCAAAGTTGATGCCATAACCATGATCAGCTAAATGACTTATGCTGAGTAGATTATGTTTCAACTCGGTAACCAGACATACATCCTTAATCACAGGATAGGGAGATTTACCAACATCACCAATACCAATGATATACCCTTTCAAGTTGTTACCGAAGGAGACATAACCTTCCTTCTTCTTCTTCGATAGTGTTGCAAATAATGTAGCGTCACCGGTCATATGCCGTGAACATCCGCTGTCGAGGATCCATTTGCTTTTAGTATGTGAAAGATGTTCCACCTACAAAATAGTTTGCAGATGAAACTTTTGGTACCCATTTCTTGTAGGGTCCTGAAATGTTAGCTTTTGGTATCCATGCATAAATATTTAAATCAACAAGCTTTCTGATCCTACATACAGGAGAAATATGACCAGTGTGGCCACAATAATGATATTGTGCATGTTGAGTGTTGAAAGCAGAGTGATGTGCATGGTTGGTAGGTTTAGGTTTTCTAGTGTAGAAGAAAACATACCTATAATCCTGTTTGGGCTTAACCTTTTGGGGTAAAGGTTTGATATGGTTAGGTCTGACAGTGTTTGGTTTGGAAATGTTCTGATTATTCGGTAAGTGACACGTGTTAGGGTAGGAAGCAGCAGTCTCAGGCTGTTTTCCTAACCTAATTTCAATCTTTTGGAAGTGTCATACAACTTAGTATAGTCAGAAGTGAGTGCTTCCATTCTGACTTGTGCACTTTGAAGACTTTTCTTCTCTTTAGAAAGTTCTTCTTTCAGTTGGTCAATAACTTTGTCTTTTTCTTCGGATGACTTGGTTGTCGTGTAATAAGAGCTTAATAAAAGAAAGCTCACCAGACTCATTAACATTATCTCTAACCTCAGCTAGTAGGTCGGTAAGTATTCCTATTTCACCTTTGTACTCTTTGAGTACCTTCTTAGAGGTCTGATATTTGCTACGCAGTTTCCTACAATCACTTATTAGTTCATTGAAGGCATCTCCTAATTGCTCAAAGGTGAAGTCATCATATGTATCAACTACAGGTTCAGAGAGTACCTGATCGGGTGCTATAAAGCATATATTTGCAGCATCTTCTGATTGTTTGTCTTCTGAGTCGCTGGCTTCACTTTATGCCATATACTGGTATTGGCATATCTCCGAGATGTTGTTCTCTTCAGGTTCCCTTTCTCATACCTGTTGCTCTTCTTGCTTGATGATGAGTTTGTAGGACAATCCTTCTTCATGTGTCCCTTCTTCTTGCAGCCATAGCAAACAACATCATCTTGATACCAGTTGTTGCTGCTATTTTCTTTGGCTTTCTTCTCATATCTCATGAATCTTTTGAATTTCCTTGCTAGGAGTGCTTGATCTTCAGCATCAGATTCACTGCTGTCTGAATCACCTTCAGCAGCTTTTCTGTGCTGAGCCTTGAAAGCGATCGTCTTCTCCTTTGGTGCAGGCTCTTCAAAATCTTGTAGCTCCAGTTCATGAGTGAGTAGCTTACCCATGAGTACTTCGAGGGACATAGTTGTGAGGTCGTTCCCTTCAATGATTGCAGTAGCCTTTGGAATCCAGTTCTTGGTAAGTGCTCGCAGGAGTTTGCGAATCTTTTCATGGTTACTGTAATCTTTGCCTAGGGAGGACAAAGGATTTACAATATCCAAGAATCTTTCGAACATCTGAGTAACTGTTTCGTTGGGCTTCATCTTGAACACCTCATAATCTTAAGTAAGTCTGCTGACCTTTGATTCTTTGACTTGAGTCGTGCCTTCATGTGTGACTTCAAGAAGCTTCCATACTTTATTAGCAGTTGTGCAGATAGACACCCTGTTAAATTCAGTTCTGTCTAAAGCACAAAATAAAGCGTTAATAGCACGTGCGTCAAGACTGGCCTTTTTCTTTTCTTCCTCTGTATATCTGTTATGGGTTTTTTAATTAAAACTCCATCAATATTTATACGAGGTGGCTTTTGATAGCCATCAATAACAATAGACCATAAATCAAAGTCAAGTGATTTCAAGAAGAAACTCATCCGTGTTTTCCAATAGGTATAATTCGTACCATCAAACAGTGGAGGTCTGTTTGTGGCCTGGCCTTCACTCGTGAATTTCACAGTTGCCAAATGTTGTGCTGTGATCTATATAACAATTAATTAAATGAATAAATAATTGTAATGTTACCTTGATTTACCTGTAACACCCGCTTGATACCAATTGTAGGAACGAAATCGTAAAGCAGAATACTCTAGAGGGGGGTGAATAGAGTTGGCAGCGGAATAATGCTAATTAAAAATTGTTAGCAACAAGATCATAAAATAATAATCACAACTAAATATGTAAAGGCAGAGATAAAAAAGCAAACGCAAAGACAGCGACGTATACTGGTTTTCCACTGTTGAGGACTAGTCCAGTCGGTAGAACTCTTGCTACCAGTTGAATCCACTATTGGCAAAACTGCAAGTTTTCTTACGAAGTTCTTGCAACTTCTACAACGCGAGCTTTGATACGAAGAACTCGTCCAACTTCAATTGTGAAGAGTTGAATCTTCTATCAAGCCTTCTGATTACAATCACTCTGAAATTTCTAGACCGCATCGCACTGGCAAATCGACTAGAGGATTATAACTCGCTTGGGATCTGAAAATGAAAGCTCGAGAAAAACTCTTTGGAAGACTGAAAGCTTTAAGTAGAGAGAAGATTGAAAGTGAATGAGTGAGTTAAAATGATCGAAATCTTCTCTATTTATAGAAGTTCCAAAGACAGAATTCTGGCAGAATTTGGGCAGAATTCGGGCAGAACTCGATGAGCAAATCTCGATCAAATCCGTAACTGCAGGAGGACCAAGTTCCAAGGAATTCAAAAACAAAACGGCCACTAACCGAACTCTGGCCGAACTCTGGCCGAGTTCCGTCAGGGTTAGGTTAGGGTTTTTTAAAATTAGTTTTTGGGAAATTTTGAAAACCTTTTTGGAGCTTTTGTAAATACGAATGTTTTTCAAAACTAAGGACATTTTAAAAACATTTTGAAATCATTTTGGAATAGCCTATTTGCCAGTACGACTCGGTGTACAATGTATTTCTAGACTCAATAAAATAAAAGATTATATTGCTCAAAGAAATACAGACTCGAACAGGCAAACAACGCTTCGGTCTTGAACTGAGTAGATAGCCATTCTTGAGTATATCCAAGAGTCCGAGATATCCTGACCAGCTCCATATATCGAGACAGAGTTTGATCAATTATTAAAATCAGTTTGACCATATGACCAATGGGTCAACAGATGTGACATAACTGTCGATGCGGCATGGTGCCTTCGAAATATTCGTGGCCTTCGGGCGTTCGTTGAGAACGTTGGGGCGTTGGGAAAATTGAAATAGAGATAAGCAAACTTGCTTGGTTGTATGAAAGATAAGCTTCGTTGCATGGTCAAAAGGACTTAAAGATATAAAAGCCCGTGCATGGGTATTCCCTTGAACGTGGCGCACCAGGGCGTTGGGACCGTTCGGCCTAGGAGGGATTGCGTTTACAGTATTGTTGGTGCACTTCATTTAGATGGGTAGCGACCTTCTGGTGAAAGTGATAAGCCACTTGCTGCGATTATTTCGATGGCCTCTGATGTTTGGTTAGCAACCGCACAGAGTTAACATCGTCTTATGTTTCGATTCGATAAATATAAGTCCATTCTAGCCTGGAAAGCTAGTGACCTTCATATAGTTAAGGGCGATGGGTTTGAAAGTGCAAGGTTTATGTATATCCTCCATAGATGGATCCTGAATAGAGGGCACTTATAACATGACAGGGAAAACAGATAGGCGTATTCACCTTGCGTCGGTGCAAGGGTGAGTGCGTCGATATTGGTAAGTCGCACCACAAAACAAACACGAGATTGCTTGCCTGTTTACTTATGCGAATTGAATAACATGCTTGCCATGAAATAAAGTTTTCGAATATGCCATGAACTAGTCCTAAGGAGAACATAGAAATAGAACTAAATTGTATGTTTGCATGAATCAATACAATACTAAATGTCGGTTTGTTAATTAGGTTTTTGATCAGTACAGCAAGGACAAAAGTACTAATCCCCCACTAGTTTGCTAGTAGGTTCAGGGATTGGTCTGCTCGCGGCGGGGCTTCGCTTGAACGCGTTGAGGCTTAGAATGCCGAAGCGTATTAAAGCGTGCGATCGTATTGACGCTCGGATATGCAACAGGATTGATGCGGCCAAGATATAGAAGGCATGTATGAAACGGTGAAATCCTTTATGGGCAAGAGAGAACCCGAGTGTTGTAGCCAATCTGGCAAGTTCCGTTGGGCTATCGAAAGCCTTTGTAATCGTATTTCGAATATCAATAAAGAGAAATGTTTCGTATACTATGTATTCCTTTCGTTGTTAATGTTCAACTCAAAGATAACCATTTGAGAACTTGTCATCTTGCCTTGCACAAGCACAACTCTAGGCTCGTGCGGCATCACGCCCCCCTGCGAGGACGATGATTCGGGTGATTCCAGGTCGGGGCGTGACAAATTGGTATCAGAGCTCTAGGCTCAATTTCCTCTGGACGTTTGCTTTGTTTCAATTTCAAAGAGTTGCCCACCACCAATCAAAATCACTCTCGACTCTACTCGATGCCGTACTGGATGTTCCATACAATAAGACTAATATAAATAATGTAATTTTGCTGCGTGTTGTTTTGGAAATTACATGGTGTTGCTAGAAAAGTCGGAAAAGGTTTGTTACTGCAAGTGCAAAGTTCGAGATATGAATCAAGGATTTTTTGCTACAGATGCATATGTCTAATTGTAATTGAGATGTTCGTTGTTCGCAATCGATATGAAAAAGTTCATTTCATCAATACAATAAAAGTCGTGGAATATTGCTGCAGCAATTGCCACGCGTTGATTGTAAATGATGCGTTGAAAAAAAATGAAACTTGATATAGAATGTGTCGAACGGATTCACATATTGATTTTGAATATGCGTTGCGATGAAAAGTGATAAGTCAATATCGAATGTGTTGAACGGATTTTGACATTGACTTTAAATGTCGGAAGTAAATCGTTGCACGAGGTACGGTAAATATCGGAGATAAAATTGTTGCACGATGTGCAATGCGTATTGAAAGTAAAATGTTGCACGTGGTGCAACATATATCAAAGTGAAATCGTTGCATAAAGTACGACGGATATTGAGAATGAATTGTTGCACAAGATGCAACGGAAGAAAATAAAAGTTATAAATCGAAAAATGAAATCGGTTTGGTTGTGCACCGAGCTTGTGTTGGCAAATGAAAACATTGGCCGAGTTGTTTCGGATTTGATTTAATCAGAGTTACGGTTGTGATCAAGTACGATCACTGCGGAAATTGTGAGTCGGAAGAGATTATTTGTCGTAAAGAGTACGTTGCGACAAAAGTAACTTGAATTCTAGGTGGTATATGGCATACCACCGATGCAATTGGCTCGATTCTGAGTGGTATATGCAATACCACTTGTGCGATGAATTGCATTAACGTATTGTGAGAATTGCGGAAGGTTTGTCCGCAATGGACAGGATAACATCGAGTCCCGAATTAGAATTTGTATGACGGTATGTTGATGCAAGTGTTCTTCGATGATCGATTAGAACGTAAGGCGGGACTTGTAACATTAAATGATACGCCGATTGAAAATTTATGTGTCGATCGAATGACGGGAACTAGCGAAACGATTATGCCTTGAGGCAACAATCGGATCGACGGGATAGGAAACTCGAAACGTTGAAATCAAACCACACGACTTGCGAGCTCAATAAAAATATTGGGCGATACAAATTATAATCGAATCGCACGACTTGTAATTTCGATAGAAATGTTAGCTGATGTAAAATGAAATCAAATCACACGACCGATCTCGATAGAAATATTAGGCGAGACGAAATGTAATCGGATCGCACGATGTGCGACTTCGGCAAGAAAGTTGGTTGACGCGAGTAATCGTGCCTAAGAAATAGTTGGTTACGTTACGGTGAAACTCATTTGAGTACGAATGAAAACACGGAACACTTAGAGGGCGAGATCGTATGACTTGAGGGTTCGATGTTGGATAATCAGTAACTCAGTTACGCGATCAAAGTATAGAGGGATGCGGCAAATCGGAGAACGAGTTAATGCGTATGGAAAAGTTTGTTGCGAACTTGGATGTATGCGATGCGAGTTAAGTTGACGCTTGAAACGGATTAAAGTTGACCCTTACGTTATCGAAATGGATACGACGTATCGAGATCGATACGTAAGAAAAAGTAAACGATGTGAGAATACAAAATAGAGTGTGCCTCACGCTATGAAATTTTGTAAGTAACGATACGAGAAGGAACGAACTGGTTGATCATGAACTTCGTGATTGATCAAGACGAGACTATAAGTCATCGACGATTGTTCGATGCGTATAGCATCTCGTGTGTCACCCGCAAATAATAGACTCGAACTCGATACGAGTAGATGTTTCATAAATTACGGAATCATCGACGGCCGTGCATGACTTTACTCGGAGGATAGTTGCGCATCAGTTGCCGATAGAAATGGTTATGTACGGATTGGGTAGTCGCATAGAAAATCGTCGGAACGTGATTTGGCTCTGAAATAAGATATAGCATGGTTCGTAGTAAACTATCCTTCGGTGATGATCTACAATTATCGAGCGTAGCTTCAGGGCAGCTGACCCTAGAAGACTTAACCGCCAAATTAAATTGAATGCTGCAGACCGTAAGATGACCTATGCGATATCACATATCAGATTGCATCGATAATAATATAACATGGTACATGTTGACGATAAGTCTAGACGATCGAGAATTATTGGGACAGCTTTCGATTGAGAATGATATAGTTAGATTTCGAGTATTCGTCGGATGAATACTTGAATGGTTATGTTGGTCGATGGTCGAACTAGAAATTCACCAACGGACTTGGTGATTCGGATAGGCGAGTGCGAGAATCGTGCTATGCACGAGAGAGAACGATAAGGGAATGACTTACGAGTCATGTCGTTAGATTCAGATTCACCTTACAATTGAGCTTGCGTGAATCAAACTTATATTCGATGGTGAGACGGATAAGTCGGGAATTTGTCTAGTGAATTTCCTACTCGATAGGAATCGAACGTAAGGCATCTCGTAAAGACCTTCGTGTCAAGGCGATCGTTGCCTTTTTGTACCGTTGCCTTGATGTAAACTTTCATGTCGAATAGATTGTGGCCTTTGTGCAATGTCAATTTAAAGTTACGTCGGGAGAAGTTAAGCACGGTGCTAGGTAAGTCACCTAACGGACGTAGTCCTGAATGTTGATGCTTTTGCAAGTCAACAAAAGAATCATGTCGATATAAGATACGAAGTGAAACATCAGAAATCTTTGGATAGTGATGCTGAACGCAAGGCGTTGCGGAGACTCGTTGTGATCGGATGCGCGATGGCTTGACGCGACGCGTAGAATTGATAGTCCCGATGAAACATATAAAGTGAGAAATGCGATTTTTGAATCGCATTGTGTGCCTTAACTTTTGTTGGAGGATCGCGTATGTATCAATATGCATATGCAATAGAATTGCAAGAATTTATGCTAGAGCCCAAGTCCGATCGAGAATACGAGATGGCAATTATTGAGAATAAGAACTTACGTGTCTGCTTTGTTCCGATATCTTACAACTGAGCTTGGCTGAAATACATATATTGGTGGACGCCTAAAATATGTGTATGATTCCAAACTAAGTTGTACGATCCAAACGATAGTGAGACGAGATCGTGGAACGATCTAGTGAAACCCTTGGAAATTTACTATTGGTTTTAGTTCGAGGACGAACCTTGTTTTGAGTGGTATATTATGTAATGTCCCGCTCCGTACGGTGCATTATGCTGAGTTGTTGGCTCGAAGAGTTGCGTTGACCCGATTACGTATCGATACGAATCGATACAAAGTGTTAAATTGTCCCGAGCAATGCATCGAACTAAGTCGATGCGAAGAGTTGCCTTGTCCCAAAGAATGCATCGAGTGAATCGATGCGAAGTGCCGCGTTGCCTCGAAGGATAAGTGCGTTGAGACGGCTCGAAGATTCTAAGAAATCGAATCGACCAAGGCGCAAGTCCAAATCGATGCAAGTATTAATTTTAGTTGGTTTCATGTGCAGGCTATACGTTTACGCTGAAATGTTAGAGGTCGATCTTTTGCCTTATTCAGTAAGGGGTCCGCGAAAGCAAATCGTCGCCTTGCGATGGACGGAAGCATTGGCACGGTAAGCCAAAACGGATGTATATTTCAATGAAGCATGAAGTGCTCGAATGGCTAAGTCAGGAGAGTTGCCCGTGCAACGAAGTTATGAAATCGAGCCGCAACGGCTCGGCGAAACGACAAAGGCGTATCGACTCAAGGTGGGGGGACATTGACTCTCTTTCCTACTCCGTCATGCTTAAGTAAAATACATATCATTGAATGCTGAGTTAACCTATCAACACCACGGGCATGGCTCGATAGTGAGATAAACATAGTACGTATCGAACACTAGATAAAATAATTGAAATGAATCGTATGGCAGACGTACGAGTCGCTATGGAACATTGAATATCGCAAAGACAAGTGCCTCGGTGCGCAAGCCATAAGAACATGGGATAACTGTATCGATGAGTGCCCAAGTCGTAAGTCATTCTGTGCCCCGCATACGAGTTAGCATGCTAGAACATTAAAAGACTATATCGGTGCGAGTGCCTCAGTGCACGAGCGATAGAACATTGAATACCTTATCGAGGCGTGCCTCAGTTGTACGAGTTGGAAGGATGGAACATAAACATAACGCGTTGAATACTAAGGAGCAGAACATGGGAAACATGACTTCGAGACGTGTATTGAATGCTCGATGCAAGAAAAGACGGCGAATGTGCGCAGTTGCACGATACTTACAAAAGATGGCATTTTTGCGACGAGGAGAACAGTTGTGGCATGGATGTGACATAACTGTCGATGCGGCATGGTGCCTTCAAAATGTTCGTGGCCTTCGGGCGTTCGTTGAGAACATTGGGGCGTTGGGCCAATTGAAATAGAGATAAGCAAACTTACTTGGTTGTATGAAAGATAAGATTCGTTGCATGGTCAAATGGACTTAAAGATATAAAAGCCCGTGCATGGGTATTCCCTCGAACGTGGCGCACCAGGGCGCTGGGACCGTTCGGCCTAGAAGGGATTTCGTTTACAGTATTGTTGGTGCACTTCATTTAGATGGTAGCGACCTTCTAGTGAATGTGATAAGCCACTTGCTGCGATTATTTCGATGGCCTCTGATGTTTGGTTAGCAACCGCACAGAGTTAACATTGTCTTATGTTTCGATTCGATAAATATAAGTCCATTCTAGCCAGGAAAGCTAGTGACCTTCATATAGTTAAGGGTGATGGGTTTGGAAGTGCAAGGTATACGTATATCTTGCATGGATGGATCCTGAATAGAGGGCACTTATAACATGATAGGGAAAACGGATAGGCGTATTCACCTTGCGTCGGTGCAAGGGCGAGTGCGTCGATATTGGTAAGTCGTGCCTTGAAACAAACACGAGATTGCTTGCCTGTTTACTTATGCGAATTGAATAACATGCTTGCCATGCTTTACAGTCTTCGAATATGCCATGAACACATCCTAAGGAGCATAAAAAGAGAACTAAATTGTATGTTTGTATGAATCATATAATACTAAATGTCGGTTTGTTAAATGGGTTTTTGATCAGTACAGCGATGAAAGTACTAATCCCCCACTACTTTGCTAGCAGGTTCAGGGATTGGTATGTTCGCGATGGAGCTTCACTTGAATGCATTGAGGCTTGGAATGCCGAAGAGTATTGAAGCGTGCGATCGCATTGACGCTCGGATATACAACAGGATTGATGCGGCCGAGATATAGAAGGCATGATGTTTGGAACGGTGAAATCCTTTGTGGGCAAGAGAGAACCTGAGTGTTGTAGCCAATCTAAAAAATTCCGTTGGGCTATCGAAAGCCTTTGTAATCGCATTTCGAATATCAATAAAGAGAATGTTTCGTATACTCTGTATTCCTTTCGTTGTTAATATTCAACTCAAAGATAACCATTTGAGAACTTGTCATCTTGCCTTGCACGAGTGCAACTCCAGGCTCGTGCGGCATCATGCCCCCTGCGAGGACGATGATTCGGGTGATTTCGGGTCGGGGTGTGACACGGTGGGGGTTTGCTTTCGGGGGTGGGCTGTCGGAAGGGGGTGGGGGGGGGAGGGGGTTTGCTGTCCGACGGTGTAGGGGGGGGTGGGGGGTATCGGTGGTTTCGGATCGGACCATTCCTATGAGTATCGGTGGTTTCGGATCGGAGTATCGGATCGGGGGAGGGGTATAGGTGGTTTCGGATCGGACCAATCTTATGAGTATCGGATCGGGGGAGGGGGGTATCGGAATCGGAATCGGTATCGGAATCAGAATCGGTATCGGATCGGGGAGGGGGTGGGAGAGGAGGTCGGGTAGGGGATGCTGTCGGGGAGGGGGGGTCAGGAAGGGGTGGGGGTGGGGGGGGTGCTGTCGGGGAGGGAGGGGTGGGGGAGGGGGTCTGGGAGGGGATGTTGTCGGCACACACCACATACATACATACACACAACACACTCACACATACACACACACACACACACACACACACACACACAACACACACACCACACACAAATATACACATACACACACACACACACTCACACATACACACATACACACACACACACACATAATATATATATATATATATATATATATATATAATATATTATATATATATATATATATATATATATATATATATACAAATATATATATATTCGAGGAGTATATATATATATATATATATATATATATATATATATATATATATATATATCTATATAATATAAGTATATAAACTTTGGACCGAAACTGAAATCGGATAAGTAAATTTAGTATTGAAAACCGAATCCGAACCGAATTTAGTATATTAAAACCCGAAACCGAACCGAATTTAGTATATTCAAAACCGAAACCAAACCGAATTTAGTATGTTCAAAACCGAAACCGAACCGAATTTTTTAAAGTTCAGTATGTTCGAAGCCGAAACCGAAATCAAAACCAAAACCAAATCAGCAAATTATGGCTCATCCAACCACTTATCTGTATCGGTATCGGTATCGGTATTGGACTATTTCGTTGAGTATCGAAATCGGTATCAGTATCGGTATCAAGCTAATTATGTTTAGTTTGTCTTACGATACAGATTTTTACATCCAAATTGAAATGGATCGTTAGTTCGTTGATCGTACATGGATGTACCAGAGGATCAACCTCCTCGACCGTAGGTACTTATAGTATTGACCGTATTGGATTAGTATCGGTCTATCGGTTTGGTATAGGCCGTATCGGTTGGTATTGGTCTTAGTGAATTGGTATCGTCCTATCCGATATGTATCGGCCGTATAGCTAGGATTCGTATTGACCTTATCGATTTGGTATCAGCCATATCCAATAGGTATCGGCATATCAGATTAGTTTCGTTAGTATCAGTTTAGTATGGTGCAAGGTTTAGTAACAACTGTACTTGGATTTCTCTCTAGAGCTAGATTACCATTGCAAGAGAGTCACGAGAGCGTAGCTGGCCAGTTAGAGAACATACATGCTTCCTTTTCAATCTCACTTTTTCTGATGAAAAAGAAGCATGTATGTTACTGTAACTGGCCTCACGATCTGGTGACTCTCTTGCAATGGTATTCTAGCTCGAGAAAAGAAAATCCAAGTACAGTTGTTACTAAACCTTCCACGATACTAATCTGAAATGGTCGATACTAATCCAACACGGCCGATACCTATCAGATATGACCAATACCAAATCGATAAGGCCAATATGAATCCTAGCTATACGGCCGATACATGTACATATCGGATAGGACGATACCAATTTGTTAAGGCCAATACCAATCTGATACGTCCTATACCAAACCGATACAAATCTGATACAGTAGATACTAAGTACATCTGGCCTATACAAGCGGATCCACCAATTACTGCACGATAGCCCCAACGACTCCAGTTACATCCAGTTATTGGTGAGTACATGATTACATAGTAATTCTGTTAGTCTTGTGATACAGATTTTTACCTCTAATCTGTGATGGATCATTACTCCTTTGATCGTAATGGATGTACAAACGACAACACGAGTGTAGCAGTGTATAAGTAGTGTACAGTTTAGTAACAATCTAGCTAGGAATTAGTCAAGAATAATTATAATTAATTCAGGATTATTAATTCTTGATCAAGATCATCAATCAAGGTCAAGAGTTGACAACCAAGATTAATGTACAATTAATCAAAATGATATAGAATGTAGCATACCAACGTATAAGTAGTGTACAGTTTGGCATATCCCGCTCCGATACTGACCGATACTCGATACTAACCGATACCGGTCCGATACTGTCCGATACCGATATAGTTTGGCATGTCCCGGTATCGGTATTAGACTATTCTTATGAGTATGGAAATCGGTATCGGACTATTCCTATGAGTATCGGTATCGGGCTATTCCTATGAGTATCGATATCGGACTATCCCTATGAGTATCGGCATCGGAGCCAACCCTAATCCTAACCCTAATCCTATATGAGTATCGGTATCGGGCTATTCTTATGTTTAGTTTGTCTTATGATACAGATTTTTACATCCAAATCGAGGATGAATCGTTACTTTGTAGATCATACATGGATGTACAAACGGCAATACGAGAGCAGAATTGGTGTGAGTGACGATTTTCAGGCAGGCGTAGAAGTATTTCTTAAGTATGCTATGAGCAAAGCTCAGTATATGGACGGTAACAAAAGCAAGTGTCCATGTGTTAATTGTCACAATAGACGTTACGAAGAAGTGGTGACTGTGAGAGATCATTTGATCCGTAATGGTTTCGTACGTGATTACGGCATGTGGTCATCGTAAGGTAAATTATATTCGGAAAGACAGGCTGCGGAAGCTGCTACTTATTCTTTTGATGATAATGCTGCAATGGATGTCCTCGAAGACGACGGATGCTCTGTTGATTATGGAGACGTGCAGAACCTTGCACGAGATATGGTGTATGATACGGCAGGGCCTAATTTTGATCCGAAGGATCCTAATCCCGAGGCGAGGGAGTTCTATGATATGTTTCAGGACGCAGATACTCCTCTATATCCCGGTTGTGAGACTCATTCCGTACTGTCAGTGACGATGCGGTTGCTGAACATAAAGTCTGATTTTAACTTACCACAAGCTTGCTATGATCGGATCACACAACTAATCAAGGAGGTGTTATCGAAGGAATCAAAAAGCTCCCAAAAAACTTCTACAAGTCAAAGATGATGGTCCGACAACTGGGACTGGGGTACAAGAAGATAGATTATTGTCGCAATGGATGCATATTGTACTACAAAGAGAATTGCGTATCAGAAAGTTGCAGCTTCTATAATGCGGATCGTTATAAGCCAGTACAGGGAAAAGAAAAGTCAACTAGAAAACGACATCCTTACAAGTATATGCATTACTTGTCGATCACGAAGCGCTTGTAGAGGATGTATATGTCTCTGAATACAGCGGAACACATGACATGGCACAGCGAAGAACGTATAACGATACGAAGAAGAATTATCATATCCTTCGGATGGAGAGGCGTGGAAACATTTTAATTTGTGTCATCCAGATTTTGCTGCAGAGCCTAGAAATGTATGTCTTGCGCTATGTTCTGATGGCTTCGCCCCTTTCGGACAGTCGGGATCTCAATACTCATGCTGGCTGGTTATTCTTACCCCTTACAATCTGCCACCATGGATGCGTATGAAGACTCATTATATGTTCTTGACAGCTATCATACCCGGTCCCAAAAATCTGACGAAGAACATCGATATATATTAATACAGTCGTTGGTGGATGAGCTGAAACAGCTGGGGAGATCGGCGTCACGACGTATGATATTTCTAGGAAACAGAACTTTTAGATGAGCTTCACTCATGTGGACAATCAATAATTTTCCAGCATACGATATGCTGTCGGGATGGAGTACGTACGGCAACATGTCTTGTCCGATATGCATAGAAAATAGTAAGGCATTCTGCCTTAGGCATGGAGGAAAAAGTTCTTTCTTTGACTGTCACCGTCAATTTCTGCCCGTGAGCCATCATTGGCAAAAGAACAAGGATGCGTTTAAATCTGGAAAACAAGAATTTCTTGATTCTTCTGCCAGATTGTTGGGATACGATATTTGGGAAGTTGTAAAGGAATTACCCACCGCAATGGAAGATCCATCGAACAATCATGTCGAGGGGTTCGAACAAAGCCATAACTGGACGAAATGGATTATTTTCTAGGACTTGCCTTATTGGAAAGATAATCTTATAAGGCATAATCTTGATGTCATGCATATCGAAAAGAATGTGTTTGATAATGTCTTCAATACCGTCATGGATATTAAAGGAAAGACGAAGGACAATCCAAAAGCAAGACAAGACATGACCGAGATATACAAACGTCATGATCTAAACTTGATAGAAAGGGGAGCTGGTGGACAGTTAACAAAGCGTATAGCGCCATATACATTGAGCAAGAAAGCTAGATTAATAATCTGCAAGTGGATATCTACTTTAAGATTTTCCAACGTCTATATGTCGAATTTGTCTAGATGCGTTGATCTCAATGAACGCATGCTAACAGGAATGAAGAGTCGTGACTTCCACATGTTTATGAAAAGATTACTGCCCATTGCTTTGAGAGAGTTGTTGCCTTCTGCTGTATGGGTTCCGTTGGCCGAGCTGTCTACATTCTTCAGGGATATCTGTTCAACTAAGCTGACAGTACAACATATGGTACAACTTGAGGAGAAGATTGTCTTAACAATTTGTAAGTTAGAGAAAATATTTCCACTGGCTTTTTCGATAACATGGGACATCTACCGATTTATCTACCATACGAAGCCCGTGTCGGACATCTGTTCATTATCGATGGATGTACCCCTTTGAAAGGTAAATAAAAAACGATATAATTTAAGTGGAATTTTATAATTTATTGTTAATTCTTAAGATAATTTATCTTTTTACGTACCTACACCATCTAAAGAAGAAAGTTGGCAACAAGGCTCACATAGAGGCTTCGATATACGAAGCATATCTTATCGAGGAGGTGTCAAACTTCTGCTCCATTTATTTCGATACTCATGTTAAGACAAATCGAAATAGACCTCAAAGGAATGACGAAGACGTTGATGATAGAGGTATATTCAATTTAAGGGGCAATCCTATTGGGGCTAGTAAGAAACGGTGGTTGACTGACGACGAGTATGATGCCGCACACCGATATGTCTTGTTAAATTGTGACATACAAGAAGTGAAAGATTTGGAGAAGTAAGTGACTACACCTCGTTATAATCTCTAATTTTGTGAAGTAAGTGACTACACTTATTTTTATTCTCTCTAAAAGTGTATTTAGAGATGAAGTCAAAATAAGGACACCCGATATTACCGATGAGGGACTTCAAAGAGAGGTTGATTGTACCTTTCCGACCTGATTTCGAAAATACGTAAGTAACTGAGATAATATGTTATACGGCTACCATTAAAATATATGCAAGTAAAACATTTAAATTATCATTATTTGTTTATAGGTTTTATTGCTTGAAACAACACTCACAAATGAGAGCATTCGTTATTTGACATTGGGACCGAAGAAGCATGCGAAGACTTGGCCAGGCTATGTTGTTAATGGCTTCAAGTTTAAGGCAACTCAGCATGCTATAAATGTCAAATTTGTCAATGACAACTTTAGTACTAAGGATTCTGGTGTTTGCATAAGAGGCACCATCTATGACGACGAGCCAGACTTTGACTATTATGGAGTGCTTCGAGATATTGTAGATTTACAATATAGTTCCCCATATGATATGCATATTGTGATGTTCAAATGTGAGTGGTTCGATATGACACCAAATATCGGTTGGAGAATCGATAAACAATTTAGATTCATCGATATAAATCATCGCAGGAGGTATAGAGAGTCCGACACATTTGCGATAGCAAGTCAGGCTGTTCAAGTCTACTATACAAGCTACCCAAGGCATCGTAGTGATCGATTTGACTGGTGGGCAGTATGCAAGATTAAATCTAGAAATACATTCAACGTTGGTGACCCATACCAAGAGGACGAGATCAAAAGCCCCAATACTTGGGACAACAGTCGGATAGCATGGATGTTGAATTAGAGGTTGATATACCTCCTGCTGAGGAAAATAGAGGAGAGGAAGAGGTTGATATACAAGACTTAGATGTCAACAAGGGAACAAAGAGGCGTCTTGTCCCAAGTATTGAGACTGAAGAAGAAGAAGAAGAACTTGATGAGAGGATGAGGATACAGATGAAGTCGACGATGAGGATGAGGATGATGATGAGAATGAAGATGAGGACGAGGACGATGACGATGATTAAATATCGGTATATTTTAGTTCATATTTTTGTCGAGGCCGAAGCCGAGGACGATTCAGTTTAAATTAAACTTCTGTATTCTTAATTAAGTTCATGTTTTTGTCGTTCGATCATCTACTTATTGTATGATTTTCTTTTTGCAGATGACACTCCTAGTCCTACTCGTCTGGCCGGCACTCGTCGTCCTGCTGCTGGTATATATATTTTAGTTTAGTTTTATATTCATTTATACTTCTATATTATTAATATTTATGTGTTCTATTTACAGGGCATAGTTGCGAGCACTCGTGCTGGTGGTGCTGGCTGTGGTGGTGGTGGTGGTGGTGGTGGTGTGGTCGTGGGCGTGGTGGTAGCGGTCGTGGTCGCCATACGTATTCCCCGGATGTGACCTCCGATCCTGACCTGGAGAGCCCGGGCACAAACTCTTTGTGCGTCAATCTACCTCGGTGCCACCGTCATCTTCGTCGAGGCCTGCGACTCCGTCCCCTAGCGGATCCATTCTACCACCGGATGCACCAGCGGATGCATCAGCAGATGCAGCAGCGGACCCAGCAGTTATTGCACGGTGGGCCCCGGAGTACCTCCAGTGGGTGAATCGTAAGTAAATTTAAGTTAATTTATTAAATTTATTTTATGTATTCAAGTCAATAATCCAGTTGTTGCTTCTTTATAGATTTTTCCCGTGGGATGTTGCCCGGATTCTAGGGCGCATTATTCGAGATAACTACCATGGCCCCTACCTCAATTTTTCTGAGGTACCTCAGGACAGGCAGTACATCTGGCTCGACGAGATGAGGGTATATATCTTTTGGTTAATTATTAATTATTCTTTAATTCATTATTTTTTAATTACGTGATATTTGAATTTGTATGTCAGAGGATGTTCTGGTGGGCCCCCCATCGCGAGGAGGCGATCCGCAGGACCTACAAAGCTGCCGCGGGAAAGAAGATACGGGATGCGGTGTAGGACCTTCGTACGGCGCATACGAAGAAGGACTGGATCCGAGCGGAGTACTATGAGGAGATGTTAGAGAAGATGGATACTCCTCAATATAAGGAGAAATCAGAGAAAGCCAATGCGAATAGACAGGCCGCGGGTCTGCATACGGGATCAAGGCCCCACGCACGGACGCGTGCAAAATTGGTGAGATACCGCAAATTCATTCCACTATTTTATTCGGTACTATTAATATACGAAGTTAATTAAATTCTACGTAAGCAGGCCCGGCAGTAAGGGAGGGGAGAAAGGCGGAGGCGGTCACCGCTCATGAAGTATTCGTGTATACGCACAAGAGGTGGAAGGAAGGGAGCTTCGTCGACGCGAGGGCCCAGGAGACTGATGTAAGTACTTACGTTTATGAGATTTATGTTAGAAATATAATTATTGTTAACTTAATTAGGTAAACTTAGGATTCAGACTATAACTTAAGAAAACATAGAATTTATATTATAACTTAGAAAAATTTATAGTATAAACACATTCATTGGATAGGCTGCATATCATGAGGCACTCCGTCGGATTGAGCCCCCTACCAAGGATGTCGGCAAAACGATGCCCACAGACGCCCTCTTCTATGGCTGCTCGCTACGACGACGTATTCATAGAATCTGCCGGCGGCTTTAGGAAAGGGCGCCTGTACGGCTTAGGTTCTATGGCGGAGTCGTTGCAGGCGTCGACTCCGAGATATCCACCGTCTCTGCCTCCTTCCATGCCCCCTTCAGACGATGTAAGGACGCAGCTTGCGACTCTCGCCACGGCGGTGTCGGATTTACGGGCGATAGTGCTGGGGCACTATCCGTATCCTTCTTCTGCTCCTGATCCGTCTGCTCCTGGTCCGTTTGCTGCCGCTCCGTCTACTGCTGCTGCCGGTGCTTCGGATCGACCTGGTCCTTCTTCCACCGGACGGCTTTCTTTTGACCGCTCTTCTGAGGCCCGTCTGGTACCAGATGCTGCTATTGTGGCGCTCCTTGACATGATGTCGTTAGCAGCTACGTTCGCTTCCAGATCATGTCTTGTCCCAAGTGCCGGCAAACATGGTGGAGTATTATATACGCAGAGCGGAAGCGACGGAGAGAGCACGAGGCGATCCACCTCCTCCTTCTCAGTAATTTTGCTTATGTTTTTGGACATTTGGACATTTGGATATGTGTATTTTGGATATTTTGTTTATGTTTGGATATTTTTTGTATGTATGTTGGGATATTGTGTTGGATATTTTTGGTTATTATGTTGGATATTTTTTGTGTATGTTGGGTATATTGGATGTTTGGAGATATTGTGTTTGGATATTGTGTTTGGAGATATTGTGGGATGTGTATGTTGGGATATATTGTGTTTGGAGATATGTGTTGGGATATATTAGATGTTTGGAGATATTGTGTATGTTGGTTTTTTTGTGTATGTTGGGATTGTTTTGTTGTACTGGGAATAGTCTGTTTCCTGTAATTTTTTTCAAAAATATTACAGTTAGCGATGGACTCGCGATAGGTTAGCGACGGATAATCCGTCGCTAACTGTATGAATTACAAGATAGCGACGGATTGCTGACGGATTATCCGTCGGCCTGGTTCTGGAAAAAAACTGAGCGACGGAATAGCGACGGATTTCCCATCGCTCAGGTTCTAGAAATATGGAAGATATCCAGACATGGCGATCCGTCGCTACAACGCCGCTAATCCGACGAGGTAGGGATGGATTACCGACGGATTATCCGTCGGCCTGGTTCTGGAATTCAGGCATAGCGACGGAATGGCGACGGATTAGCGACAGATATTACGTATCAGAAACTCTCCGATACTCTTTTACCGACATATTTACGATGGTTTAGCGACGGATATTTCCGTCGCTTAAACTGTCGAAGTTGACGGAAAACCGTCGATTAGCCGTCGCTAACTATTTCGATGTAGCCAACGGTAATATGTCGCTAAGTAGTCGCTAAGCGACAGATTAGCTACAGATTTGTTTTAGCAACGAGGTTATTCCCGACAAATTTTTTCAGCCAGTATCCGTCGGTAATCCGTCGGCAATGTCAATTAGCGAAGGATTAGCGACGGATAGGGCCATCGCTAAAACTTTATATTTTAGTAGTGTGATAAACAAAAGATATCTATATATGGTAATAGAGAACTGTAAGTGACTATGTGATTTAGAGTATAAGATAGACATGTGAACGGTTTGATTTATACATGATTATACTACAGAGTTTATACATGATTACACTACTTTGGAATTGTTGACATGACTACTTCTACTCCCCCGTACCCCAATCAATACACAAGTATCTATACAGGTTAGTTATTATACATGAAAGTTTATACATGAAGCTCATGAGATCATGAGAGTACATGAGAGCACGAGTGTACATGAACAATAAGAGTCCATAAAATACATGATGTTCGTGAAAAGTACATGACATGATGTATTCGATGCACCCAAGGAGGATAACATCTCATGTAAAGATCCATATAGTACTAATCAGTGATAAGATCGTATCAGCATCAAGTAAATTAGTCTAAACAAGAATATAATTCCTAACAAGTATAAAACGGTCAGAGAATGTACTCGCCTGATATCCTGAATGTCTGATGAGAATATAAGTCCGAACCGGAGTATCTGAGTCCTATTTAGAGCAACCACAGGTTACAAAGTGTCTAAAATGAAATAAGAGTAATCTACAATGCATTCTAAATGATTCTAGGTCTTTTACAGTCAAAGTCAACCCTTGGTCAACTCTGGTCAACCCTGGTCAACCATCCTGGTCAAACTAGGTCAACCCTAAGTCAACAAGTCAATTATTACAAGTTTAGGTCAAAATTAAGTTATCTCGTTTTTTCAAGTCCGTTTGAGTCAAGTTGGATCAAGTTTTACTCAAAGTTGAATTTTTGTCAACTTGGTCAACTGGCTAGTCAACTGTGCCAAGTTAGGTCTATTGTGTCATTTCTAAACTAACTCACTAATCCAGGCTATATCTAATAGCACACACACACACACACACACACACACACACACACACACACACACACACACACACACACACACACATATATATATAAAACATGCATACACATATACATAGGTATATAATGGAAAGGGGATGAGAGTTTGTGTTTGTTTACTGTGATGGCTGCTGGTGAGTAGGGGCTGCTGCTGTTATGGCCGACTAGGGCATTGCTAGGGTTAGGTTAGGGTTTAGGATGAACCACCATGCAACTAAAGTTCATATGAAGCCCATTAGCAAAAAGGCCAAAAAGCTACATGCTAAAATAGCCTAAAAATGAATTAATTTTTTTTTCCTAAAAAGAACTAATGCTCTAAATTGAAATCTAATTAGCTAAATAGGATTCTAATCACATGGTTAGTCTAATCAAGGTTATCTATGGTTAAACCATCTGTTACTACCAAAATCACTACTCAAAATCAAAACACCAATCGATTTAATAATAAAATAATCAAAAATTCAAAATATCACACAATGACTAAAATATCCTAAATTAGAAAAGTGGGAGTGACAAATCTACCCTCCTTAAAACAATTTTGTCCTCAAAATTAAAGTGGTCGTACTACTTCTAGGTTAAACCCCCAATAATCATTGTCTTAAGAAAACTTATCTAAATCATGCAGTTGGAAAGATATCATACAGGATTATGGCAGATAATATCAGTCTGAGGTCTCATCTAGCTATTATAGTCATACTAGACCAAAAGCAGTCATAAGGTATCAAATTATACAAACAATATGGTAGGGTACAGTAATCATCAAGACAGGCTAAGGTATAGGTCAAGAACTCATCTTTACTAGGTCTGGTGGCTGGAACTCTCTCCTGGAAATAGGCCTCGACTAGGTACAGGTGCAGTAGGACAATGTAGCATCATGTGTCCAGCTGCCCACAGAACAGGCACAATCCTAGTCTCTTCTTACAGTTCTTCCATACGTGCCCAGGCTTCTTAAAGAAGGCAAAGGTAGGCACTCACTCAACTGGCCTCTGTTGACAGGAATCTGAACTGGATAGGCTGGTCTAGGCTGGAAGCCTGGGTACTCCTGAGGCGCTGGGTATATACTGCTCCTCGCCCTCTTGGGTCTAGGCTCTTCCCTCGAATGCATGTATTCCTATAACAATTGGATACTGAGACTCTGCTCTCTCATAAGCTCAGCCTGAAGTCTCTGTACCTCCCACACATCCTGAAGAAGTCTGTAAATCTGAGCCCCATCAGGAATGGCATGGGGTACCACTCTAGGAGGCAATGGTATGCCCTCAGTCTCCGGCTGAATTGCAGCCCCCTCATGAAGGATAGGAGATGGAGGAAAACTCTCCGGTGAGGCTGCTAACACCTCATGAGCAATGGAAGGGGGAAGCATAATCTCGGTCTCATTCGGAACTGCAGCTATGTACTGGGGACATGCTCTGGTCATGGGTGCCATACTTGAAAAGATAAGAAAAATAATAAATTATCAAGGCTGTAAGACAGTCTATCATCTATATAAAAACTGGTAATTATAAAAAACAACTGAGAATCAACTATATAGGGTTACTATTCCATAGATGATCAAAATCGAAAGTTAAAGCACAATTGGTAATAGCATTTGAAATCCAATCATGATATATATAAAAGAAATTTAATCTCGACACGATCTAAGTTGATCAATTTTTAGGTAAATCAAGATTGGGTAAGATGGGGAACAAGGTAATCAAAATCTGAGCACGAGCATCCAAGGATGGAGATCCAGGTCACAATTTAAATTTAATTCAATTGAGTACGACCTAAGATATTAATATGATAAGAAAAAATGACCAAAGTCAATTTGTCGTGATCAAGGGAGTTAGGATTCAATGATATTGAAAACTTTTGAAGGATGATTCAAGATATGGAATAAGTCAAAATTTTCCTTTTTGATAGGCAAAACAAGAGACAAGATTTCATAGGAAAGTCAAGTTAATCATCTCTCTCTGATACTATCAAGTTTATCTAGTCATCATTTGCCAATCATATTTTTATCTCACAAGTCCCAATATAAAAATCATCCTTTATATGACTAACACCAAAATTATACTCTGCCGTCATGAAGATTTGACCTTGTCATGATCACCAGGCTTAATTCCTAAATTCCAAAACATTACTCATGAAGCATACCCTTCTTATTAAGAATCAACACTAACCACTTAATCGTCATAATTCCAAATTCTTCCTCCTTGTCCTAAATTGGGTCCGAAACCTCTAAATCAAGTTTTACGAAATCCTTGAACTTGTTCAAATTACTCTCCTCGTGTTATTCAATCTAAAACCACTAGGCCTTACAAAAATTATTCTCCATTATAAAATCAACCTTCATATTTCCTTTAACGTACACCTTCTAATACTATTCTTCTTAAATTTAAATTTTCACAAAATCTCTAAATTTTATAACACAAAATTTCTTTGTTCTCTCTGTTCCTAGCCTTTTTCTTACAATATCTGGTTTAATTTCGTATCATCATCTCATAGAGTTAAAATCTCTTCTCCATTACTAATCCCTAAATTTAACATCATAGCTTGTCTTAAGGATCAATAACTAAAAATATCCATGTTCTCAAAACTAAGTTGACCTCCAATATTCTCATCAGTTTGAAAATACATCTATGAATTATTTATATCCAAAATATTTCTCTATGTGTGATCGTTTCTAATTGATAATATTGATCTCTTGATTTCATTCCCAATCTTTACCACATCTTTATCTCAAAATTCTATATCAAGGTCCATCATTTTATATTCCTACTATATAAGATTACCATATGATAACAAGTTACATCCTTTCCCAGCTAGATGATTTACGTTACTTCCTCGACCTTTTCAAGGTAAAAAAAATGGAGATTTAAAGGTTTCAAAGTATAAATGACAAAATTAGATACGAGATGGGTTATTGATGTAATTGGGACAGAGTTAACTAAGATAAGGAAAATGGTAAAACAAGAAAATAATAGCAAGAAGGAAATAATGATAAAATCTGTTCTTGTTCATCTGTTTAAAAGAAATGAACCAACTTAAAATATAATATGATACCATACACGTCTTCCTCAAATCATGTTGTCAGAATTTTTCCACGCCAGTAAGTATAGCTGCAATAAATGATAGAGTCCGTAACTAGGGTATACACCTTGTAATCATATTATCCATAATTCTTACCACGCCATCCGGTATGGCTGCAAGAAAATCTAGATTCTATTACTAGGATAAGTATATCTAAATCAGGCTCTACGTCCTTGTCATGCTAGCCAGTATGACTGCATAAATTCTAACTCCATAAATAAGTAGATATTTACCTTTCTTACTGTCCTTATCAAATATGTTATCAGGTTATACCTTAATTCCAAAAAGAATACTTAATATACAAAATCAAAATCAACAACTAACATCAAGATTCAAAATTCAACAATAAATCCATCAAAATCAAATTCAATAACAAGGAGTACGGGTGAATCGAAATAAGAGGAAGAAGGATATTGCAACATCGACTAGGATAACTCCTACAATACACACTTGAACTGTTTGACTTGTCAATATGGTTCAATCCTCCATATCTTTTCTCATGTATTATATTAAATTTAAATTGTTTCTTAATTTTTTATCCTTGTTTAGGTGTGTCGAACTAATCACATTTAAACAATACAATTTTTTTCTCAAAAGTGTAATCCAGCGCTACGACATCTCTTAGTACACCATAATAGTCAAATTCTGGATCAACATCATAGATTAAATCCCTCACACAAACTCCAGAATTCTTTGTATAACTAATCTCTTAACGACGGTTAAGTGATTGATTGTCATGACCCGCACCCAGTGTAAGGGCACGAGAAGTGGGTACGTCCAGTCTGTGCCGTAGTGTCGGCGGTAGAACGCTGTTCTAGGTCACCATTACAACTAACACTATATGATATAATTTCCAAACGGAGGACAATCATAGGAGGATACAATCTCAATCACAAACTAGAGGTAGATAATCAGCACGATGAAATAGATAAGAAATCCACAAAAGGGATACAGCCAGATGTGAAATAAGTCAATTGTTTAACAACACAAAATCTCAATATCTAAAATAAAATACACCTTCAAGACAAGAAATAATATAAACAAAACTCTAGACCTCTACTCCAAGCTCTACTAGTGTCCTCTTGGCTAGCTGTGATCCTCCAAGTTACCTGTAAAATTTTATCAACAGGTCCAATCAGGATAGAAACGAGCATAATAATATCTCGCGCAGTTCATATCATGACAGAAAATATAAAGCATGGTTTAGAATAAGATACATGAAACGCTGTAAGAAATAAACATGAAGAGAAAGAGAGAATCTGATAAACAAAAGATCTATATATGGTAATAGAGAACTGTAAGTGACTATGTGATTTAGAGTATAAGATAGACATGTAAACAGTTTGATTTATACATGATTACACTACAGAGTTTATACATGATTACACTACTTTGGAATTGTTGACATGACTACTTCTACTCCCCCGTACCCCAATCAATACACAAGGATCTATACAGGTTATGTTATTATACATGAAAGTTTATACATGAAGCTCATGAGATCATGAGAGTACATGAGAGCACATGAGTGTACATGAATAATAAGAGTCCATGAAATGCATGATGTTCGTGAAAAACATATGACATGCTGTATTCGATACACTCGAGGGAGATAACATCTCATGTAAAGATCCATACAGTACTAATTCATGATAATATCGTGTCAGCATCAAGTAAATTAGTTTATAACAAGAATATAATTCCTAGCAAGTATGAAACGGTCAGAGAATGTACTCGCCTGATATCCCGAATGTCTGATGAGAATATGAGTCCGAACCGGAGTATATGAGTCCTATAGAGCAACCACAGGTTACAAAGTGTCTAAAATGAAATAAAAGTAATCTACAATGTATTCTAAATGATTCTAGGTCCTTCATGGTCAAAGTCAACCCTTGGTCAACTCTGGTCAACCATCCTGGTCAAACTAGGTCAACCCTAAGGCAACTAGTCAATTATTCCAAGTTTAGGTCAAACTTAAGTTATCTCGTTATTTCAAGTACGTTTGAGTCAAATTGGATCAAGTTTGACTCAAAGTTGACTTTTTGTCAACTTGGTCAACTGGCTAGTCAACTGTGCCAAGTTAGTCCTATTGGGTCATTTCTAAACTAACTCACTAATCCAGGCTATATCTAATAGCATAATCACACACACACACAAACACACACTCACACACACACACACACACGCACACACATATTTTTTTATAACATACATACACATATACATCGGTATATAATGGAAAGGGGATGAGTGTGTGTGTGTGTGTGTTTGCTGTGATGGCTGCTGGTGAGTAGGGGCTGCTGCTGTTATGGCCAACCAGGGCATTGTTAGGGTTAGGTTAGGTTAGGGTTTAGGATGGACCACCATGCAACTAAAATCCATATAAAGCCCATTAGCCAAAAGGCCAAAAAGCTACATGCTAAAATAGCCTAAAAATAAATTAATTTGTTTCCTAAAAAGGACTAATGCTATAAATTAAAATCTAATTAGCTAAATTTATAATTACATAGTTAGTCTCTAATAAAGGTTATCTATGGTTAAACCATCTGTTACTACCAAAAGCACTACTCAAAATCAAAACACCAATCGATTTAACAATAAAATAATAAAAAATTCAAAAAATATCACACAATGATTAAAATAGCCCAAATTAGAAAAGTGGGAGTGACATTGATAGGCTTTTCCGTGGTTCTTAATTTAAAGCCATTAATGGTCTATACATCCTAACACTTTGCACTCTTGCTTGGTCCGATAGCTAATGCTCGAAGTCCTTCGTTCTGTAACTCTATACCAGGACAAAAAACCTGAAATATCACGTATTATATAGGCATATTAGATAATACATGATACCTGTAACATCCCAGTCCTAAAATACGTATGACTATGATAGTATACAAGCCAGCTACGTATCAAGTGGACTCCAGCCCAACTCGAATATGTATAAGCTTTCTACATTTAGTCTAAAATGGCAAGTCAATTATATCTCAATCCATAGATAATAATCTCAAGTGGAAACCAGTGCATTAATGCTGATCAAACAATAATACACTGATACCACTTGAATATAAATACAAGAATAATAATTAGTAATAAGGTTGGCCAAATCTTAATACAATCATCTGAACAAGCTCGTGATAAAAAAAGTAAAGCTTGTAAACTAGGCTATGCAGCTGAATATGTCATCATAAAATATTATAAACGAAAGAATGATAACATACACTATCGATACCTGAATCCTGGAGATACAATCGTCTACCATATATCTTTCTATTCTAGAAGTTTCAACAACACCTGGAAGAAAATCAACAATAACCCGAAGAGATCACCAGGTCCTCAGAGAAACGTAGCAAGATACATAAGATATGCCTACTATGACAGTAAATAACATGTATAAAGGAGATGAAGAAATACGTCTAAATAAACTACATAAAAATGCAACATCAAGGACAATGTTCAATATTTGGGCTAACAGATACATGTACCATCACAACTATAGTTCATCCGAAACTAGCGGCCAACAGAATAATCACAATTGCATCTTCTCCGAGAATAACAACCAACCGAATATCACAACAGTAGCACGAAACTAACGGCCAACAGAATCATCAACACAACCGAAGCTCATCTGAACTATCGGCCAACATAATACTATCATATAACCCGCATGCCTAGTAACTGTCCTCTCTGTCTTAATGAACTATACGGGTGATCAGTCAAGTCAACTCCAGAAAAATACAAGTAACGGGTCAAGATACTAAATGAACGTGGTAAAGGACTAAACAACACTATCATGATCTATACATGGAATAGCAGTGATATATAGGATAAAGAAAATAATGTACGTGAACGTAAAATAAAAAAAATAGCAATGGCATGAACAAGAGAAGCAGTTAATCAAATATGACAAAAAAAGTAATATAGAAAATGCAAAAAATACTGTATAGTTTAGCAAGGTATACTTGCCTGAAAATTCGTCCAAATCTGCTGAGGTCGTGGGTATAGTCCAAATCTACTGTGCTGAGGTCACGATATCGAGATCTGATCTCAAGCCTAGGATTAAGCCAAAAGAGAATTATTAATGATAGAGATTCTATCTATCCTTCTTTATTTGTTTGTATTTATTTACTCTAAATTATATATTAACTATTTCCTAGAGTTACACCTATAGGTAAGTTTAGCCTATATTATATATTATCAGTATTGCTTACTTAATTAATTTATAATAATTTTGTCCATATTTGTCTACAGAGTACTTGGTGCACTTAAGAAGGAAAAATATTATAGTGTATATGGCCCATAAACTTGCTACTAATAATATATACTAATATATAGTTACTCTATGTATCATCATTTTAATTAATGGAACTTATATACATATAAGTCAAATATACCTATAGGTTTACTGTTTGTAATCAACTTTACATACGTGTAGGTAAAAATGTTGAGGGTGTAGATGCAATACTACCTTAATAATTAGGAAACAGCTACGTAGCAGGGGTTGGCTTCTTCTATTAGTTGTTCATTAATTATGATTATTATTATTATCCTTTTTTTAGTACTGTAGGTGCTTTATTTAATTTATATTTATTTTAATACATATCCTTATTATTCTACATATGCATGGTCCTATTCATGTGTAATTTAACCTACATTGAATTTGTTGCAAGTTGGGGGTTTAAGATGCAAAAAGTTCATTTCCTTGTGAACAAAAATCCTAGCAGCATGTATGGATGGCCGGACACACACACACACACACACACACACACACACATATATATATAAACGTTTAATTTAGTTTAGTTCAAATCCCTTTTCTAAGTTGTTGGCTGCCATTTATGAGAAGTATGAAATTAATGATGGTGGTCCCTTTCCTATTTCCTATAGGTGCACACAAAGACAACTATGACCTATTATATTCTCTTATGGGTGAATAACACATTGACCATCCTTCACGTCAGCAATTAATGGGTTCACTATCCCATGCCTTGATGTGAACAGTGAGTCCGTGTAGTCTTTTATTATATATATATATATATATATATATATATATATATATATATATATATATATATATATATATATATATATATATATATGGATAGGTACATTTTCCTCATATATATAAGGATAGGTACATTTCCTCATATATAATATATATATATATAATATATATATATATATATATATACTACTTATGATTTCTCGCACCTTGTTAGCAATCACCCGAATAAAACTCGTATTATACGCGAATTTTTTCGTATCTTTCATAACGTATAATACTTACGTACTTTTAACAGATCCAAATCAGTAAATAAATTTTAAGCATACGAAATTTTAAACATGTTATGTATAAATTATTGACAAATTTGGTACAATAAACATACTAGAAACATGTTTAATTAACCAAATTTTACAACATATTTAAGAATGTAAAGTTTATAACCTCAATATTTTCATTTTTCGAACATTTGACCGAATTTTTGAACGTATTTTATTTGCACTGAGCCGATTTATAATCGTACTTTTGTCGTCCCGAATTTTTTTCGTTTGCCGAATTGCTAACAAGGTTCTCGCATGAATATTTTTTTAACTCCAAAATAATTCTTCACTCTACTAAGGATTTGGCGTCAGAGGCTTACCAGCGGGGGTGGCGCAACGTCGGTCCTCCGCTGCAGCCTATCAGACACGGGTGACTGGTGACGGAGACGACGTATCTGCAGTGGAACACAAATGGAGACAGTGAGCGAGGTCGGACTGACGAAGTCCTCGACGATGACCGGCAGAGGCGACGCTTGGTCCGGTTCTGACGCAGCAGAGTCATGGATTTGCAGTTCACGGAGTAGGTCGATAGGCGTCGGCGACGGAGTCGTGAGGGTTCTACGGATAGGTTGAGGATGCAAGAAAAATTCGCCAGAAAGGTTCATCATTTTGGTATATATATAACCAAAAGAGAGGAAGATGTAACTAGATATATATAAATTTATATATAACTGATAGGAACTTGGATTGGTTTAATCTCAAAAAGAAGGATAAGCTTGGATTTTAATTTAGGATTTAGTTAAAGTGGTTGATTTAGGATTTGGATTCCATCCGTATACAATTCGGGAGAAAGGAATCATGTTCCTTTGATTTTATTATTATATATTTACCTATATGTTTTTTTAATCTTTTTTTAATTATTTGATATTTAGATAAGCATAATTTATTGCTCGTGTATATATCTTATTATTTAACTTCAAATAATATACTACTAGAAAAATTTTATATTTTCTTTTATATTTATAATAATAATTATTTGATAAAAAATATTTTATAAGTTCCAAAAAAACTAAATCTCAAATATATATATATATATATATATATATATATATATATATATTATATTCTATAGTACCGGTACCAAAAATGCTTGATTTAGCATCCTTACATAATTATAGAACTACGACAAATTTTTTCTATCAACCTCTCTCGCAATGTCATCATCACAAATATTCGGTCTCTCCATTTTTACCTCAACTTTAAAATACTGTGATAATAAGGAGAAAATTAGGATACTTATTTGCCAAGTATAAAGAAAATTGAAATACCTAGGAAAGTTGTGTTGTTTACTTCTCAATATCTTACAGCTCCTTTACACCGATATTTAATAATATTTATCGATGAGCGGCTTCACGCTTATCGTCTTCCAACCACCGTACTTTAGTAGCACTTGTAAGCTTGCCATCCACGTTGAAGATAATATATATTCTACCATTCGGTGCATTAATCCCACCTTCATCATTCCTTGGGACTCTATTCCGATTTGTTCTGACTTGAGTACCGACGTAGATGGAGTAGAAGTTTGAAACCTCCTCAACGATATATGCTTCACATATCGAAGCTTCTACATGAGCCTTAAGCCTACCTTCTCTTAGGTGATGTAGATACCTAGAAATTATATATCAAATATTAGAATTATTTGAATAAAGAATTTACTAGTACAAGCTAATCAATTATACCTCTCAAATGAATACATCCATTGATAATGGACGGGAGCAACGACATGTGCTTCGTATAAAAGATGAATTGGCAAATGCCCTATATATCAAAAAGAAAGAAAGGAAACATCATTTTCTAACTTGCATATTGTCAATACAATTTTCCCTCAAGTTCTGTCATTTGTTGCACCGTTAACTTGTTTGAACACAAATCTCTAAAGAATATAGATAACTCGACCAAATGAGTCCATACTTGAGGAGATAGCATCTCTCTAGCTTAGAGCAATTGATAGTAACCTCTCCATGAACACGTGACAATCATGACTCTTCATTCATGTCAGTTTGTATTCATTGAGATCGACACATCACTACAAGAAAAAAGGCTTTTCTTGACGGGGATTTCCCGTCAAGAAATGGGTATCTTGACGGTTGCGGATCCGTCAAGTAGGCCAGAGTCAAGAAAAGACCCCCCATTTTCTTAACGGTCGCTGGCGGAGCTTTTCTTGACGGTTTTTGGCCGTCATATGAAGAATTTTTCTTCACCGTTTTTAGCCGTCAAGATAGCAGTTTTTAGAAACCGTCAACATTGGTGAAAATTTTTCTTGACTCTGGCCTAGATGACGGCTATTAGCCGTCAAGAAAACCTTTTTTTACAGGTAAAAAACCATCAAGAAAAGCTAAATTTTGTATAATTTTTTTTTTATTTATAATTATATTTATATCGAACACGCATGCTATCCATACAATCCAGAAGATCACATACATCAAAGAACTATAAATACACAATTTTATATTAATAAACGTGTTCATACACCACAAACATCTAATACATCCCACTACAAACATCCAACCAAAGTATATGGTTTTCGTACAACATCTTAAAATTCAAAAACCTATATTTATACAAGTAATCTAAAATATATAGCAAACCCGGAGCACATCCCTCCCATCTGCGTACAACTTGTTAGTGCCGAGGCACAATTTTCGATGGAAAATTCTGAAACTGAAACAATTGTAAAGACAACGTTTCAAATGCAACACCTTAAAGAAGATGTACAACAGAGATCCTGGAGGATTCTGAATTACGAGGATCTAAAAAGATTATACGTAATACACAAAAAATCTAAAGAAACTTTTGTGCAAGCGACTATCGGCAGTAGAGCTTCTAAAAAGAAGTTACTGTAAAAGGCAACAGCAGCGATGATAGGCGAGAATGAAATGCTGGGTGAATGAACCACCGTTGCTCAAAGCTTTATTGAGAAGATGGATAATTCTCGTACTTCGCTCATCGATACCAGCTTTAACAAGTTGGAGAAATTCGATGGCGAACACTTCCAGATATGGAGACGAAAGGTCACTTTAAATCTTCAACTCGTGAATGTTGATCACGTGCTGTCAGAAGAAGAACCGATCGTTCCAACCACTGGATCTGCTGCGGCTGTGGCCGCTGCTACGACCAAGCAAGCGAAGTGGAAGAGAGAAAACAGTATATGCAAACTAATGATACTCAATTCCATGAAGACTCTCTGGCAGAGTCCTACTCCAAGAACATCTGCCAAAGAGATATGGGACTCCTTTGGAAACCTCTATGAAGATGACGAGAACCGGTCTAAGATCTTCATGGTAGAAAAATACCACAAGTGGACCTTCGAAGACGAGAAGGCGATGCTGCCCCAAGTGAAGGAGTTTCTGAAGTTACGTCAGAAACTAGAAGACGAAACATGCCCCTCGTCGACAAGTTTGTCGTTGGAGGGATCGTCGCAAAACTTCCTACAGAATGGAGCAACTTCTATGCAAGGATGCATCGAAAGAAGATGGAAATTAGCTTGGAAGATTTCTTGCAAGAGATCCATGTTGAGGACGAGATGCGCTCTCAACAGAAGATGGATACTCTGTCCAAGCAACTGGCGAAGGCAAATCTGGTCCAAACCAGAGAATACCAGGGGAAGCAGGCTGCTTCTCATCGCAAAAAAAGGACTTCACGAATCTGAAAGTGAAGGGTCCTGCTTTCAAGCAGCAGAAGTCCAAGTCCCATGTGACTTGCTTCAATTGTGGCAAGAAGGGCCACTACAAATCCGAATGCAAGTCCAAGCCCAAAGAACAAGGTGAGCCTAGTAAGGTTTCTATGATTACTAATCTAGGTGCCATGATAGCACAGGTTGCAACTGTGGGGGCTGACTTGGACTGGTGGATAAACACTGGTGCGACCTGCCATGTCTGTTCAGACAAAGACTGGTTCGTCACTTATGAGCCAACTTCAGAGAAGGTCATAATGGCAAACCAGGCACAAGCTGAAGTACTAGGGATCGGGACGGTGGAGCTGAAACTTACATCGGGGAACACTCTGACGCTTCAAGGTGTGAAGCATGTTCCAGTAATTGCTAAGAACCTGATCTCTGGAAGTCTGCTCTGCAACGCAGGCTTGAGGATGGACATCAATGCTGGCCAGTTGGTGATGTCCAAGAAGGGTACATTCTTCGAAAAGCCTTCCAAACTGAAGGAATGTACAAGATTCAGCTTGTTGTAATCCAGCATGATAATATAAATGCAATCACTTTTTCTGATTATTCTCTTGAGTTGTGGCATAATAGGCTAGGACATGTTCATTGTAAAAGGATTTACAGAATGTCTAGTATAGGACTTATCTCCAAGTGTGGGTGTAAGGTAGAGAAATGCGAAGTATGTGCTCAGACGAAGATCACAAGGAAATCCTTTCACAGGGTCCATCGAAGCACAGATCTTCTGGAGTTGGTTCACTCAGATATCTGTGACTTCAAACAATTCTCTACAAAGGCCGGGATGAAGTATTTCATTACTTTCATCGATGACTTCTCAAAGTATGCTTTCGTCTACTTGCTCAAGTCTAAAGACGAAGTATTCGAGAAGTTTAAGGAGTTCAGGGCCGAGGCTGAGCGGCAAACTGGACAACAACTCAAGAGGTTAAGGAGTGATCGAGGCGGGGAGTATCGGTCTCATGAATTCTTATCATTCTGCAAAGAACATGGAATCATCAATGAGACAACGGCTCCGTACTCTCCTCAATCCAACGGTAGCAGAAAGGAAGAACAGAACGTTGACAGAGATGATGAACTCTATGCTGTTGACTGCGGGTCTTCCAAAGTGCTACTGGAAAGAAGCTGCATTAAAGGCAACGTTCATTCTGAACAGAGTGCCATATGCAACTTCCGACATAACTCCTCATGAACTCTGGTTCAAAGTCAGACCTAACTTGAATGTCATTCGAGTGTGGGGGTGTCTGGCTTGTGAAGCTCCCGGATCTGAAGATTCAGAAGCTGGGGACAAGGACTACGAAGGCGATCTTCTTGGGTATGCCGAGAAGAGTGATGCTCGAAGATTCCTTGATATCGAGTCAAACCATATCATCGAATCTCGCGATGCTGAATACTTTGAAGACAAGTTTGCAAAACACAAGATATTGTTCTCGCGGATCTTCCGGAGAATAATGAGGGTACAAAGCAGACAGAAGTCTTTAATGAACCTAGTCCCAGATGAAGCTGTCGTCAAGGAGACACCAGCTGAACCAGAATTTGCTGAGCCGTCAACTAAGCGAACGAGGAGGCCGAAAGACTTCGGAGATGACTTCGTCACCTATCATGTGGAAGCAGATCCGCTGACCTATGATGAGACAATGAAGACCAGAGATGCTGTATTCTGGAAGGAGGCGATAGACAACGAGATTGACTCAACACCTCCAACACATGGGTATTGGTTGACCTGCCAGAAGGAGCAAGACCCATCGGATGCAAATGGATCTTCAAGAAGATGAAAGCAGATGGAACCATTGACAAGTTCAAGGCCAGGCTAGTGGCCAAGGGGTTTGCTCAGAAGCAGGGGATCGACTACTTTGACACTTATGCTCCAGTAGCTCAGATGACAACCATCAGATTGTTAATTGCTCTAGCAGCAATACACAAGCTGGTGATACATCAGATGGATGTGAAAACGGCATTCCTTAAAGGCGAGCTGACCGAAGAGATCTACATGCAACAACCAGAAGGTTTTGTCGTCAGAGGTCTGGAAGACAAAGTCTGCAAGTTGATGAAGTCTCTGTATGGTTTGAAACAAGCTCCCAAAATGTGGCATGAGAAGTTTGACAAGGTGATAAGGTCAAATGGCTACAGGGTCAGTGAAACAGACAAGTGTGTCTATACGAAGTTTGCTGACGGAAGAGGAGTAATCGTTTGTCTTTACGTGGACGACATGCTAATCCTAGGTACGGATTTAAGCTGCGTCACAGAGACAAAGAAATTTCTCTCGACCAAGTTCAGTATGAAGGACTTGGGGGATGCCGACGTAATCTTGGGGCTCAAGATCATCCGGACAGGCACTGGAATAGCGCTGTCACAATCTCATTATATTGAGAAGATGCTCACTCGCTACGGGTATCAAGATCTTCCCATAATTGATACACCGTACCGGAGTGATCAGAAGCTGGAGCCTAATTCGAGGGAAAGCGTCAGGCAGTTGGAGTACGCTAGCGTTATCGGAAGCTTGATGAACGCTACTACTACTGCCACAAGGCCTGACATAGCTTTTGCCGTGGGAATGCTGAGTCGGTTCACTAGCAATCCAGGCGTTGAGCACTGGAAAGCTGTGAAGCGTGTTATGAGATATCTCAAGAAAACTCAGACATATGCACTTTTCTACAGCGGTGATCCGTCAGTAGTGGAAGGCTTCAGTGATGCTAGCTGGTGTTCAGATATGGAGAACGAGTATTCCACAGGTGGATTCGTATTCGCCATGGGCGGAGCTGCTATATCATGGAAGTCGAAAAGCAGACTATGTTATCTCGTTCCTCTATGGAATCTGAATTCTTTGCATTGGATGCTGCTGCAGATGAAGCAGAGTGGCTTCGGGAGCTCATGTATGATCTTCCGATGGTTGGGGCTCAGATACCGACAATACCGATATACTGTGACAACCAGGCGGCAGCAGTAGTGGCATCAAATGAACTCTTCAACGGGAAGAAGAAAACGGTACGGTTGAAGCACAGAGCAGTACACGATCTTATCAAGAGAGGTGTTATTGCAGTGATTGATGTTCGGAGTCAGGAGAACCTGGCGGATCCGTTCACCAAGGGCCTCAAGCGCCAGCTGGTCGATGACACAGCTTGTAAAATGGGCTTGAAGGCATTCTGATAGTGTGTCTTTGTAATCCTACCATAAAGTTTTATGCTATTAGTTCAAAGAGAAATCTACTAGGCATCTAACTTTTGGTTCAAAGGAGGATCACTGACTGGGAAACTATCAGGTAACAGTGGATACTTGTTCTCTGGAACATGAAAGGGATACGGACCCATAACCACTGTTGTCTACTATGTATTTTCTGCAGAAAAAATAGATCCTGTGGAAGGTTGGCTTAAACGCCTTAATGAGTTTTCAGGCAGAGTGAATGCCTGGTGTGCTTTACAGGAAGCACGGTAGAGCAGCACTACAAGGAATGAAACTCTATGCTATAGTGGGGTGACTCCACCATGAGATTCCCAGGTAGGGGTAATGTCTCGGCTTTGCAAGCCAAGTCATAGCGGCGTAGCACCGCAAATAGGCAGGTAGCCTAATGCTGTATGACGTAATTAAAGAGTTGTAGACAGCACTACAAAGGAGAGGATGGCCCCATGTTACAGTGGCACGACACCACGATGAGGTACCCAGGTAGGGGTAAAGCCTCGGCATTGCAAGCCATGTCGTTGCGGCGTAACACCGCAAGGAAGCCTTAGGCTTCATGCTGGGTAGTTTGGCACTACAAAGAGGCTTGTGACCTCATGCTACAGTAGTATGACACTACGATGAGGTTCCCAGGTAGGGGTAATACCTCGGCTTCAGGCTATGTCATAGTGGCGTAGCACCGCAAGGAAGCGCAAGGCTTCATGCCATATCTCTTTAATAAAGAACTCACCTATAGTGTATGGAAAGAGATATCAGGCCGTCTCTTGAGGGTAAACTTGTAGACGCCTAAAATTATATACTGAAACCAGGCTGGCACAGGGCCTTCAATGTGCAGCCAGAAGCACAGTTGATGTCATTATGTGGGTAGGAAGAATTGCAGTTATGGTACAGAATTCAAGGCTTAGTCCATTCTTGTGTCATGCTGTTATTTAACCTATGCGGGAAGATTTAAGTCGTAGCGACATCTCTCCTAATGCATGATGGGCAGTCACTGTGGGAAACGCTCAACCCATATATTGAGATATGTGGGGGATTGTTGGTTTTTTGCCTTTGGACTAGAAAAGATAGTCCCACATCGGCTACACCAAATGGTGAGTATCTCAATATAATGCATTGCTTGTGTTGAGGTGTGCACATGAGGTGTAGTGGGGCACAAGTTTGTGCCATGTGGAAGTATTTTCCTAGAAGGAAAAAGGATTAAATCCAACAAAGATGCAAGTTAATTTTTGTTGTACGGACTCGGACTCGGACTCGGACACGGACTCCAGGATGTCTCGTGCATGCACGGAAGTGTTCGGGGGGTAGGCGTGGACTGGCACACTTCTATGCGCGCTAATTGTGGGATGATCTAAAATATCAAACTCTATTTTTGAGTATGGTATTTTAGTCCCACATCGGATAGGAGAAGAGGTGAAGTCTCAACTCCACTCTATAAATAGAGCCCCTTGGCCTCCTTTGAAAGATACACCAACAAGAGAGTGAAGGGAGTCTGTAAAGTCCAGGAAGCCCGTTCAAGTCCCAAATATTGACTTACGAGCGTTCCAGAAGTTCTTCGTGCACTTGCTGGTTCCTGGAAGCTGTTCGTGCTCGTGTGGGGCAAATAAAGCTTTGAGCAACGGTGGTTCATTCACCCCAGCATTTCATTCTCGTCTGTCATCGCTGCTGTTGCCTTTTACAGTAACTTCTTTTTAGAAGCTCTACTGCCGATAGTCGCTTGCACAAAAGTCTCTTTAGATTTTTTGTGTATTACGTAGAATCTTTTTAGATCCTCGTAATTCAGAATCTTCCAGGATCTCTGTTGCACATCTTCTTTAAGGTGTTGCATTTGAAACGTTGTCTTTACAATTGTTTCAGTTTCAGAATTTTCTATCGAAAATTGTGCCTCGGCACTAACACAACTTTCCTCCATGTAGTTCCTAAGAGAACAAGAGAATAGATTTAATCATTATGCATACATAGTTATGCAACTGATATCAATTGAGAACAAAGTTCTAAATTTCTTTTAGCATATGTCAACTAATGACAAGATTCATATATTATGGACATCAACTGAGAACAAGATTCACCACCAACTACCTGTAGCATGATTTGTTAAATTCTTTTTCCAGGTTTGTTTAAACAAGTGCAAACACTATAAAGACTCAACATCCTACCGAATGCATAATTTTCTATTTGTTCCACAAAAACTTAATCCACCAATACTTTGTGCTCTTTCCTCACTAGGAACTTATGCAGAGGCAGTCTCACTACATAAACACATAAAATATAGTATAACCCAAAAAAATCAATATATAATATATATATATATATATATATATATATATATATATATATATATATATATATATATATATATATATATATAACACTGATGTAAAAGGAGAGACCCATCAACTAAAGACTCAACATCCTAGCATATTGAAGATTTTACTCATGCTACAACAAAATAACAATCAACGTCTATCAAAATAATTTGATAAAACTGGTACTTCTACGTACTACTACATTGTGTAATAATTGGAAATACAAATATAGGGGAATTCGAAAATAAATAGCAACTATATGCAGGGGACTAACAATATATATATATAATATATAATATAAAAAAATAATAAAAAAAATATATATATATATATATATATATATATATATATATATATATAACACTGATGTAAAAGGAGAGACCCATCAACTAAAGACTCAACATCCTAGCATATTGAAGATTTTACTCATGCTACAACAAAAATAACAATCAACGTCTATCAAAATAATTTGATAAAACTGGTACTTCTACGTATTACTACATTGTGTAATAATTGGAAATACAAATATAGGGGGAATTCGAAAATAAATAGCAACATATATGCAGGGGACTACAATCCATGCAACTCTCATAGAAAATTATTCTCAAATTTATATTAAACACATAATTGATGATAAACTAAACCACCATCACTTTCCCCTTAAATTATGCATTGGTGCACCTATGGGACACTTAAATCAATCTCATAACTTGTGAATTTTTTTGCTGAAATTGAAGGTTGTATTGCCACAAACATCAAAAGATGTTCTTTCATCAGACAATATATATTTGCTATATTGTAAAATGAACACTAGAAAAAGAGGTTCTTAAGAACCCTATGTATCAAACCCACTCACAAGAGTATCCACATGTGTCCAAAGTCACACACCAAGTAGGAGGTTCTTCACCTGCTGCCAAGTGCAGCAGGTCCAAATGTCCTTCAACCCCCCTCTTCTATTGATATATTATATACTCACACATAAACAAAAGCCCTCCGAAAGCAAGATATATCATTGTCTATTGTCATGTCACAGCAAGGAAATATTGTCACTCTCCATATGGTCACAACAAGGAAGAAGTATCGCAGACGAGCAAAACAAACAAGAAAAAGAGAAAATAGGGTATTAGACTATTTTTGGTAGTACTTATAATTATGTTTTTTATGAGGATACGGTATTTGTCAGGCATGTTAATATTCAGTTTTCCATTGAAGAAAAAGATACATTTCAAAACTACAAGAAATATTACCAGCACTTCCAAAGGCACCATATATCTCCAATGCAAGAATTGCACCACATCTACAAGCTTCTCCATGACTTACAACAAAGATGCAAAGTTAGTTCTAGAAGGCATTCTCAACCAAGTGAAAGAAATATTACCATTTAGAAACTATGTATCATCGCAATAGATAGGAGAGGTGAATTAGAATGTAAAATTAAAATTACAACAAGAGAAAGCTTAATGTTCGATAGTGCACACGGGAAAACATAATGGAAACCAATTGTAAAAAGCACTGCACTTGTTGGAGTCATTGCCCTAATGCCCCAATGTACTGAAAGTATAGTGTATGGCAGTACAACCTCCCTACCTCTTCCAAAATCTTGGACCATATCGACTTTTTCTTTAAAGTTTTTACATGCTTCCTTTGGCTCTTCAACTCTTGCCTTAGAATTTGAAGATTGTCACCTACATCTTGAAAAACATACTTGAGCCATCATATAGTACTCGTAGTATAATATCCCACAACTACTGAACTTGATAAAAATAGTTTATAATTCAAATTAAAGTTTTTTTTCATTCATTCATCAATCATTCCCATTGACAAGGTAAAAACTCTTAATGAAAACAATATCGAAATCGGGCTATTTTGTTATGGCAAGACCCAGCTGAATCCAAGCTAACACAAATTCTTTTACGAGAGCATACATTTTGATAAGCAGAATAAGCAACTAGTTTATCATCTGGACTCTATATGCTACGAGAGCTCAAAGAGTGATCCTCAGTCACTTCGGAGGGTGTTCCCGGGTCGCTTGGGCTTAACCTATGTAGCCAAAACATAGGTGTACATGTCTACCAATTGGCCATCTAAGCTATATGGATTGACCCTTTCATGCTCACATCTACCTTGCTTACGAATTTGGTGCCAAAATATAGGGTTGTTGTAGCCTCCCTTCCCGGAATTTTTAAAATATTTTGGGATTATTTATTTTTATTGAATGGTAATTTTTAGATTTTTATAAATAATTATTTAGTTAATTATTACGGTAGAGGATTTTAGCCATAGTTGAGATTTGGAGTACAAAGTGACTAGGAATCATGGCACGGATAGCTCAGTGGCGTGCTTTGACTAGTGTTTAGTCATGGTAGGGGAAGGCCGAGCCATAGTGATGTCCTAATTAGGAAAACCAGGCCGAGTTGCGACATAACCCTTACCGATGGTTTTTATTTATAATAATTATATTATTGAGTTTAAGGGGACCCGTTTGTACCGAACTGAGACCAAGCCTATGTAGTCATGAGGTACGTTCAATGACATTCGTGTTGACGTATTTTGGTATGAGTGTGTGGGTTTCCGTTTTAATTATTTAATGAATATTTCTAGTATTCATATTTATAATATTATAATATCATTATTATTTGATATTCAATGATATTTGCATAAAATAGGCCCTTGTACATTTTGGGATTATTAGGCGGTGCATGATGGATGGTACACCATTATTGGTTTGTTGAATTTTGTTATTATTATTATTATTATCATTTTTATTTTATTGAGGATATTATTATATAATTATTGGTTATATTATTTCTGTCAGATAAATATTATAATATATATATATATATTCATATTTACATGAATGTGACCTACGCTAGAAATAGATAATATTGAGGTTTTTGGAGATTACTATTAATCTATTTATATATAGGAATATAAAGATATAAGGATATTGGTATTTTATTGATTTAAAGTATTTTAGGCTTTGTGAGTTTAAGGATATATATATATATATATAATATATATATTATATATATATATATATATATATATATATATATATATATATATATATATAATATATATATATATATATATATATATATATTATATATATATGATTTGTAATTGTATTTATTTTATTAATATATGTATGTGTATGTATGTATAAATATTGTATATGTGCATTTATATATAAATTATATTAATATTATAATATACGTAAAAAGCGTATAGATATACGAATATGTGTAGTATACATGTATAAAATATATAATAATATTAATGTGTGTATGTATATATATATATAGATGTAAATGTATAGATAATATATGTATTATACATATATGTATAGGCATTTGCAGATATATATATATATATATATATATATAATATATATATATAGATATATATATATATATATATATATATATAATATATATATATATATATATATATATATAAAAAATATATATATATATATATATATATATATATTATATATATATATATTATATATATATATATATACCAAAGCCTTAAATAAAAAACATAGAAAAAAAAGAAATGGAAAGGAATAAGGACCAGCTCGAGCCCAGGGCCGAGCCCTTCTCTTTAGCTAATACCGAGCCCTGATTTCTCCCCAAGCCCTAAGCCCCAAGTCCATAGAGGCTCGACCCCTCTCTGTTCTGATTAAACACAGAATTGTATATATATATAATGTAGCGAAGAGCGAGTAGAGTCGAGAGCAAACACAGAAACCCTAACCGCCAACAGTCGCGCGCTACCCTTCCTCCTTCCCTGGGCGTGCCCCGCGTGCGTGCGCCGCCGAGGGCACCGCCGGTCGGCCGGAGCAGGCCGCACAGCGCGCGCAGCGCGCACCGGACTCATGACCAGCAACCGCAGTGGCAGACCCCACTTCGCCGTGGCTGTTCTTCCTCCACAGTTGATCGTTTCTTGAAACGTCACACCGGTATAAACCCAATCTAACCCTCTTCAAACTTATTCAATTAGTTCGTATGTAACTGCCATTGATAGATCGAGAAGTCGAACCAAAGTCGACGTAAAACCAGCCCAAAACAGAACACAAATTCAGTCCAAACCGTCCACGTTCGGAGATCGATTCTGATCGATCCCGTACCGTATTAGAAAATCTATTTGAAGAGTCTTATTGACAACATATACGTCAGTAAAACCCTTTTTATGGAACCTGATTTCATTGAGTATATTAGAAGTTATTTGATTCTAAAGTTTTAAAAAAAAACCCCGTTTTCAAATAGAAAATCATAAAAACCCTCGATACGACGTGCGTCCCGCCATTTCGAACAACTTGGTCGCGAACCGAAAGCATCGAAAGGTGCATAACGGCTTAGTGGTCGTGGGCTTTGGCGGAATTCAATTGGTTGCGTGTGTGCGACGAATTGATGCGTATCCGTCGAAATTTACCGTATCGGTCTCTGTAAAAGTTTCCCAATTACTTCGTGTACACCCGTCAGATCGAGACGAAACTTACGCCAGCACGACCGTATCGTTTTTCTGGTCCTGTATGCCAAGTTTGGTCCAATTCTGAGACAGTTGAATCGGACACCGTTTTGCGGGTCCCACGGTCCGACTCAACGGGAGATTTTGTGCACGGCCTGCCGGAATCCAAATTTGGATATACGATTGGGTTCGTATCGAAAAACCGGATCCGTAGACATGTAGTTTGACGACTTTAGAGACCATTGACTCTGGCACGCTTTTCGGTGCAAAGCGGGTCCAACGGCGGACATCGTTTTTTGCTCGAAATTCCATTTTGCCCTTGTGTCCAGAATTGGACTTAAGGACAGGCAATCCTATCATTTGACTATTCTGAGAATGTTGGTAACATTTATTTCAGCTTCCGGGGACTGTTGTACGGGTTTTTGACTATTGTAGCTTAGTGATGGCTCAGATTATCGGTTTCACCAGCACAGGACCACAGGCGAGTACAGTTTATTGTCTGCATTTCGATATTGATCTTTACTATATTTCATTATTGGCCATTGGTTATGATTTTTATACTCTATTATAAATTGTTGAGTCGGAAATGTGAAGTACCAAGGATGTGATCCGACCGTAGACAGTGTTTATTTTCATGCAGTAGACATCGTAGACAGTGCTTATTTTTCTGCAAGTAGACATCGTAGACAGTGCTTATTTTTCTGCAAGTAGACATCGTAGACAGTGCTTATTTCTGCAAGTAGACATCGTAGACAGTGCTTATTTTCTGCAAGTAGACATCGTAGACAGTGTTTATTTTTATGCAAGTAGACATCGTAGACGTGCGGTATAGTGTCCCAGACCGATCACATATCAAAGGTACTTCTAACAGTGGGGAAAGTATATCTGTCTACTTATTTACTATTGATTTTCGGTCTTTTCTTACGGTTTTACTGTTTATTTTCAAAACTCATGATTGATGTCTAACCTCTGTTGTATAGTCATTTTCATTTATTGAAATTACATTCAGTGAATTGTGCTCATTCCATTCCGACTGGAACCAACATTTTTCAGGTTAGCCGTGGATTTACTTAGCATGGAAGATACGGGGGTACTTGCAGACAAGGCCTAGAGACTAGCTAGAAAGTCGATTTATAGTCATTCAATATTTGTACAAGTTTATATTTTCTGCAAATTAAAACTTGTGATCATTATAAATTAAATTAATTTTGTGAATGAGTATTATTTGTGATTTTGATCTTCATGGCCGTGACAGCGTTCTACCGCCGACACTGCGGCGTAGCTGGCTTGGACACGTCTCGTATCCGTTTAAAAAAAATGGGTGCGGGTCGTGACAAGTTTTTTGTGGTGGCCCATACAGGTCTGTCTTCGCAAATCATGCGAACTCGTGATAGTACTTAAGTTAGTTGTACTATTGCGAGCCTGCGACTAGGAAATGCTCATTCACGAATTAAGGATTAATTTAATTAAGAGAATGACTAGGACTAGAGTCCCTTATACAATTACCGATGGGTAGTCTAGACCATGCAATTTAGTTGAGGAGTTATTTGTTTTGATAGTTTGTCAGATCCCCATAGGTACACTATTCTTCTTGATATGACGATACGATCCAATGTGAATAGATTATTCACTTGGTGAACATGGCTTCCTAGAATTAATGATCTAACCTTGATAAATTATTTAATCTTCTCTTTGCCTCTTAGATATCATCCTCATATCTTAGTCAAATGTCTATTTAGTTCCTCTTTTGCCCTAGGAATTATTATTTTATATAAATTCTGATTATGTTTATCCCATATAAACCTCGAGTTAGTTCCGATTCAAGTTTTCCCCCCATGGTTTGGATACACATGAAATAGATCTAGAATGTTGTATTCCTTTTGTCTTCAGCTATTTCCTCTATGTTCAATCTTTTATT